>CM070827.1:30148245-30480745 GCA_036326025.1 Chrosomus eos | reverse complement strand
AAAGAGCTAAATCTCAGTATAACTATCAAATACAAATATCACATGCTCAACAAGGTTGCATTAATTTGATCAAAAACACTGTAAAACCAATAATATTGTAAAACTTTAATGTATTCTTGTGATGACAAAGCTGAATTTTTAGCATCAATTACTCCAGTCATCAGTGTTTATATGGTCAAGAAACATTATTATCAGTGTTGAAAACAGTTGTGCTGCTAATATTTGTGTGGACACTGTGATCATTGTCACCCCCCACTCCCCTTATTCTTTGATGAAAGTTCAAAAGAACAGCATTTCTTTTTAAATATAAATCTCTCATAATATTATAAATGTCTTTATTGTCAGTTTTGATCAATTAAATGCATCATTGCTAACTAAAAGTATTCATTTCTTTTCAAAAAATGATTGACATATACATTATGATATGATGTATGATATGATTGACATGATATAATAACTGTATATGCAATGGTTACATGAACACTGCAAACTATTTACACTATATTAGTTCATTCTGTACTTTCTAAAACATTCAAAAATCTAATTTCTAATGTCTAATTTATATAATAAGCAAAATCGGTCTTTGATTTATTGATTCAATCACTCTAATTAAAGCATTCTTGTCAGTAGAGGATAGTGCTAGCAAGGTTCAGTGGTTGGGACCCATTAACTTCCATTGTATAGAAAAAAAAATATTGTGGAAGTCAGTGTGTCCCATCAACTGTTTGGTTACTGACAATGTAATCAGTAAATGAAAAAAATATTTTTAATTTTTGGGTGAACTATCAATTTAACTGATAGAAAAATAAAAAATACACCTTGATTGCAATGTTAGTCGCATTGGATAAAAGAAAAAAAGAAAAAATGCACAAAAAAAAGATTTAGTGAGATTTAGTGGCATGACTCACAGCACTCAATGGGGTTAGATGCCACCTGTAAGGACACCATCCTGCCATTAGGTTGGTTGATGTGGACACGGAACACCATCCTCACACGCGTGTTCTTCCGTCCGATGTCTGTCTCGCCCTTCCGGAGCTCGATGTCCGAGTTACGCAGCTTGAGAATTCCAGCGCAGTCGATTCTGTGGCACAGTAAGAGCGTTAATGTTTGAGGAATAGACTCAACAAATCCTTTCAGAAGTACAAAAATGTGTGGTTAATATCGTTAGACAGTTGTTTAATAAACATATTTTTCGGAACAGAGTAAACGTTTAATTTATTGCCTGAATTTTTTTTTATTACCACTTCTGCCAAAATTATGCCTGGCTCTTATTCTGCACTGCATAAATACATGCCCTCTCTCTCTCTCTTTCTCTCTCTCTCTCGTCACTTCCAATTTCTGCTCCTGACATGGCAGAGATGTTGTTAAAAATCCATGAAAAGTTTACTTTCTCCATTAAACGTACAAATCCTCCAAATAGACCAGAAAGCCAACGTGTGTAAATACTTGCTTTAAAGCCTTTTAAAGTTTTGAATCTCATTGAAGAAACATGTAGAGCCCTTTCTTTAAGATTCATCTGTGTGAAATAATCTTAAAGCGTACTTTTTGGCAAAAACAAAAAGTCTGAAAAACTGGAGAAACAATCAAGAGTATGAGTGATCTGTCAACACAGTACATATACTAGAACATCAGATATTCACATTCCCATGTTTACGTGGTGAGGACGAGCACACTGTGTTCTAGTTGTCGTCCTGATTTTTTTGTTGAATAACATTCGTCATTCCTTTTTCAAAAAAACTGCTTTAAAAAGTGTGTTGATTTTCCAGCGCTACGCGTCCAAACCGAAATCTATATACAAGGCACCACATATAAGTTTCTCTCCAATCAAAGGAATATATTAAATCAAATACTAAAGAGTTTTAAATGGTTTAAACTGCACTGAAACA
Organism: Chrosomus eos; assembly: GCA_036326025.1. NCBI lineage: Eukaryota > Metazoa > Chordata > Actinopteri > Cypriniformes > Leuciscidae > Chrosomus > Chrosomus eos. The sequence goes on along the minus strand of CM070827.1, from coordinate 30,478,859 downwards.
GGGGCAGAACCATTTTTTGGCTTTACTACAGAAACGTGACAAAGAGGGAACGCTACTCAGAAAGCTCTGAAACAGGATCCAGAGGGGTGTGTGGTTTTGTTTTTTTTGTTGTATAAGTTAAGTGTTACATCCATTATAGAGTGAAGAGAAAATGCTGAGCTAGTAAGACCGCTACCGCCTGGCTTGCAGAACAGACCCCAGCGCGCCATTACAGGCACCACGCGACCAGAGGCCTCCTGTAACACAAGCCCTGGAGCTCATACAAGGGAAACCCACAGCGCTGGGACTCTGTCGAAAGCGTGCGCACAAAAACACACTTCTGCTTAGCAACTGCCTTCACAACAGGGGGATTGGCAGTAAAACGGAGGGGTTTTTCAGTGTTGTTTATTGCAGGAAATATGCACAGGATGCAGAATTATGTGGTACAAACATTTCCCTCACCGGGCTTTTCTGTGTTTTTTTCTTTTTCTTCTGAGATATATCTTTCTGAGATATATACTCACATGGCCCTCATGTTGCTCTCGGGCAGGAGAGGAATCTCAAGAACTTTGGTGTTGGACTGCATGACCTCGTGGCTTGGTGTGGACACGGTCTTCCCGGTTATACGGTGGACCTGGTAGAAGGCGTGAGGCCGGAGAAGACGGTCGTCTGCCGTCCCAATGAACAGCTGTAGGGTCAAAGGCTCACTCTCCATGTAGCCGTGAAGCTGAAAGATACAAATATTAATTTAGTGGTGTAAGCCATTTCTAGCTAAAAGCAGTTTCTAGTTCAGTGTGAACAAACTGATGTACGACATGACACAATTAGAGTCAATAAGAATATTTTATGTTTGATGTAAAGTGAGATTTTAGACAGGTGAGATTTCAGAGTGGGCGTGGCTACCTAGCATGACCCTGAATAAATAGACACTGAATAATTAACAAAAAAAAAAAAAAACCTTTTACTTGCCACTTTTTTGTATGGTTAGGACATTAATCACTTCCATGCTCTAATTAACATGTGATGCTCCATTTTGTTACTTTATTTTTTATTACTTTGGCATTGTGGTAGCCACGCCCACATTAAAATCTCATTAGACCAAAAACCGTATTTGTAAGATTTTTAAGCAATTAATACTTTTATTCGACAAGAGTTCATTAAATTGATCAAAAGTGACAGTAAAGACATTTATAAAGTTACAAAAGGTCTCTATTTCAGATCAATACTTTTATTCTAAACGAAGAATCCTGAAAAAAAGGTTTCCACAAAAATATTAAGTAGCACAACATTGATTATAACATTTTAACATTGATAATAACATGAAATGTTTCTTCAGCCCAAAATCAGCATATTAGAATGATATCTGAAGGATGTGAAACCACAAAAGAAAAGAAAATCATAATTCGTTGCCGTAAATATGAAGTAAGATTTTAAATTTAAGGATTTATATTCAAAGCTCAAGTACATTGGGTCTAAGCAGCTGATGTATGGAGATCCTCAAAGAGGGTGGTCAGCATCTGTGGTGAAAGTCTGGGCCAGTCTGTATATTTATTTAAGTAGATATGTTTGAGCCTGGCATTTGTGTTTATTCAGGCAATAGGGAGTGCACAGGCCAGAAATACAGAGGCCAGAGAGATCCCACTCCCAGAACCCTCCCCTCACTTCATTACATTATCACCCACTAGAGGAATGCCAAAACTCTATCCGCCCATGGCACGGAGTTCAGAGCCGTATGTCCACACCTCCAAGTGCTGTGGGTCAGTTCTCACCCACTCAAGCTCTCAACCTCCGTGGCACATCTGCGGGAAACAGTTTGAGGAAAAAAAGTAGATCTACAACACGGGCTCCGTTGATGAGTTACTGGCCACATCCAGTGAGCAAATTCTTACTGGAAAAGGTTATGTCTCATGTGATATTGAGCAAGACCAACTGTTCTTCTCATTGAACTCATTCCCTAACAGTGCATATGCCTGTAGTTGGCACATTAAAACACTGAAATCCTGATTCATACATATAAGTTAAAAATACAACACTGGTGTGCACATCCCAAACACCCCGATTGGGCTCAGGTGCAGGACAACTAAGTAACATAAACTGAGGGTCGGAACGTTCTGTTATTAATAAATTCATTTGGAACATCTATTTTCAGTGTGCGGGCATATTCATACTTTTAGAACCATGACATTTTTTAGAACCAACTAAAATCCACATACACATAAAAAAATAAGTAAAAAAACAACAACAATAAATTGTGGCTATATTAACACAAATCTTCTAAAAACAAATACCTCACAAAAATTAAGATAATTAGAAGAAACATTATAAGATAAAGAAGTAGTATAAATTATAAGGATCCTAAAGTGCAAAATTGAAAAATATTATTTATATTATTTTTAAAATATTTAAATATATGTGATTTCTTAATTTAACTACATTAACCATAACATAATTATTTGCAGCCAATATGTAATATTTAATATATTTTATGATTACATAAAAAAAGAAAAAATACATTTTCATAAATCCAAATAATGGTAAGCAAACAATCATTTCAAACAATCAAACAACTTTGACAAGGGCCAAACTGTTATGGCAAGACGACTGGGTCAGACTATCTCTGAAATGGCAGCAGTGGTAAGAATTTACCAACAGTGGTCTGAGGAGGGACAAACTATAAACCAGTGACAGGGTGTTGGGCGCCCAAGGCTCATTGATGCACAAGGGCAACGAAGGCCATCCCATCTGGTCCGAGCCAACAGAAGGTCTACTGTGGCACAAGTCATACAAAATTGTAATAATGGTTATGGGACGAATATGTCACAACACACAGTGCCTCTCTGTGTATGGGGCTGTGTAGACTCAGACCAATCAGAGCCCATATGATGACCCCAGTCTACCATCGTTTTATTTTACATCATGTGGACGGCCATGTACATGTGCGCCGTTTACCTGAGGAAGTGATGGCACCAGGATGCACTCTGGGACAACGACAAGCCACTGGAAAGAGTATGATGCTCTGGGAAATGTTCTGCTGGGGAACCCTGGATCCAGCCATTCATGTGAACATTGAGCATTGTTGCAGACCAGGTACACCCCTTGGCAATGGTGTTCCCTGGTAGAAGTAGCCTCTTTAATATGATAATGCACCCTGCCACACTGCACACATTGTTCAGGAATGGTTTGAGGAACATGATGAATAGTTTAAGGTGTTGCCTTGTCCTCCAAATTCACCAGATCTCAATCCAACTTAGCATTAGTGGGAAGTGCTGGACCAAAAAGTTGAATCCACGGCGGGTCCACCTCGCAATCTACAATACTTCAGATACAGCAGGACACCTTTAGGGGTCTTGTAGAGTCCATGTCTCGGCGAGTCGTGCCCGCAAGCAACAGCATATTAGGCAGGTGGTCATAATGTTTTGGCTCATCTCTGTAAATACTGTATGCATAAGCATTGCAATATGAATACAGCCAATCACGTGTAGTCAGGGTCTATCTAAAAATAATCAAGGGTAATATTGAGGGTAAGATCAAATATATGTGTCTTTTTGCGCACTTAAGTAAAAACACTACTTTTTACGCAATTATTAGTCAATGAGACACATTACTATGATAATTTACTAATAGTACTCAACAAAAAAGTCATAAAGATCATCATTCACAGTTAGACCTACGAGACAAAAAACAGTCTGAATATTAGAAATGTGGAAGCACTGCCCTTACAAAGCAACCTATATTTAGGGATTTCGTCACTTCTTCCAGTTACAGCAGTGATTTTTGTTGACAGAGCTGTTCTTAGAGAAGTTAACTTCCCGAGAGACTTGAGCGCAGACGTGGAAGCACATAGCTGTGGTGCAGCAGGCTTACTTCAGAGGCTACACACTCACGTCTACCGTCAATCCGACGGCACATGTGGTCAAACTGCATCCAGATACAAAAAATCTGAAAGAAACCACCAGGAACCCGAGCAGGGGGAGAGAGAAAAAGAGAGATGGGGCTCTAGCAGCCTGGGTACAAAAGTCCTGACCATCAGAAACCACCAAACCCCAAGTGGAGAGGCAGACGGAGGGAAGAGGGGAGCTCTAAGACTAAATATGAGGATATAGTGACTCACACAGTAGGGAACACATACAAGTAGGTGCTTCTGAAAATATGATTCATTTGTAGAGATCAGGGCCGAAATTATTGGGGGTTGGGAAGCCTGAGCCTCCAGTTAAGACTTGGACCTCTCCAGTCTTAAAAATAAACTGCAGGTCTTAAAAGTATATATATCTGACTTCCACTCACCATTAAAGATTTACATAAAACAAGAATGTTAAAGAAACTCTGGCCACATGTCAATATGATTTTTATGAGAAGAAATTTCAATTGAAATACTCTTGATTACAGTCCAAAAAAATGTGACAAAAGTACTTCAACAACTCCCCTTAAGGTCACAAAAGAACTTGCACGCTGACTGAGATCCTTGGAGGAGGACAACGGTGGTGACAGAGCATGAAGGGAGGTGCTGTACAATAAAAGAAGAACATGTGCAGCTGAGAGCGCTCTCTAATCTGATGGTTTACAGAATGGGACAAGCTTGTTTGAGGCTCCGTCGAACACTCCCCTTCACTCGCCTGCCAGAACTGTGAGCAGCGAAGACTTGACGCCTCCACAAGATGCTGTTGCACATGATGTCAGTGCAGTATGAGGAACTTTAGCTAAACAAAAGGCAGTCTGTGCACTAGGCCGGATACGGCTATGGATCTGAAAAAAATGCGAGGGTGAGAGGACCTTGTTTTTTCAGACGTGAGTCGCACTGAGCCACGTGTTCACAATCATTAACACCTCATTATTTTGAATTTAAGTGCCCAGCAGCCACAGATGTATTCGAAATGTTGAGTTCACCTTTAACTGCGATTTTAGTAAATAAAGTGGTCGTGGAGACTGTGGTTCGCATGCTCCAAGAGTCACGTCCAACCACACTGATGTTTTTCAGATAAAACCACGACTCCTGTCTTTAGGAATTCTGTTATCCATTAGGGAGCATCTGCAACCAACTGGAGCAGTGAATACCCATGATTCAGCTACGAAAGCAAATGAGGTGTGTGACTAGCAGAACGGACTGAAGTCTTGTGAAATATCAGAAGACCTCAACTCACACTTCCTGAACTGGCAGCATAACGAACAATATAAGGGTTTAAATCACAGTGTGTCACTATGACTTTAGAGAAAACAAATCAAAGGAAGTTCCCTTACAAACAAAAACAATGAGAGAGTGAAAATATACCACCATAGCACATGGAGAGGATGTTGCAGGATGTTGACTATAAATAAATAGTTAAAAATAAGACCATTCTCTGACAGTTTCCACAATTAATGGCAGCTTTAGTTTTAAAGTGCATATATATACACATACATATATATATATATATATATATATATATATATATATATATATATTATATATATATTTATATATTTATATATATATATATCAAGTCAAGTGAAGTCAAGTCAAATATATTTATATAGCGCTTTTCACAATACAGATTGTATCAAAGCTGCTTCACAGTATCAACCAAAACAACCCAACAATGTTTGTTTATTACTGGAAAAAAAGACATCCAAGTTTGGTAGAGCTGATCAATGGTATGATTGGTTAATTAATTTGAATATCCCCAACTGAGCAAGCCAAAGGCAACAGTGGCAAGGAACCAAAAAACTCCATCAAGTGACCTAATGGTGTCCTAAAACTCCATCAGATGACCCAATGGAGAAAAAAAAAACCTTGGGAGAACCCAGGCTCAGTTGGGGGCCAGTTCTCCTCTGGCGTTTATGAACTAGAGGCCGAATTTACAGTAACTGTAAGATAAAAAATTTATATGAATGCCTGGCTAAATAGATGCGTCTTTAGTCTAGTTTTAAACTGGGAAAGCGAGTCTGAGCAACGAACAATATCAGGAAGGCTATTCCAGAGCTTCGGAGCTAAATGTGAAAATGCCTCCTGCCTCCTTTGGTGGATCTGGATATCCTAGGAATGACCAGAAGCCTCGAATTTAGTGATCTTGAAGAGCGCGATGGATTGTAGGGTAATAGAAGATCCGTTAAATAGACTGGAGCTAAACCATTTAGAGCTTTATAAGTCAAAAGCAATACCTTGTAATTAATACGGAACTTTATAGGTAACCAATGAAGTGATGATAAAATCGGTGTTATATGATCATATTTTCTTGATCTAGTAAGAACTCCAGCGGCTGCATTTTGGACTAACTGTAGCTTGTTTATTGAAGATGCAGGACAACCAGCTATTAAAGCATTACAGCAATCTAGTCTCGAGGTCATGAATGCATGAACTAACTTTTCTGCATCAGAGACTGATAGCATATTACGTAGCTTAGCAATGTTTCTAAGGTGGAAAAAGGCTGTTTTTGTAACATGAAATATGCTTTTCAAAAGACAGGTTGCAATCTAATGTAACACCCAGGTCTTTTACTGTAGCGGATAAAGTAACAGGGCATCCTACTATGTTAAAGTCGTGCTGTGAAAGGTTTTGTAGACCGTTTTTAGAACCGATAAGTATTACCTCTGTCTTGTCTGGATTTAATAAAAGAAAATTACGCGTCATCCAATCTTTTATATCTTTAACACAATCTGTCAATTTGGATAATTTAGCGTATTCATCTGGCCGTGATGAAATATATATTTGAGTGTCATCAGCATAACAATGGAAACTAATTCCATGTTTCCTTAGAATATTACCAAGTGGCAGCATATATATTGAGAATAATAAAGGGCCTAATACAGATCCCTGCGGCACTCCATAGTTTGCCGAAGTTATGATCGATTTTTCTCCATTTAAGTAGACGAAATGGTAGCGGTCAGATAATATAAAAACATTTTTTTTTCATGCAGAGACCAACCTAGAAGAAACTAATCAGTTCCTACATCATCTTAAAACCATTGAAACATTCCACAGGAGAATGTAAAATGTACAGGTTTGGAACAACATGAGGGTGAGTAAATAATGGCAGAGTGAACCATGCATTTGAGAGACCCTACTTCTTTTTAGAGATTATGAACTTATACCTGAACCACTGGATGCCCTCCCGCTAGTGCTTTCACGGCCCCTCTGCTGCCTTCAGTCTCGTAATGAGCACGGTGATGGGACTTGGGTTGGACATCAATCTGTAGGCTATACGGTCCTGAACTGGAAGGCAACTGCCAATCAAGAGCAGGCAACGATGGACTTCGAGAATAAGAGTGAGAGAGTCCAATAATGGAGGTGAAGAGAGAGAGAGAGAGAGAGAGAGAGAGAGAGGAGAGAGAGAGAGAGAGAGAGAGAGAGAGAGAGAGAGAACTTTGGTTAGCACAGACAAAAGAGAAATCTACTTGGCCATGAATATGAAATAAATTTTTATATGCAACCAACCTCATGTAAGGCTTCGGCTTGGACCAGTATGGGTGTTGGGGAACATCCAAGAAGCCACTACAGTAGGTCTCTTTTTTGAAGGGCAGGCGTGCTGAGAAGTCATCCTGGCAAAGCTCCAGGGATCCTGTCTCCTCTCCACCTGGTTCTACTTTCAGGTTCATCGAGGCACTGTGCTCCAGACTGGTCTTGCGGGACTTCAAAGGGATCCCCTCCCCAATATCTGTTAATCCATCTGTAGTGAGGGCATTTATGGCGGCGACAATGGCAGAGTTGGTGTACTGATTGGTGTTGGCGAGCCAGGTGTCCTCAGTCACACTGAGACGGGGTGAAGTTTGTGGCGATGGCCCCGGGGATTGATTCGGCGAGTACGGATGGTACTTGTGCGAGTGGACGCCATTAAAGCTGTACTTCCGTTTACTGCCACAAGGAGAATTTGGTCGAGACCCTCTGGTGCCAATCCAGCTGTCGTCTGTGATACTGGCACGGGGAGAACCGGATGGTGAATGGCGCGGAGACACCCCGAGGGTGCAGGACTGCAGCGATGAGGAACCTTTCGGAGAGACGCATGGAGACTGCCAGGGCGAGTTCTGCGGCGAGTTGTCGTAGTTGTACGAGAAGCCCGATTCGTATGATGATGCATCTGAATGGCAGCTACGAGAAGACACGCTGCTTGCCGGGCTGAGACAGGTGGGATCCCGATAACCGTCGATACTTGGCAATGTTAATGTCACTACGGAATTGACTCGCTTGTCCACGGGAACGCTGTTCTCCTCTACTTCATCCTCTGGGAACTGCCCGTAAGCCGTTATCTCAATGCGTGGACTCTCCAGCGTGGGAGCTCCATTGGACCGGGGGCCGGATGTTTGGAAATAGCCCACAGAGCTCATGTCATCTTGGGGGGAGAATGAGGATGGCTGACTGATGGATATTGACAATGAAGGGCTGGTCTGGAGATTGTGGTACTGGGAAGACGGGCAGGGGTTGCTCAGAGGAAGTGAAATGCTGGTGTTTTGGCTGTAACTGTAGGCATCTGTAAGGTGCAATCAGAATTTCATGAGGTACTGCAACAAAAAATAAGCTACAGAGATAAAAGAGCATAGGTGCAGACATTTCTTGAAGAATGTGCATTAAGCTGCTCTGTGAATATTTTAAGAAGACTGCTGCTTTTACAATCATCCACCTCTAATAAATAGCTTTTTATTTTTTATGAACTGCCATTTGATTCATATAAAATGGTGGCATTATAAAAAGACACTCTACTCTTTATTAGTAATAGCTGTGAGTCAAAAGAACGTTAGTGGTTAAAAGCCACAACCTCTGCAGAGGAAGCAAGGTGAGTGATACACAAATACCAGGCCAAAAATAACAAAGTGTTAAAAATATCTTCCTGAGGACAAAACCAGATGGAAAACCAATACTCATAAGCAATCTTTGTAGAAAAACAGGAGCAAACATTTGCCTCAATGCAATACATATATTGATATTAGAAAACAACACAACATTTAAAGTGCAATATGACTAACAGAAGATGTCTTGACTAGAAAAAAAAATTGAATGCTTGATGCTTTCTGGAGAGTTCAAGATGAATCACAGACCACTTTAGCAATTTTAGAACACTTTTAGCTTATCCAAAAACTTTTAAAACATTTTATAAAGCAGTAGTAATACGTCATCTGGCCTATTTAAGTTAAGTCTGTCCATCTACTATCCCATTAAGACATATTTTATTGATAGCAGAATTTTTGTAAATGTATTTATTTTTATTTGTATAAGAGCAAAAAGTGAAAAAATGCTGTTGAGTTGAGTGTAGTCAGTCAGTCCAACCTGGTGGAAATATATGTAATCTAAGTTAGCCCAAACTGGCGCACAGTCACTACTGGCTCTGCTTGGAATAAAATTTGCAATGATTTCTCGCTACTTTAGAGGACGATTAAAAACACGGATACTTGAAAATGTGACCACAGCGCAACAAAGCACCCTGGATACTGATAGCATGCTAATGTATCCCTAATGTATGTATCGTTTTTGAATCAAGTTAACAACTACATATTAGATTTTTGTAAGCAAGCCGGAAGTATACACCATTTGATTCTAATAGCTTAAAAAATAAATAAAAGTACTAAATTACTGATTACTAAAAGTACATTAGTAACCCTGCTGAAATAAAATGCCTTAAATCAGCTTAAGCAGGTTTTCTAGTCTCCCAGCCTTTTTAATGATGGTCTGTTGGCTGTATTTAAAGTGTTTTTAGGCACTTTTCAGCAGGTCAGGTTCAGAGACCAGCTTGTGTACCAGCTAAACAACTTTTAAGACCATATTAAACCAGTTAGGACCAGGAAGTTACTATTATTTTTCAGCCAAAACTGGTTTTGTTTTAGTAGAGCTGTCATTGTGAACTATAATCTAAGTTATCTTGCGAAATGCACACTTGCTGCAAAGAGAGGGATGCAAAAACCCACAATCTAAATAACGTCCCTGCTTATTCATCTTCGTCCGGCCCACCACTCCCTTCTGCAGTCTCTTAAACTAAGGAAAACTCCATTGACTGAATAAGAAATAACTTCAATTTCACCTGACTGATCACAGGTTGAGCTGTAACCACTAATAACCATTCAGAAAAGAACTACTGTGATGAAATACATCATCAAATCATACATAGGGAGGGTTGTAACAACTTTCCAAAGTCCTTATGGACACACAAAGATTGCACATAAATTAGACAATATCGGTTTAGAATTGTTATCCTATTCCTATACTTGTTTTTGTATTTTATTTGCTATAAATAATTTGGGGTAGTGATAAGATATGCTATAATAATTATAACTAGTCAAATGTATATTTCGATCAGTGTTACCTACCCCGACTACGTTACAACTCACCTCTTTAGTGAGGTTGTTTACAACAGCAGTCATTGTATTTGCCTTCATTTACACAGATTAGGAACATGCTGTAGATGTCTAAATTACTTTAATTTGTAGCAGACAAATATGGGAACATTATGTCAAAGTTGGAGAGCCATGGCATAATCGAAATCGCGTTAGAGACATTGAAACCAACTGTTACAACCCTTCCCAGTCTGCCTTAGTAACAGATGGTGAGTGCAAGATAGCAGTCGTAGATTTTAATCACTACAGGTAAACTCATATTATGCGAACGTGCATCCATTATTATGACGGTTCGATGACATTGGGCTAATATTAAAGACCTAACAATCATACAGAAACACGTTTGAGTGAAATACGACAGTGTAAGTACGTGCATTTCTTCTTATACGTTACCTTCCTCTGCCGATTTCATGCTTGCGAAGTGTAGTGAACTCACACCAAGTTCAACGCACTTTCCCAAAACGCACAACAGTCAGTGTCCGACCAGCGTGTTATGTCCCAGTATAATGATGACTCCAGATATCTGTGATAAAAATGTTCAATTCTACCGCAATAAAGGTGTATTCCAGTCACGAAAAAAACATAAGTTATTTGAAAGCTTAAATTATTTGACAGACAGCACTTTAAAAGCGCGTGCAATAACAACGCAATATTTTTTTAATTCAGTTTCTCTAACTCGTTATATTTTCTATTCTGGACTTGCATGTTAGTTTCCAGGGGTTCTGGTGACGCACTGCTTTGCGATGGAAAGGTCTCTGTATCTATATAAAGCCGGGAAACACCTCCGAGAAGCCCCGCCCTTCATAGAGTGACGCAGGCACCACGTCTCAAGCTCAACGGCAGATGAAGAGAGGGATTCTCTCCTCGCAACATTTCCAGATGTGGAGCCGTTTGAAAGCCAAAGCAAAAGAGTGTTGGCCGTGTGCGCATGCGCATCTGCTAGTGAAGCGATTCTCATTTCAAAGAATCGGTTATTTCGAACAGGTTGTTTTAAAGAACCGGTTTAAAAATGATTCAGCGGGTGTTTAATATCCCTAACATCCTGGCATTGGATATTACATTCTCTAAAACGTTCCAGTAGAGTCATATGAAGGTAAATACTGTTTAGTATGATTTTGTTGGGTTATAGCAGGTTATTTAAAAAATATGTAGTCTGAAATGTCATTTCCCAGTTGCAGCCATCAAAAAGTCACATGTATTTACAATAAATACTAGCTACTAAAATCCTTTGGCTGAAACGTTTTGAGCTAGTAAAATAATTTAAACCCAATTGTGTTTTATTATAAAGTCATATTAAGTTTTTGTTATTGTCAACATTTCTTTTAGCAAACCTACTTTTCACCTCATTAGTTTTTTCATTGGTTCTCGGTAATTGCATCAAAAGAGACAGCTTTCAGTTCAACGAGTTTTGGTGTTAACCACATATAAACCAGAATCATTGTATCTTTTACCGATTCAGTCTGATTCGTTAATTCGTTCAGTCTGATTTGTGTAAAAATCTTTTTAGACCAGTTTTGTGCAGAGGTTCATTTAGAAGAACCGATTCAAATTAACGATTCACATACAAATCTTTTCAGGTTAGACGCCATATTGAATTCAACACAGATGAAAACCAGGCTGTGAAGGATAGATTTGCAGTCTTTACACCAAGGTCCTAGTTCACGTAATTGTCAAAACTTTTGAGACATGGAGTTTGTCTATGGAAAGTTTTTTTTTTTTCGGAAAGACGTTTCATCAGCTTTGGTATGTTGTTAAACAAAAATCCATTAAAACCCATTGTAATTCTATCTCTCACAGCCTCATTTTCATTTATGTCAAAAATTAAATATGGCGCTACCTAAAATGCAAAGTGAAAAGCGCCAGTGTGTGTCACATGTACATCTACTGGAAATAGAGGGAAATCAAATGTGGCCGTTTTGAAAACAAAGGCAGTTAAAGAAACCATTATCAAAACCATTATCATGTTAATTATTTATTATGTCCCATCAATAGACGGATCATCGCGTAGCAACAGCAGTGCGTTGATAGTGATTGAATAAACAGACATGCAGCTCCAGTTGTTTTTTTTTAGGACATCACAGTGCAGGGAAATGGGATCTGAAAATCACAAGATGCTGTTGGCAGCTCGGGCAACTATGATTTCGGTTTTGACAATTTTCCAGTGGGGCGCGATTCGCTGCGTCATCGGAAATCATCCAGGACTTTTTCGAAGCCAAGAAATGCTGGCAAATGTTTGCATCAATGTAAAGGCTTCTCATATTTACTTTTTTTAGTATGCATGCGTGAAAAACATGCAATTAACCCTAACCCTAAACGTTGTGTAATTTTAATGTATGTTCAAGAAAGATAAGTCTGTATTTTTAATATCTGCACAAATAATCTGCAAATACAGTATGGTCTTCTCATTAGGCAAAAAATAGCTGCTTCTTTTTTACGTGCCTGAGCATTGCAAGCTCTCTAATGACATGGGCATGTTTTGAAGAAGCTGCATAGTGTTTGCCCCCACCAAGAATTCATCCAGGTCGAGTAACAAAAGGGAGCCAAATAGCCTTCGCCCCACACGCACAGGATGATATATAATTGCATCAGGAATTAGTGCATTTATGAAACACTAGCTGTTTCTTTCATCATGGGAACATGGTAATTGTGCCATTACCCTCTCTTACAGTCCTCTCTCTCCTGCTGTTCTGTGGGTCAAATGTATTTGTTTGACCTCATGGAAAGCTCTCACCCACTGGTTAGGGGCCCTAAGTGGGCTTGAGGGGATGTGGGCAGGGCCTCCCTGTCCTCCCCAGCTATGTGAAAGCAAGCTTCGTGCCGCAGTAAACACAGCTTCCAGGCTGATGGTAATAAATAGCACTAACAGTGCTGATTGACGTGCGCCTAGTTCTACGTCAGTTGGCCTGTAGTTTTTCCACTCTGTCTGCCCATTGTTGAGGGCAAGGGGTTTTTAAGCAACAGCCGGACGGTTCCGGATATTTTGTTCACCTCAGCTTTGCAAGTATACGCCAAAAACCTGGTGTACTTTACAGTCCCTACAAAGACTTTTTGTTATGTTACTGGATTTAAATCTAAACTTACACCAGCATTATTAAACTGTATGCAATGACTAAACACAAAACCTATGGCTACTTAGCAAATAAGTAAAGACATAGACATGAAATATTGATTTAAGCTTTGAATTGTTTTATACGGAGCCCCACACAAGACATGCAGGAAAAATAGGCTAAATTGTGCACACGGTTTAATAATTTGTTCCCTTAATTTATGATGGGGAACAAATTAGTAAATCGTCTGTACGATTTAGCAAATCGAGGAGAACAAATTAGTAAATTGTGTATCAATTTTGATGTGCTATTTCGGAAACCACTACAAAAGGCTGTGCCTTCAAATAACCACTATTTAGGTGTGGAGTGATTTCGGACACAGCCAAAGATGCCTCCAGATGCATACAAGAATAGTTGCAAACCCCGTCCAACAGATTTCATTGGTCAATTCACAGTCACCTGTCAAGAAAAGTTCAGACTTCATTTTTCAGAAAAATCTGGATTGGGGAATCACGCTATGGCGACAGTGAATATCAGACCACTGGATGTCGTAGCTGACCAATCGGAATGGAGTATTCTAGAGAGCTGATGAATAATTGATTAGACGCCCACAAAGGCAGGTCAGGAGGTTTACTCACACTTCAACACTGGGACTTTAAAACGTAGCCATACATTTCTCATTTATATTCGAAAGACACCTTATTAACCACTATGTCCAGGAGTGGCAGTGACTTTATGACTTCAAGAACTACTAACGCTAATGATAATGATAATACAATGAGTGATAATGCAGTTAGCTTGGCTCGTGTGTCAACATGATGCACTGCTGTTTACTCTATAAGATTTTCAAGAATACACAAATGACAAATTATGTTTCCAAACAGGATACATGGGCGGCAATGTGCTATAACGCAATATATGTATCAACGCATGGCACGCCACAGACGGCAAAGACATTAGGGACAATGTAACATGAGTCCATAACTAATGCCGCAGATGTTGAATTGTCTGTCTCGGAGATGTTTAAAAAAGGCTGCACACTCATAACAATGGCATGAATCATAATATGCATGTGCATCACTAATGATGTGTCAGCGTTTAAAAGTTGTTCAAATAAACCAAAACCACATTCAACCACCATGTGCACCCAAACCATTCGTCTGTCTGTGCCGTGATTGGTCAAGAAAGGGGGAGTCATTGATGTCATAGGTCTACTCACCTCTTCTTACAATCACTATTCCGTCTGGCTGGCAGGGGTCATCATCATATTTGTGGGTGAGTATACTGGGAAAGACGCTGATTTGACGGTGGTCTTCTGGAAAAGACCTCAAGGTTCCAGCTTTTTTTTCTTCTTCCCCTTTTCCTTAATAGATAAAACAGATAAAACCAGGGTTGGATGCAGAAGTTGAATTTCAGATGACTAGGGCTCCATGAGCAACTGAAAATATGTATCATGTTTTAAATGTGACCATGGCTAAAACTATGCGAAGACGATAATGCAGAACAAGAAAAGCATGTTGTTTTGCGTCACAATGGGATTGCAATCAAATGTGTTATTTTAGCCTTTTTACGATGTGCCTTATGAGTCCATGTCATAAAACTCAGACCACATTTAAAAGTAAGCTGATGGACGTATAAAGTGCTTAAAGTAGAAACAGCAACAGCAATTTAAGGTGCTATTTACATGACATGGCCTTGGTTATAGAACTGCCCCCCGCTGTACCTTGGGGCTTCCTGTCTCCACTGAATGCTCTCTTTGACTCGGCACAGTGACGGAATCCCAAGTCTGTTTCCTGTTGTGTAAGGTTGTTGCCGGGCAACGGTGGCTGTGTTCCAGAGGGGAGGGATTTGATTGGCTCCCACAGGCTGAGTGAGCAAACACAGACCCTCTGCCCAGAGCTCCACTGTGGGGTCCAGACACAACAGTGACTAACTTATCAACAACACAGCCAGTTGAGCAACAAATGGCAGGAAAGTCATTTCAATAGATTTTTAAGAGAGTGGTATTGAGCAAATGCTGCCCTTGAGAATGCATTCCCCAACTTCATGTGACTCAGTAAACTCGGCAAAAATAATTAAACCAAATCGTTAAAACATATAGTCCCTCTCAGTCTTGCCTGAGAAGAATTCTGAAGCATTTTAACATCACAAAACACAACATTTTAAAGTACAGATCGATTGATAGAAGACAGACAGATAGATAGAATGACGAACGATAGATAGATAGATAGATAGATAGATAGATAGAACGATGGATGGATGATAGATAGATAGATAGATATATAGATAGATAGATAGATAGATAGATAGATAGACAAGAGATGATAGATAGATAGATAGATAGATAGATAGATAGATAGATAGATGATAGAGGAACGATGGATGGATGGATGGATAGATAGATGGAATGATAGACAGAACGATAAATAGAATGACACACAGAACAATATATAGATAGTCAGACAGATAAATAGACAGATAGATAGAGAAATTGATAGACAAAATGACAGACAGAAGGAGATAGAACAATGGATAGAACAATAGATAGAACGATACATACTGTAGCAGCATAGATGCATTTCTAGATAGATGGTCAGACAGAAAAATTGACAGACGGACGGACGGACGGACAGACAGAACGATAGATGTATAAAACTTTAGACAGACAAACAAATAGATACTGGTAGATGTCAGACAGATAGATAAAATGATAGATAGAATGAAAGATGGATGGTCAGACAGACAGACAGATAGATAGACTATAGACAGTCAGAAGACAGACAGATAGATAAAATGATAGAATGACAGACAGAACGATAAATAGATGAATAGAACAATAGAACTATACATATATTATATATATATTATATATATATATATATATATATATATACATAATATTAGACAGACAGAATTATATATAGATAGAACAATAGATATATAGAACTTTAGATAGACAGACAGATAGATAGATAGATAGACATACAGACAGATAAAATGATAGACAGACAGATAGATAGGTAGATAGAACGATATAATATATATATATATATATATATATATATATATATATATATATATATATTAGACAGAACAGACAGATAAAATGATAGATAGATAGAATGACAGACAGAACGATAAATATGAATAGAACAATAGAACGATATATATATATATATAGACAGACAGACAGAATTATATATAGATAGAACAAAAGATATATAGAACTTTAGATAGACAGACAGATAGATAAATAGAACGATATATATACAGACAGACAGACAGACAGACAGATAGATAGACAGACAGATAGATAGAACGATATATATATATATATATATATATATATATATATATATATATATATATATATATATATATATATATATAGACAGACAGATAGATAAAATGATAGATAGAATGACAGACAGAATGATAAATAGATGAATAGAACAATAGACAGACAGATAGATAGATGGTCAGACAGATATATGTCAGACAGGCAGACAGACAGACAGACAGACAGACAGACAGACAGACAGACAGACAGACAGACAGACAGACAGACAGACAGACAGACAGACAGACAGATAGATAGATAGATAGATAGATAGATAGATAGATAGATAGATAGATAGATAGATAGATAGATAGATAGATAGATAGATAGATAGATAGATAGATAGATAGATAGATGACATTTTCACTGTAGAAATAATTGCTGACAAATACAGCTGAAGGTTTTCATCGGCAGAAGCGCTTCGCTAAAGGAGTCTCCCAAATCTGTGTCCACCGACAGGAAACACAATGCTTTGGAAAAACAGACATTCTAGAGACAGGAGAAAAACAGTGTGACGCGTGTTGTGCCCCACATGTGGCTGATAAAACAACACAACTGCCCCACAACCTCTGCGGAAATGTCCAGCGCACACACACACATCAGAGGCGGAGACTCTACAGGCACGTGCAGCGGATTTGGGTCATTTTAAGCAAAAGCAGGAACAGCCAAATTGAGTTTTGATGTAGGAGTGAAGAAAGGTATAGATGGAGATATAAAGAGAAGGGGAAGAGAGGAAGATAAAAAGATAGATAAGATGAAAGAGAAAGCTTCCTGGCATGTTAGTGTCAGTGGACCATCACATGTAGAGCGGGGTCGCAGTCACCACACGTTTCCTGCTCCACAGAGTGTGTGTGGGTGAGTTTGGGTGGAGGGCTCGATAACACATTGTCTGTGTGTTTCAAGGCTGATAATCTCAGCGAGTACAATAAACCAGTCAAAGGTTTGGACACACCTGCTCGTTCTTTATTATTACTATTGTACATCAAAACAATCAAATAAAAACGACACAAATCATTTATAAAGCTACAAAGGATTTATTTTTTAAATAAAGGTTGAATTTTGAAATTTCTTTAAAGAATTATAAAAAATATTACTTGACTGTTTTCGTAATTAATAATAAGAAATGTTTTTTTGAGCATCAAATAAGTATATTAGAATGATTTCTGAAGGATCATGTGACACAGAAGACTGAAGTATTTAGTAATTCAGCTAAAAAAAACATTTTAAAACATTCAAATAGAAAGCACATTTGAGATTGTAATATTTCACAATATTTTTTCCCCCTTTATTACTAATTAATTAAATGCAACCATGGTTCAAAAACATTTTGCAAAAAAAAAAAAAAAAGTTAAATGCTGCCTTACATTTTGAAGTATAATCAATTTGGCTGTACAAGTCATTTCAACTTAAATTATATTTAACTTACTAGTTGAATAAATCACATATAACTTATATAAAAAAGTTGAAATTGCCTAACTTTTTTTTAGTTAAAGTAATGTAAAAACATGTTTTCATGACTTATTGATAATTTAATTTGTACACTATAGTGAATATATAGGTGTATAGACTATATAAGATAAACTATAAAAACAGTCAGACTTGTATCATCTGAGATGTTCATATAGGCCTACAGTTGTGGTCAGAATTATTGGCACCCCTGGTAAATATGATCAAAAATGGCTGTAAAAAATAAATCTGCATTGTTTATCCTTTTGATCTTTCATTCAAAAAAATTGCAAAAATCTAACCTTTTTGCAAAATTGACAAAACAGACTAAACACACTACAAGCAATAGTAAAATATGCATTTTTACATGTGGACAGAAACCAGGGGTCACACAACTCTGAAAGCCTATTGTTGAACAGCAATCTCACCAGATGATGTAGTTTCCATGTGGGCCCAAAGTTTGTCTTCAGTGAAACTGTGTAAACGCCGCCCTCTAGTGTTTAGAAGCAATACATACACATACATGTGTGGCACAGTACGTAAAGATTTCAGAAAGGCAAGCTTATACTCACTCAAACTGCGACTTTCCATGTATGTAGGCTATGTCATTGTTTCTGACATTTTGAAAAGGACCTGAAACTAATATATATATATATATATATATATATATATATATATATTTTTGTAGTTGTTATTTTCCAACAACGGGTCAGTGTTTAATAACACTTTTTTTTTTACTCACATTCTACATCAGTGGGCTTCTATACAGAACCCAAGAGTTTTTGACTCTTTTGTATTTTAAAACAACCCTTTATGCCAAAAAAGGTTCTATACAAGGATAAATGTCTTCCTACCTAGTGATTAGGTATTAAATTAATTATACAAATTAATCAAAATTAAAAATTGATGAAAACAAAATTCATAAAATTATCCCATGATTGGAATCACCCTAAAATGTTATGAAGCTCTTGACACAACCCTTCTATATACAGTAGAACTTTTTCTTCTAAGAGTGTATATGAAGCAATCTTTATTAAAACATGTATTCAGTATTAATTTTCTAGCAATTAAATTACAACTGTAATCATAATAAAACAAACAAAAATGGCTACAGGGTTAAAAATTCAGCCATTAATCTGTAACTTGTTTGGAGCAGAGTTTGGGACCAAATGTTGGTTTAGTTAATAACTCAAATTTCCCATAATAAAAAAAAACCCATGACAATCCTTAAGAAAAAGAGTTGAATGCTCGAGCTTGATAAAGTCGAATCAACATTTTAATTTGACAAGCCAATTAAATAACTAAAACTAGCTACATTTCATACAGTCAATTTGATCATAGAGAAGTACATTTTATATTTATCTAAAAGTTTTCTCTTTAAAAAAATACATGGGACTTGTGCCTATTACTGCACCAATGTATACTTTGTATGTAAAAAGTGCTACCAAACATGGATGTAAGACATACACTCCTGCTCAAAAGTTTGGGGTCGGTAAGATTTTTAATGTTTTTAAAAGAAGTCTCTTCTGCTCACCAAGGCTGCATTAATTTGATTAAATATACCAAACAAATAATATTGTACAATAGTATTTCAATGTAAAACAGCTGTTTTTTGTGAATATACAGTAAAGTGTATTATTTATTAATGTGATCAAAGCTGAATTTTCAGCATCATTACTCCAGTCTCTGTGTCACATGATCCTTTAGAAATCATTCTAGTATGATTATTTACCATTTATGATTATTATCACAGTTGAAAACAGTTGTGCTGCTTCATATTTTTTATGCAAACCGTGATTCATTTTTTTCAGGATTCTTTGAAAGTTCAAGAGAAAAGCATTTAATAAAAAAATTAAAAAATGGTATTGACCCCAAACTTTTGACCGGTAGTGTATGTATTAGCACACCACTAAAAACCTTCAGAGCCCTTAAAAGAAGCACCCACTAGACCACTTGGAAACATATTGCTCTTTAATCAGACATCAGTAATCATTAAAATGTTCATTATACTGCCGAAACATCGTGCTGATGACACGGAGAGAACGCCCACAGTCGCAGTAACGCCACAGAAACATCACATTTTCTATTGTCAGTCAATAAAAAAAGCAGGAAAAACAAAAGCAAAATATTCAAATAATAAATAAGCTATTGTTAGGCTGTTACAGGGTCAATTGAAGGTTTATACAGTAAAATATATCAGTTAGTGGTTTTCCTGAGTACAGTACAACTCTGCGTCTTTAAAGCACAACCGGAATCCACCATTACGCGCGGCAAGAAAGGAACAGCGTACGGCGCACACGTTATGTCTCATTCAGTATTGTAAACACACTCACACACTCAGTATAGAAAATAAAGTGAATGATAAAACTCATTCCTCATACCAGCTGACTTATTTCATAAAGATAAGGCAAGATGATTTTACACATTAATGAGCCAACTTCACACCGTCAGCACAGTCAAAGCAAAAAATTGTGAAACTCCGAACAAAATGGCGCCATTGTCTATAAAAAAGTAACTGATGATGAGCAAGTGCCATAGGTGATTTAAGAAATGCAAAAATTACAGTGCACCTCTAAGCAGCTTAGGACATCCTAATACTTTTTGCAATCTTAAATAAGTCATTCATTTATAACACCAATCCAACAAAAGTACATTCTTGTTTTCAATGACTTGGCGTTACAAGTCATGTAATCAATCAAGTTTGATTTGTCAAATGCCAAAAAGTGGATTGTGAAGTTTTACACAATGTCATTTAGGATGTCAGGTTGAGAGGACCGTTGTTCCCAGAACAAATAGTTCCCGCTGTAAGAACACAAGCTGTGCTCTGGTTTACATTTACACCGTTTTTTTTGCAGCAGCAGCCACAGCACAACAGGAAACAAGAGCTGCCCGAATTCAACTTCAGTATACACTCATGCAATCAGAACACTCCAATCACAACCACAGGTATTTACCAAGCCCCGCCCACACAGATCTCATTAATAATAAAGTTAACGACGCAAAATCAGACGGAAAAGTGCCGATGGGTATGAGAATACTAATAATACTTTACGTTCATTAAAGATGAAATTGTATCGTTATATACCAACAATAAAAAAAAGTTTAAAATCCATAATCTATTTGATAAAAAACTGATTTTGCCTTCACATACATTTACGGTAAGTAAAAAGTGACAGTTTTGGGACCATTCCAGTCATTCCAGTGTGGGTGCCCTAAACAACCCTTTTAGTCTTTTTGTGCTTTAGCCTTTTCAAGTACTCAATACTACTCATTGTCTTATCCTACAACTGTCCCACCATCTTTAAATGATGAGCACAGGAACACTCATATTAGTCAAACGGCAAAGTTCATATATACAAACAAGTCACATTATGACACTGAATATGAAGCACACATAAACCGCATCATAAAGCACTTTTGGGCTGACACTCAAAGGAATAGTTTACGCAAAAATGAAAATTTGGTCATTATTTCCTCACCCTCATGTCAATCCAAACAGATAGGAAGTTAAGACTGTGTTGTAGGTGCAATATTGGAGTATGACTGTTTTTTTCCCAATGTATGGAAAAGAGCAGCGTGACCATTCTGCTAAACTTCTCTTTTTGAGTTCCACAGAAAATACAGCAAGCCCTTAAGGTTTGGAACAACATGAGGGTGAGAAAATGATATTCATTTTTGGGTGAACTAAAATCCAGCAATAATAAAAAAGGATCAGATCCATTTCAAAGGTGTTTCAAGATATACAGATGTGCTTATAAATGTGTCTGCTTTTGACACCGTGACATATGGAAAGCTCAGGAGGAAAGTTTGGAATAACTGGGAGGGGAGAACTTCCGCTTCAGGTATTTGATGATGTAGAGCGGCAGACAGCTGACCAGCGTGATGACACACACCTTCCACAAGAACGCCCGTGTTGTGATAAACGAAATATCTGAAGACAAACAAAATATCAAACGTCAGGGTCAAAGTGAGTCTTCATGCCCGTTTATATCATCAAGGCGTACGCTAGCGCCTTTTTCACATGTTACACATGGATGAAGTGGATGGGATGCACTGCAACGATGGAATGTTCTGAAAAATGAGTAATCACGGGGTTACGGCACATTTGAATGACTCCTTCTCATCCAGGGGCCCACACCACACGAGAGTGAAACCCGAGGGAGGAGAACGGATATGTTTGTGGAGGCAGGAAATGATAGCTGGTGAAACAACAGAGAGAACACAGGGGAAAGACAAACCTACCCAGGAAAGCTCCTAAGGTCACACGACCTATGCCTAAAGCACAGTCACAAAACAGAGATGGAGAGAAAGAAGAAAAAGCTTAAAAGTTGAGCTTACAGTGAGTGCAGCAGTCTGAACTAATGTGTGTTTGGTTGAAACACTGAAACCGGAGCCAATATGGCATCTTTTACAGAGGACATTTTCACTTATTTGGCCTTATTTACGTGTGAAGGAAACAGACCGGCGGACCATATCATTAAAAGTGAAGAGAGGCAGACAGATAGAATAATGTGTAAAAAAAAGAATACATTTTAAAAAAATGTAATTTGTTGTTTTAATTTACTTACTTTACTACTACTACTACTACTAACTAATAAAAATAAAATACTAAAAAAAATAAAATAAAATAAATATAAATATATATATATTCTTAAGGAACAGGTACACGGGTAAGAAATAAATCAATTAGGTAAGAAAAAAAATGTAATTTATATTAAAATTAATATTAATATAAACAAAAATAAATAAGTGAATAGATAAACAGAGAGACAATTATTATGCAAGTTGATATTCTGATCATATTTTTTATCTAAGCACATTTTACAAATTACAAACCACATCAATCTTAATAACTAGAATTAATTTGGTATTAAACTATTTATAAGTGAAAAATGTTTGCATAATTATTAGGCAGATTTTCTTTTAAATGTAAAATGGGATACAAAGAGATTTAACTCGCTCTGAAAAGCCAAACATTATTAAATGTTCATGAGAAGGATGCTAATGAAACACTAGAAATTGCAAAATTAAGGTGTGACCAATGAACACGCGCGTTGGTTCAGCAGAGTCCTATAAAAACAAGCCAAGAAGAAAAGACACGTTAGCTGCAAATTAAGCGTGAAAGCATCAGGAACCCTTTAGTCTCCAGTCCCACCATTTTCCAGACCTGCAACTGGAGTCTCAGGATCTCGGAGACTTTGC
Organism: Chrosomus eos; assembly: GCA_036326025.1. Classification (NCBI taxonomy): domain Eukaryota; kingdom Metazoa; phylum Chordata; class Actinopteri; order Cypriniformes; family Leuciscidae; genus Chrosomus; species Chrosomus eos. Next base: position 30,455,552 of record CM070827.1, on the reverse strand, counting down.
TGAGGGAAAGAAACCTGAAATATGACCTACATTTAATAATAAATTACAAGCTTAAGCGTGAAGTACATGAAGACTGTTTATAGACAACCTATCTGTCTGAGGGCTTTATAGACAGAGAAGTTGAGTGTGACTCTTGAGGGACCAGCACCAGTTCAAGTCAGACAACAGCAGCGGTGGCGAGGGAGTCGTGCCGTGAGCTGCTACTAACAATGAGCAAAACGTAGGGGATGGACTTAAAATCAACTTCCAAAATTTACTGCCAGATAAATTCTTCAAACAGAGGTACTAGAGGATGTCATGCTGGTCCCTCAAGAGTCATTCCCAACCTATCTGTCTATAAAGCCAATAAAACATGTATTTCTTCATGTATTTCACAACACTTCAGCTTGTGACTCTTATTTCAGGATGCTTCCCCTTAGCAAAGTCTCTGAGATCCTGCTAGGACTAAAGGTAGTTTGCACTTCTGGTGGCACTTGTGACTAAGGGGTTCCTGATGCTTTCACATCTAATTTTTTACCTTAATTAGTTACTCATTTTTTGCAGTTAACGTGCCTTTTCTTCTTGGCTTGTTCTTGTATGACTGTATTCTTGTATGATGTTTTGCTGTCCATTGGTCAATCCTTAATTTTGCAATTTCTAGTGTTGCATTAGTATTGCATCCTTTTCGTGAGCATTTAATAATTTTGATTTTCAAGCGACTTAAATTTACTTTTTTAGCCCATTTTACCTGTAAAAGAAAACCTGCTTGATAATTATGCACACCTGAATACAAGGCGCTTTTCATGACCAGCCTTCCTTAACAATTATATATCACTTATAAATGATTAAATACCAAATTAATAGTAGTTATTAAGATTGGTGTGGTTTGGAATTGGTATAATGTGCTTCGGAAAACAAAAATGATCAGAACATCAACATGTCGGCACGCACTGTATAAATGAACATAATGAAAACATTAAAAAGTGAATAAAAGAGAAAACCATGTAGATAGGTAAATAATAAATAATACATTAATAATATGCAAGATAATTTAGATAAAATGCTTAATAAAATAAGAATATCGAAAAATGTGTTTAAGAATATTCGAATATGTGCATGCTGTCCGTTCTTACCAAAGTATTCGTTTAAGAAGGCGAGGGAAGCAAAGTAGCAGCCTAGACTTATAAGTTCGGCTACGACCATGAGCCAGTGCCAGGTGCGGACAGTCAGCGCCACCATCAGCAGCTCCGTCAGGATCAGAGCAGTGAAAGAGATTGCCACCACATGCACGAACTCCTGATCGAACAGCACCAGGGCCCCGTACATCAAGATGCCCCCTGGTGGACAAACAGAAGATGTGTTTCAGTTGAACTAACAAGGACTAAGATGTTGCTAAGATGTCAGTTTAGTGTTAAAGGCCTGGTTTCACAGACAGGGCTTAGAATAATCCAGGATTAGGCCTTATTTTAATTAGGACATTTAAGTAGCCTTAGAAAAAACATTAATGGTTTGCATCTTGAGAATGGCTCTGGCATATTTTTAGATATGTCAGTGTCAGTTGATACAGCTCAAACATGCATTATAGGTCTAGGACTGGGCTTAAGCCTCGTCTGTGAAATCAGGGGGATAATGAGTATAAAAACATGTGCATGAAACACACTAGTGGAATACAGGGAAATAACTAACGATAAAAAAAAAGATCCTATCAAAGATCCTCTGCAAGACCTGACAAATCCATAAGGTTTACTGATGTCCATCAAGAATGAGTTTCTTCCGTGATTTCTTGACCCTCGCTCACGGTCTGATCCCAATTCACACATGAGCGCGTCGAGCCCTGACCCCTACTCGCTCGGCTCCACGCTCACTCGGCTCCTCAGCCTACTGTAACCGTCTCTGCTTTCATTTTAATCATAAACGCCAGCGCAATCCAGCCTAATGGCCTCTAACTGATCACATAATTGCCTCTCTTCATACGGAGAACATTCCTCAGGGTTACTCTCTGGACTAAATGAAATCTTTGCTCATATTTCCCTGTTGTTCTTGTCTCTCTGTATTAAGGTTTAATTGAAAAGCAGGAGCTGTCAGACGGGGACACTGATCTCTCTCGCTCGCTGCGCGGATCGATTTACAGTGCGGATAAGGCAGCCGTGTGCGCGTGAGAGCTGGCGGCGGTCCGAACATCACATTCATGAAAAGAACTCGGCTGAATTTGCGGTAGACACGTTACATTGCGCTTCAAGGTTTATATCTTTGATGAAACGTTCACGGATTTATTTGTAGAGAACGTATCCGTTTACGGTCAGTTTATATATGTCATGTTATCTCAGATTGGACTGGCTTTTTTAAGTTTACATTTCTCTTTTATGTTTGTTCAGTGAATTATGAGTACTGAGACAATCCACCTGGAGGAACCCAGGCACAATGGTGGTAGCTCATGCAACGCTCCTCCTGGGATTCCAACCTAAGCCTAAAAGGAAATTGGTGTAAAACTTTTCGATGTTGAAATAATCCCTACAGCATTAGACCAGCATAATACTCTATGTTTATAGTTTATGAAAACTATAAACTCGAACCAGGTTCGTTTATTTGATCGTTTGAATACCATTAAACTTCTCGATTCAATTGCCTGATGTATAATAAAAAAAGGACATTTTAGTAATGACTTGATTGGATTTGAAATGGATTATTTACACTACGATTCAAAACTTTAGTTTTTAAAAGTTTCATGGTCACAAAGGCTGCATTTATTTGATAAAAAAACAGTAAAAAAAACCCAGTAATATTGTGAAATATTACAATATAAAATAAGCTATTTTTTAATGTTTTAAATTATAATTTATGACCTGCTTCTTTATTAATTGAACTGTAGAAAATTATGTTTAGACATAAAAAAATGATAAGAAGAACCTGAAGTATTGATTCAGTACAGTGAGAAAAAGAAAAACTGAATATATTAAAATATATTTGTATCAGCACAACACTATATTATTGTAATTATAATTGACTATTACATTCCCTATTTGATACATTTAAATTTTTTATTCCCTTTAAACGGAAAAATCACCCCTTTCTGTGGCACTGAGAATTCACAAGTTCACTGCAATGAAAGTCTAATTTTCACATCTGGTACAACTGGGATACAAAGTTCATGCCAAACAACAACAACAACATAACATAAGACGTGAGTAAAGGTTATTGTTGAGTTGCTGTTTACAGTCAAACAAAAATATCACAAGAACATTGTTCATCCATTTACCTTGATATACACTTATCAAAACCCAAATCAGGAAGGTCTTAAAGGACAGGGAACGGCCCTAGTGGAGGGAAAACCAAAGTCAGCACCGCTGTCATGCAGCAAACACAAACTCATGCCTTCATTCCTGTAACTTATATCATGTTTATCATGCAGATATTTGAGCTGATGGTTAGTTCTGATGATTACTGTTATAATGTCTGATATGTTGTTACCTTGGTGAGGTCTTTATAGAGTTCAGGATACAGCAGAGCCATTTCAGGCTTTACATCCTGATCCAGCACCAGAGAAAAGACAGGGAACATGGTGTAGATGGTGGCATAACTGGGAACAAATAAGCAAAATGTTAGGAAATCATGGTAAAAGGCAACTATGATGTCCAAAAGTGCCGTGTAGCCTTTACTTACCCCACCATGAGGAAACCTTGGTATAGAGGAACAGATGCGAAATAGAAGATAGAAGAAAACACAGCCTGAACGGGAAAACACAAATTTAAATCAAGATGTCAGCACTTCAAATCAAGAGGCTGCATTGCAGAAACATTAGTGTAGTGCTCTTGGTGCTGACTGAGTACAAGCCAATTTACTGTACTTACAACATTTAAATGAGGCTCTACTTGTCTCTGTGTGTTACCTGCATGGTGGAGATGATCATGCCACGGTGCATGACAAACTGGCCAAGAGCCGCTGAACGTTTGTAGCTGTTGCGGCCATGTACCATTAGCAGTCTGCCGATGTGCTTAAACTGGGTAATGGAGAAATCTGCCGCCAGAGATGCCTGCTTTCCCTCCTGAAACACAAGTTTAGTTTTAAAAAGACATAATGCACCTATGAGAACTCTGAAATAGTATACTGTTCTTTTGTTATTTTTTATTAAATAAATACATTTTATTTAGACTAGGTAGGAACAATTATTAAAGGTACTGTATATGAACATTTCTCTGTAAATTATGTTTTCTACAACTAAGAATGGATGAATGTCACGAAACCTTTTATGAACATGAGGATCATATTTTACCTCAAAATCAAAAGAAATAATAGCAAGGAATGGAGCAAAATTTAAAGGGTACCTATCATGGAATTTTGAAAATTACCTTTCATGTAGTGTGTAACATAGATCTAAGTGAACAAAAACATCCTGCAAAGTTTTAAATATGAAAGTTCACCGTATACAAAGTTATTGTCTCTCAAAAGTAAGAGTCGACTCTGAGTCGCTGATATGAATCGATAGACGAACGATGCACTTTCGTACGTCACTTGCACAAGTTATTTGAATTCGACACGCCCACTCAGTGCGCGCGCCCAGCAGACAGAGAAACCTGACAACAACATGTCGACGAGACTCTGTTCTGAAGTGCGAATCAAAAGCAAACTTTTTTTTTCACTGCCCAGGGACAAGCATGTGAAGACTCAGTGGCTAGAGTTTATATTTACAACTACACCACACAAGTATAGCCACCTTGAGCTGTGTTCGCGTTATTTTAATGACGATCGCTTCACAAACACAAATGCTGTGTGGATTATGGTGTATTCGCGAGTCGCCTGATACTGAAGGAACGTTCAATACCAAGTTTATTTGGATCAGCTTCCTCCTCCGAATCACAACCTGTAAGTACTATTAATAATTGTTGCTTTTATGTGTGTGTGTGTGTGTGTGTGTGTGTATGCGTGCGTGTGTGTGTGTGTGTGTGTGTGTGTGTGTGTGTGTGTGTGTGTGCGTGTGTGAGAGTGAGAGTTACTCTCAGCAGCTTCTAGGTCTCCAATGTCTTTTTTTTTGTTTTTTGAAATATGTGAAATTATGTGAAGCGTATTGTAGTACTGCAGTGCTTTATCAATATGTTTAAGCTTTGGGCTAACGCAAAATATAACTGACTGGGTCATCTGACCAATCACCGCCGATTAGCGTCACGCAAAGGAGGGGTTTGGACAAATGAGTCGTCAAACGAATCATTAGGGAGTCGGTGAGCAAATCAGGTAAAAATAAATGCATATTATAAGACAACAAAAGTGTTTTTTGTCATTGCATGCATGTAAAAATGTGGTTGGGGACTCCCAGAACATTATTAGGAACATTTTAAATGCCATAATAGGTACCCTTTAAATTCAGGGCAGAAACCGAAAATGCCTTTTAAAAATTACTTATTTCTTATTTTAAATGAGCATTTTCTATTATTGTATTAATATATTTTTTTAAATTAATTTTTAAAATTACAAGCCAATTAAATAACCACACTTTTATTGAAAGTAACACTTAAATTAGACAAAATATAAAAAATATAATAATATTAAATTATCAATATATTATTCTTTATTCAGATCTTTGCAACAATCAGATTTAATGGATTTTTAAAAAAAAAAAAATTATCAATTGTCCAAATAATGTATAGTCCTACAAAGCTATTATTATTAGAGCATTATTACCCCACAAAGTGGGGTAGCGTATCAGTGAATGAGAGGGTAGTGTCATTTTAACAGCGTTGCCCAGCATGGCTAAACCACACCATGTTACAATACAGTAGGGCTATAGCAAACAGAAAAGCATCTTTCGAAAAGCATGAGCGGTACATGAGTGGAGCATTCGCATGGGCCATGACCAACTGAGCAGAGTGCATGTACATAGAGCAGAATATTGTTGGGACCGTCACAAAGTGATAACAGCTAGACTCTTGACTCTGAAGAAGACGCATGTGCGTCGAAACGTTGGTCATTTTATATTAATAAATTTATTAAAACGTCCTGTGCTCCGGTCCTGCTCCTTGGCCCCATCGACCTTGGGCCCTTTTTCTCTGATAACAGCTAGAGCGAGAGTGAAACCCGGGCAGGGCGGCATATATGTTTTGCCGTTTTTCTCTTTTGGCCAAAAAACGAAAATGCAATTTTCAGCAGCCGAAAATGCGCTGCATCCCCAGTAAAAAAAATATAGCTGCAAGCAGCAATTATGGGGCCAAACACAAAAAAGGCATGAGTTATGCAAACATGCCTGGGAGCATCAGACCAACTGCAACAATGAATAATTAAAGACATTTAAGATTATTTTAGATATTCAGATGTAATAAGCTAAAAATAAACAAATGTATATCTCCTGACCACTAGGTGGTGCTGTGCTGTGCAGGTACATGTAACTGGTCATGGTTGTTATAACACAAACCAAGTTTGGTCTGAATATACTAAAGAGTTACGTAAATATAGCCTCACATCCACTTTGGTGTGCCCTTCGTCAAAGTCATTTGCACGTTATTTATAAGCGATTTGACTAATCAACTTGAATTCCACAAATTTGTGTCAACATGATGATGATCTGATTGAAAATCAGAGCAATGGTCTAGGAGGGGTTTGAAACTGATGGCAGAAAATTCGTTACAGGTTGCATTCGAATCGTCTTGAGCGAAGGAATCAGAGAAAAATTATTTTGTGTCTAACCCTTATGGTTGTTAGCATAAACATTAGTGCAACTTTGGACAGTTCGTGGCATTAGAGGGTTTGAGTTAGAGACTTTTGCTATGGTGACTGTCTTCGATCTGTGTGCCAAATGTCATAACTTCCCTACAAGCGGTTCTATGGGCTGCCATTGACTTCCATATGGCGGAAGAGGAAGAAGATAATGTCTTGTTTTACAGTGAGAATCTAACGAGCATCACCAATATAAGATATCACCAATATCACCAATGAGAGCAAAAGGTATTGAGAGCAAAAGGTATTAGATGCAAAGAAGTACAACACCTAGATACATTAAGATGAATTTAAGGGGAAAATGTGGTTCATTAAAGATGAATTGAAAAGTTACAGCAACAGTAAAAGACAATCCAAGTTAATGAGAAATACCTTACCTTCCCTTCAATACCAATACCACAGTCTGCTGCTTGGATCATGCTGACATCATTTCCTCCATCGCCTGAGCACAGAGATAAGAAAGATGATAGCGGGAAAACATGAGAAGACACTGTGAAGACAGTCATCTTTACCGCTCTGAAAGATTCATGTGCTTGGAGAGAGTTCGGTTTAAGTGGGTTTTGTCTCAGCTACTAGATGATGGGACTTAAAGCTCAACAGACTAAAGAGAGAAGCGGAGAGGACTGACCTATGGCACATGTTCTGTTGGCTGTATGTTGCTGTAACAATCGAACTATTTGAGCTTTCTGCGTGGGAGAGCAGCGACAGCAAACCACAGCGGGGCACTGACACGCCAGCTCCACAAATTCATGCTCGTAGTACCGCAGACAGACCTGAAGGGACACACATAGAGAGATATAATCAATATGAGAATATCAATCCTGAATGATCATACATGATTGTGTTGAATATATGGAATATTTCAGGTGTTTTACTTCCAGAGAGTCTCCTGATATGACCAGTGCACAGTCGTGTTTCCTCCTGAAGGCGTTCAGCTCCAGGTGAGCCTCGCCCCTGTTGGACACCTACCAAAAATACATAAAACACGTCCTATTAAAGCCATGTATAGACTGTCAGTACAAATCCACTTAGATCTGGATCTGATCTATGGCTATGTTCACACTGCAAGCCTTAAAGGATTAGTTCACTTTTTAAAAAACTTTTGCTGATAATTTACTCACCCCCATGTCATCCAAGATGTCCATGTCTTTCTTTCTTCAGTCAAAAAGAAATTAATGATTTGATGAAAACATTCCAGGTTTTTCTCCATATAATGGACTTCAATGGTAGCCAAAACGGTTCAAGGTCCAAATGAGTTTCAGTGCAGCTTCAAATCACTTTAAACGACACCAGACGATGAATAAGGGGTCTTATCTAGCGAAACGATTCGATGACTCGAAAAAAGATTTGTTCATTTTGATGAACGAGTTCGAACAGGAGAATCACGAACGTGCATTTCAGGACAGAGCAAGGCGAGCATTTGTGCTAATAATACTTAAACTGTTTTATTTATTTTCGAAATGGCGCATCGTTTCGCTACATAAGACCCTTATTCATCGTCTGGTGTCGTTTAAAGTCATTTGAAGCTGCACTGAAACTCATTTGGACCTTGAACCGTTTTGGCTACCATTGAAGTCCATTATATGGAGAAAAACCTGGAATGTTTTCATCAAAATCATTAATTTCTTTTCGACTGAAGAAAGAAAGACATGGACATCTTGGATGACATGGGGGTGAGTAAATTATCAGCAAAAGTTTTTTAAAAAGTGAACTACTATTGCTTAGATATGTATTTTTTTTTTGTTTGGCAGTTTTTTTTTTTTTTTTATGTGGCAGATATCAGATTTCACTGATCCGAACTGACCCGCATGTGCAAAAGAAAAATAACAAGATGGCATGCAGAAAACTGTCATACGGAAGTAAACATGGAGGTTACTGAAGTTCATTTATAATGTGCCGCAGAAGTCCGCAAATTTGATAAGGAGGATGAAGACGAGGATGTGGAGAAAGAGAGCAAAGTTTTTCTAGATTTCCCTCGAGTTTCACTTGTATAGAGCTGTCACCGTGATACTTAGACCTCACTGTCCCTCCACTGACTACTGTCACGGCTATCTTCCATATTAACCGAGTGACCAAAGAACTACTGGTATGTAAAATCTTTGGAGTGACTCTCGTCAGCACTTAATTGTGATGCATGTTGATAGAGTGACATAAATGTCGCATGAATTCTGATATAACCATTCAGACTGAGGTCACATTGCAAAACATCCAACCTGTATCTTATTTAATACCACATATGGAAGTGGCCCAAATCAGAATCTAGAAAAATCTGATTCAATGTGGTTTGCTCGGTTCAAGATTTAAATAGAATTTCAAACCACTGTAGCTTGAAACGGATTTGTCCATTTTTTTATTGCGCACACTTTGTTTTGGTGAAAAAAATTCTCATTTGGACTGACAGTCTGAACAAGGCTTAAAACACCACAGAGGTTTCACTCTAAATCCATTACAGTTAAAATCCAAATGATCAGTGGTTCTGATCCTACCGGTCTGAAGATATGGATGTCTTGATTTCTGGACACTAAGTGGGAGCTTTTGGCGATACATGTAGCAGTTTCCAGCTTGTCTCCAGTCAACATCCAGATCTGAAACATTAAGAAGAACCCAAGGGTCAATATTAACCCATATAAAGACTGAAATATGAAATCATAGAAACAAATTAAACGGACATTTTTGTGGAACATTTAGACAAAATATTAAAAAGTCTGAATATGTGTTGTTGAGTATTATATAGATCATTATATTTAATACATCAGGCTTTTATGGTATTATATGGGAGAATATGGAGCTCATATTCAAGGATGAAAAAAAAAAAAAAAAAACCATCTCAAAGAGGCCCAAATTGAGCAAAATACAATTTAGTGCAGTTTCTGATATGTATATGGCCAAAAAGTAAGATGGAATTCTGATAGTTTGTAATGTAAATCAATGAGATGTTTATAAATATTGGTTGTATCTCCCAATATTATGTCTTCGTAAAATGTGCCATTTTAGGATCAATGTTCTGCACTTCTCATTGTGGGGAGAAAACCATATAATGCAATACAATACAATGATGACAGAGATGTACAAATAAATGTGTCCTCAAGGGCCAGATAAAAAAATAAAATAAAATAAATGTACTCATGGATAATGAAGTAAACCCAAGTTGGTTTAGTCCAGTAAGAGTTCACCTTGAAATATTACCAACAATATAAATAGGTAAATTATAAATATATAAATAGTATATATAAGTATATATAATATAAATAGTTATTATTACATTTACTTCATAAAAATTCACATAATTTTTCACATCAAAAAGACATTATGTACAGTACATATACGTACAGTAGGCTTTATAGGGTTAAATTCCCAATATGTATATGGGCCTAGTGTTTGGGTGTTGACATACTTGTGGCCATATGAAGTATGTGTACCTTGATCCCAGCATTGCGGAGGAGCTCCAGTGTGGGCCGGACATCAGCCTGCAGCTGATCTTCCACTCCAGTGAGACACAGAAGCTCCATCTCTCTCTCCAGACTCTCCACCACTGCCGCCACCTTCAGGGCGCGATCATGGATACTCAACTTTGCCTGATTATAACGACTCTGGATAGATCATAGAGATGGATAAAATATGTGTTAAGTTACAAGTATTTTAAATTTGCCTTGCTTCAGTAGAATTAGAATTGGTCAATTTGATTTGAGTCAGTTCAAACTGACCAATGAATCAATTTCAAAATCTGATTCAATGATTTGAATGAACAGCAACACAAGTGACATTATTAAAGTATTAAAATGATTTAATAAAAATGTCCTGTAAAAATTGCTGCATGTTACTATTTGAAAGTTTGGGGTTGCTGATTTAAAAAAAACTTTGATCAAAAGTGATAGTAAATACATTTATAATTGTAAAAAATATTTATATTTCAAATAATGTTCTTTAAAACATTATACTCAAAGAATACCTTTACATCAAAACATCATACATCAGAATGCATCACTGTTTTTCAATCATAATAATTAGAAATTATTCTTGAGCAACAAATCAACTTTTCAGAATAAACTCTGAATGATAATGTGACACTGAAGACTGGAGTAGTGGTATGGAATGGGAATAAATTATATTTTAAAATTTGTACAAATAGAAAATAGTTGTACTATTATATCACAGTATTATTGTTTGTCTGTTTTTGATCAAATAAATAGTCTTGGTGACCATACAAATATTTCTTTCAAAACTATTTGAAAACAATCTTAATCACCCCAAACTTTTGAACAGTAGAGTATATAGTTCTAAATTAATAAAAATAATTAAAACTATTTTTTCCTTCTGTTTATTTGATTAAAACACGTGGGCAAATATGCCTAGATCATTTATGATCATCTCTTACTGCATTTTATTTATTACAAGAAACAATTTGTATCTACTTGTCAACAAAAACTGTTTGCTTGAAATGATGGTTCCTCTGCCTGAGTACAAAAATCACACTTCAAACTATTCAAAGCAAATCCATGAATACTAAAAAGCTGAAAAATATCAAGATATGTATTAACCTACATATTAATTTACTTCACTAACTGAGGGCAAAAGCAAAGCTGGTCTATCATACCTCAAAGTCCAGGTATTGCTCTTCAGTCAGTGATTTCTTAGCCACCACCAGCGTCCGAAGGCCCTCTCTGGCCATGTTCCCACACTGAGACAACATAATGCAACACACAACCACAGTTACATCTGCTACAGCCACTGTGTGTGAGACAACAAACTCAAATGGTATACAGAAAGCATTGGAACAAAGATAGAAACAATGCTTTTAACACAATTGTATTTACAGGAAACATCAAAACACTGTCACACAAATAGATAAATGCAAACACACGCACAGGATGGATCAATTGTGAAAAATACAACAGTGCCTATGGGAATCTTTGAGCAGACTGTAAAAGATGTGGGACAGCGGTTTATTTTTGATATGAAAATGCAACAGGCGAAAGTGATGCAGTGATTACTTATTGACCCGTCCTCATAACGGCGTCTAACACACACACAGCGCATCGTGAACAGGCCGACGAGGATTATGACATGATGCTCCCAGTCATACGCCTTTATTGAGGTCATTCATTAATTAATAAGCCTCATCTCCGCCCCTCATCGACTGAATATTGCCAATACAAATTGTAATCATCTAAGCGAAAAATGCATGTGTGATGATGGGCTGAGCTGATTGTCCTTGATCACAAAGGATAGGACAGGCCGAGCTGCTTGCTATGCTTGGCGGTACCTTATCATATGTGTTGATTCTTAATTCAACGGGGATCTGTTCATAAAGTCATTCATTCAAGGGATTCAACACCAGAAACACTGCCGTCACATCAGGTTGCTACTGAGGAAGTGTGTTGGATTAACAGATATAGGGGAACCGGGGCTAGTAAACATAAGTTGTCATATACTATACATACAATTGTTTATACTATAAATTCATAACTTAGAATATGTATGTATGTATGTACTGTATACTGTATACAGTACCGTTCAGAAGTTTGGAGATATTCTAATATTTTAAAAGTCACTTATGCTCACCAAAGCTGCATTTATTTGATCAAAAATACAGTAAAAACAGGAATACTGTAGAATATTATTACTAATTAAAATAACTGTTTCTTGTTTTTGAATACATTTTAAAATGTAATTTATTCATGTGATATGAATAATATGCTGATTTCTAATATGCTGATTTGGTGCTTAAGAAACATGTATCATGGTTTCCACAAAAATATTAGGCAGCACAACAGTTTTCAAAATAATAGTACATTTCTTTCCCAATCTTTACTGTCACTTTTGATCAATTTAATGCTTCCTTGCTGAATTAAAGTATTGTCTGTTTAGAAAAAAAGTCTTCATGACACCAAACTCTTGAACAGTAGTGTATGCATCGGCGGAGAGAGGGGTTGAGGGTTGTCCCCCTCTAAAAATATCATTAAAAACCATGCCGTGTATTGTAAATAATATAATGATATATACTTTAAATAATTGTGTACCTGGTAAAACAATACAAACGATTTAAGTTAAGTTCAGAAACATTTTGAGTCCCCCCTCCCTTGCCTCACAGTGCTCCATTAAATCGGCGGTCAAGGCTATCTTATTCACTTTAACTATCGGATGAAGTGATTATTTTTCTCTTTAATACAGATTATGCGGTGTCATTAATAAATTAGTCATGACAAAAAAAAAGATGATATCCAATCTTTTTTCCATGAGTCAATAATAATGTTACCTCGCTTGTTTGGTAGTTTGATTAATACAGTAGCTTGTTGGATAGTAAGTCACCCACTACAACTAACAAGTGATAAGCCTATGTGTGAACTGGTATTAGGCTGATTTTGTAGATCTACCATTGTGTTGGGATTTGCTCAATATGATGTTAAGTGGCAGATCAGTGGACTTGTCTGTCCCAGACAAACCTAAAATACAATGTGGAGGACACAAGATAATTTAATAATTATAATATGACCGCGTGGTGAACCTAACTCATGTTTAAACAACTATCCCTTTGTGTAAGCTACAAGTACAAAATTGGCTGTATTATTAGTGTCCCCTTCAAAAATTGCTCTTTAGAATTTTTTTTTTATATACACCCCCCTCCCCACTGTTAGATGAAAATTACACCCATGAGTGCATGTATATAACTTGCATACAATATGTAAAAATGTATTTGATAATTGATATTTTTGTATTCCTGTGAACATTTTTATAGTTTCGTAATTGTGAGTGTCCTAAATGTTTTATTGTTTAAATTTAGCAAAAAAATTAGACAACTACTGTAGCACTAGTCATCCCTACATCCACATTTGTAAGATCTAGAGACATTTTTTCTTGTGTGTGTGTGTGTGTGTGCGTGTGGTGTGTGTGTGTGTGTGTGTGTGTGTGTGTGTGTGTGTGTGTATAAATTACATTTGAGGAACAAATATAAAGGTACTGCATTTTGTTTTTGATTGCATTTGATTGTGTGTGTGTAAATACAGATTATGAATCGGATACAAAAACAATTAAAAATGCAAATAAACAAACAATAACAAGAAGGGTCACAGAAACAGACAATTAGGTTTATTCATAAGCTCACCAGCCTGCATGAAAAAGCAGAATGGCGATTTCCTCCATCAACAATGGTTCATGTATTCTTACCTCCTCCTCCAGCCAATCATTGTACTGTACAATGCTCGCCATAGCAACATCTGCCCCTTTCATGTAAAACGTGATGTCGCCAGTAGCCTCCTCCTGAAATATAATCAATTGAGAACACTTAAAAACATATTAAAATATGTCTAAATCATTAGCGTGTTCAACTGTAGAGCATACGACCAACACGATAACACTCCTAAAGTTATCAGAGCTGATTTGCGCCCACACAAATACATCAAAAGCTAGTCATAAATACTCTTATGCATGAAAGAAACAAACAAACAAAAAACACGCTCACAGAAACGCTCAAGTACAGAGTTCTGAAGTATATTTTTTCTGTTAGAACGGTGTCGTGTTAGCAGCCCCTAAGTTAATAACTAATGATCTTTGCAATGGAAGTGAATCAATGAAAACAAACTTTAGCTGGACAATAACTTTGTCCTAGAGAGGTGTTAAAGCCTAAACAATCTGTTACGGTAATTTCTATTATCACTGTAAAGCTGCTTTGAAACAATCCATACTGTTAAAAGCGCTTTATGTGACTTGAAGGTGACTTGACTTGACTAATAGCTTACTCAGCAAAGACTAAAGAACACAAAGTCAGACTGCAGAGGGAGCATTTTCAAACACACACATTCTCACATTTATATTTTTATCAGATATAAAAATTTTGTGCAATGTTTGAATTGAGAAATATGTCATTTTGAACAAGCTCGCACGCATAGTGCTGTAGTGTGAGACGTACCCTGACAATGATGCCCATGCGCTTGCTCTCTGAGGTGAAGGGGAAGATCTGGAGGATGTAATAGGTCAAGATCTGTCCAGCTGGGGTCTTCAGCTGGAGGGACATCAGGTCTCTGTTCACCAGAGTCAAACCCATACTCTCAGTCCAGCGCACCAGTGCCACCTACACAACAAGTGAAAGAATTGTATTTATTTTTTTGTGAAAGATGTGTGGTATTGTGACCAGTTGCATGCAAGCTTTCAATCATAAAATTCAAATTTGGTAATGGACTTTCGCTTCCGATACGCTCTGTAAGTTACTGAGCTCTGAGCTACAAACCAGTGTGTTTATAATTAAGCCACAAAATTAAAAGAATATGGTAAGAAATACTAGTTTGCAATATCCAGCAGCATAACAAGCTTTTTTTGTACAGCTAAAACTAACTGGAAGCGGATGACACCGGAAGCCAGACACGTTAAATTTACAAATGGCTGTACCCACTCTTACGTAATAAAAAAAGGTGGACACTTGGAAAACTTATTTTAGGATTCGTAAAAAAGTGTCATGATCTGCACAAGGTCTGTGTCACCAATTCAATTTCTGAAAATTACTTTTGTGACATTGATCATGGGAATTCTTGATTTTCTTGCTTCCATTGGAGCACACGACTCCATGAATCATGCTCATGATCATCAGGTTTTACACAAACTTGTGGAGCTCATGCAGCTTTAATGCATTAGAGGGACAAACAAACCAAATACTGAGACTTTCTGTTAATAATTCAACTTTTTATCTAGATTTTACACCGACAATACAAGTCATTAGTAATTAGTAATTTAGAAGTAAATGTAATAAATTAAATATTTTTTTCCTCCGTCTCAGACTTCTTGACCCTACTGTTAATCTCAAGGCGAAAGATCCTAGCCTTCACTGCAAATTATGCCTTTGTAGCCCTGTGATTAAATCTGCTTTCTTTGCTCTTACACACATCTGAACACAGCTAGAACTCTTGTTTATGACATTTCAATGTGATATGACTAATTAGCCAGTCTTCTATCAACCTGACAGTGCTAAATGATGCCCTCAAGAGCAAGCGCACACACACACACACACACACACACACACACACGAGTAACTCAGGTGGTGGGGAAATGCCTTCAGGAGACGAGCAGGGAACTGTTTTACGACACAGGGGAGAGCCTTTAATACACTCTATCAATCATTTCAGCAGTACAGGAAGAAAAGCTGTAATCATAAACCAAGATCACTGCGCCTTCAAGAAGCGGAGAGGATTGGAACCGCACCATGTGACCTACGACCACATGAAGACGTGGCTGTTATTTAATAAAGAGACCAGATGTGACAGGAAATATGATACAACGTCATAAAGAAGGCATAGTGAAGATGGCTTTATCGGACAGAGCAGCTTCATCTAGGAATATGCTGAGAGAAGTTTATCTGAAATCTATCTTTCGCTTATCGCTATTAAAACAATATATTTTTCATACTTTTACAATGACTTTAACATGACTTCCAGTTGTTTGTGGTTACTGGCCTTTAAAAAAAAACTTTCTAGAGGCAACTTGCTCAGTATTTTTAGTGCTAGGCACTTATGTCATTCATTTATTATTATAAATGATTAATTATATTATTATTAAATCATCTAGGCCTCAAAATCAGAATTGTTTAAATTAGTCAAAATTTAAAGTGAAAAGTCATATTACAAATTCTACTTCCAGAATTAGACTGGTCATTCTATTAATCAAAACTAAACCAAGACCATATGTACTTTAACCTCATTCTAACCAAAAAAAAAATTGAACATACCATAACTCTTTTGTACGAGTGGCCCATCTTTTTGTGACAACTTCTATTTAATAGGCTAAAGGTTAGAGGTCAATACTATATTTTTCCTAGAAGCAGCAAAGGTCAACAGCCACTGAACACTGTCATCTCATCTGAATAAGCTAAAACCACTAATAAAACCATCAGTGAACTTCCATTACCCCCCATAAGTAAAACTTCATTATCGGACATAACAAACGGTCTTGCTCACGAGAATGTCCGATCATTAAAGGTCATGATAAACCCCTGACCCTTGACACGGTGGGGTCAAAGGTCACAAATGACTTAAAGTAAGTGTGCGGAAAGGCATCTGGGTTATTCAATCCCTGAACTCGGCTTCTCTTTAGGAATATTATCGCTATGCGTCTGTCATATTAAAGGCTGAAAAGGCTGGAGGTCTTTGAGAGCGCGCACATAGACACAGGCGCCGGTGAGAGTGACACGTAGAGAAAGACTAGTGTTAACCGCTAGTCTCTCAGAGAAAATTAAATATTGATCAATCCCGGAGTGAAGACGTTGGAGAGATAAGACCTGGGCATTAAAGAAAATAAATAAGTAGACACATCAAGGGAGAAGAGAGGACAGGCAATTCCACTAAAGAGGGAGATGGACAGATTTCTTTTTCCTTTTATCACTCTCAAAAGATATCTACCTCTACAGAAGGTCCCGAAGAAAAAGATGCTTGGGTTGTATAAAGGAAAAATGAAAGAGCACCGGAATATTCTCAATTTATGTAATGACTGCAGCATTGTCTTTAAAATCAAAGCAATCAATGCTTTGAAAACGACTGCTCTTCATTAGTTCATCTTCATTAGATCCTGCAAGTGAACAGCAAACATTGTACAGAATTATCTGAATGGGTTATTCACCTAAACACAAATATGTTGTCATCATTTACTGACCCCACCTTGTTCAAGACAGATATGGTTCTCTTTATTATTACAGACACAAAAAAAAGAAAAGAAAGAAATGCTCCATAAGCCGTGAAGCTCCTAAAATGACAAAAAAGCTAATTAAAAAACGAATATGCTAATAAAAACAAGGCTGTGAAGGAAAGACCGTTCAATGGGTTATACTTTTGTATACCTTTATTTCATATAGACTACTGCTACTGTTTTACGGTGTAATTTTTAGGGATGGGCGCTGGTCACCATTCACTTTCATTGAATGACGAATAGCGGTGCAAACATCAGGTTTGGATGATTATGACACAAATGTAATTTTGGGATGAATTAATCCTTAAAGTCGAGCCTTTAAGAGTTTTTCATTCCTCTCTGTTGAAAAATATATGTTTAACTATAATGAGCCTGACGTATCCCTCCATCTATTTGAGGACCGCTGCCATTGTGACATATGTTTGGCCTCAATGCCTTTTCTGCCATTTATTTAGTGCTTTTCTTACCAACAACTCATTCAAAATATTGTTGCTCTACAACGGATCTATAAATATCTACGATCTCTCAACACAAATGATGACCGAGTCCTTCCTGGTGTGTGACCTACCCATGCCCCCTCTGCTTCTGATATTTATTGAGCCCTCTCAGATTTCTCTACTAACACAGAGTCTATATTACCATCCAATAAGGCAGTAAATTCAAGGCTAAAGTGGGGGAGTCATAAATAGTAAAGCAGCGATATATAGGATTACACCGTTAGAGGAATGAGAAGACCAGTGTCAATGCAATCTGTCTGTTTTCTAAATAAATAAATAAATAAATAACTTTTTTTTTTCCTGGAACCGCTCAAGATGAAAATTACAAAAATTACTAAGAGAGGTATAATGCTAAAATCAAAAAAGCAAAGTTTTTTTTGCCAAAACTAGTGGTTACCACGTTAACGTATGCGATTGATTTTTGTCCAGTTTAACATGTTACAGGGTATCTGCACATTTTTTAACAGCAAATTTAATGACTTTTAAGACCTTTTTAAGTCCTCTAAAAGGCAAATTTAAGACTTTACCACGACAAAAAAAAAAAAAAAAAACAGGAAAATGTTCAGCACAACAGTGTTAATTTTGGCAGCCATTTTTGTTTTAGTCTGAGTCTTCAGATGAAAATGCTTATTGGTCTTATTGGTCACATTTTAGTAATTTTGTCTTTCATAGTTTTAGTTGACAAAGTCAAACTTCAGCTACCGACATTAATTTTGGTAGCTATTTTATATGTAGTCTTTAGACAAAAAATGACATTATAATTTTTCGCTTTAGGCCAATTCAATTAAGCTTATGAGACATTTGAATCAAGGTAATAGGCTGTATTGAGAATGCACTCTTTAGCAGTAGCACTTGTGCAATTCTACATATCTCTGTTCCTTTGTTCAGTGGTTCTCCCATCTTTTAGTGCCGTAACCCCTCTTGCATTAGACTACAGTCACATCTTTTCCATTAAGGGACAATATCTGCCCCTTTTAATTGATTTTTTCCAGTTAATTTTTACCTTTATAACTACTTTTATAAAATAAACAATGCTTTAAATAAAACAATGTTCAATAAATATGCAATGATGGTAAAAACGAGGTGATACTTTTAAACATTAAATTAAAATCGCCAGTAGGTAGCGGTAAGTCACTGTCTTTATGAGCGAGTCATCCGTCATGGAGTCATTCATTCATTCAGTAACAAACCTATGGTAACAAAGCAAGTGGCTGTATTTATGAACGGGTCATTGAATCTCACGATTCGTTCAAAGCCACAGATTCATTCTCGAATTGCCGCTGTGTGCTGCAGTTCTGCCGTGGCTTTCGTTGCAAAATAGCAATAGCTGCTAATATGATCAACATTAAAAACACTGCTAGATATCAGCCTGTATTGATCGCAGATTTAGTTGCACAAACAGCGCAAGCGGCTCGTGACAGAATAAAGACCAACTGAATGGCACTTAGTAGAAAATATCAAATGAAGATCACTAAACTCCAGCTTGTCTGTGTTTTCAGATCATCCGCGCTTCTTCAGCAGTGTAGAGAGCGCCGCGCGCGCGAGCATGGTTGCCAGATACTATTCGTTCGGTTCACATGACGTCCCTGTAGCTTTGCGCCGCCATCTTTACGACCGACGGTCTCAGTAATGCCTGCAACATGTTGTGCAGTTGGCTGCAACAACAGCGGAAAGAGGAACCCCCAACTGGTATTTTTACATTTGTACTGTAACGTGCTGATCTACCTAACGGGACACGAGTTGGCATGCGCTGCATCATGTCTCATATTGTGTATAATGTCTCATATTTCTGTGCGCACACACCTGACCCGAAGCGTGCGGCCATAGACCCCTATATAGTGCGCATGAACTGAGCTCTGTTTCGTGTTGAATGGACAAATACGCACAACATTATGTTTAAATGTCCGTTTTGGAGAGTATTCACTTAAAATATGTCGGTTATGTCTTACAAAGAGTTGTCATCCAGTCTCTTTGGTAGAGAGAGAGACGAGGAATACAAGCAAACAAGCATGCAAATGGAAATGATCGCGACCGGAAAAAACATCGAGCTCTTTTTTTTTTTATCGTGCGATTAATTGATTATGACTATCGCGACAGGCCTAATCCAGATTAATGACAGCTAGCCGTGAGCCGTGGCTATAAGCTACCAGATGGTAAGTCACTAGCTAACATCTCGTTACCTAGTCAGAGCAAACTACCACCAAAATCATACATTTGAATTTTTAAAAAAATAATACCTACATTTCACATGATTAAATATAAATCCGTGGTGGCCAGGTGCCGCACTTTTAGCCACAGCATATTGATATGCATCGGTAACGTTACTCTTGAAAGCCTTCAAGCGATCCCCACTGTATGGGGAGGGGTTATGCATAATATAAACAAACAAATTGGGGCAAGTATGAGGCAGATAATAATGGACAAAAGAAAACTGGGAGTAACAAATAAGGATTGGAGCCTAAAATTAAAATTTTCTCCAGTTATCTCTGTCTCTCTCTCTCATTCAAAGAGCAGTTTGGGCGCCCATAACGGGCGAGATCGGTCGTAAATATGGCGGCGTTCTATTTGGTGTGACGTAGGTGGCATCTATGAATTGACAAAACCGTTATTTTAACAGAAAAGCTCTGACTGGGGATTTAATTATTTAAATCTGGCAACCGTAAGCATGAACGGTAGTTTCACGAGGGTCCCTACATGCAAACTGAAGCATTGAGAACGTTGTAAGTGTACAGACAGTTTAATAAGAAGATATGTTATAAAGACAGTCAACTTCGCGTATACAGGCAGGAGCCATCTTGGGAAAACAGTCTCGACCAGTCAAATCATGAACGCCGAGCCAAGTGCGCTGAACTGTCTTGGAATCTCATATGGTCCGTTGTTTCCGGAAGAAAGCACTGAGCGCATTAGAGAAGCACTGAACGCAACAGAGAAAATAAATACTGTTCGCTCACCTTATCACAACTTTCGGCTCGTTCACATCTCACCAGCGCACTTGGCTCGGCGTTCATGATTCGACTGGTCGAGATTGTTTTCCAAAGATGGCTCCTGCCTGTATACGCGAACTGGACTGTCTTAATAAAATATTTTCTCATTAAACTGTCTGTACACTTACAAAGTTCTCAATGCTTCAGTTTGCATGTAGGGACCCTCGTTAAGCTACCGTGTTAGTGTTGGGCTATTTTGAGCCTTGTTAGTGGTATTAACTAGCAATTTTTATTTGCATTACTCTATGCCCTATATACTAGCGTTATAAGCTAAACAGAATATACTGTCTTTATGTTGTTTCAACATTAATTTGAAGATTAACTGTGAAATTATTACATTATAAAACATTAGTGTTTTAAACCGTGATTAATCACGATTAATCACAGAAAAAAATGTGAGATTAATCTAATAAAAAAAAATAATCGATTGACAGCACTAGCAAAAACATACTATTATTATTTTCAAATAAACACATTTTTATGACGTCAACATGTAAATAAATAAATATGTTAGTTATCTTTCAGGATTTTCCAATCGTTCTTACTTCATCGGGACTGGAGGCCTGGTAAGTGCGGTTGTCATCGCTAAAGTCCTGGTCAGCTTCTGTACTCTCCGGTTCCGTGCTGGCACCGTTCACACGGGATTCGTATACCGGTGTAACATTGTGGCAGAGGGCGATGGCTTTCACGGCCTCGTGGGTCCGGCTACTCACGCTCTTGCGAACCTTCGGTGCGGGCGGCTGTGGTTTACGTGAGGGTGTTGAACTCGCACTACTGCCATTAGACTGCGCCGAGCTCACCTGGAGAGACACAAAGCAGAAATATCAAAGGTGAGCTCCAAATTCAGAAGTAACATCAAATGCACAACAAGGCTGCATTTATTTGTGACAACATTGTGAAATATTATTACAATTTAAAACAACTGTTCTATGTTTTGATATATTATAAAATGGAATTTTCAGCCGCCATTACTTCAGTCTTCAGTGTCACATGATCATTCAGCAATATGGTTATTTGGTGCTCAAGAAACATTTCTTATTATCAAAGTTGATAAGGAACTCCCGCACACTATCGTAACTTGCAATTTAAAAATTTGTTTATTCACACACAACGTTTCGGTCACACGACCTTCGTCAGGAGTATACAAATGTTCAAAATCATCTCTTTTTCTATACAAACACATGACCAATTAACAGAACTACATCTGCAAACAATCAAGATCATTGAAAGCACACAATTAGTACCACATCATAGACAATTACAAATTGTAATAATTACAACCATCAGTGAAGATCACCCAGTGGGTTAACAAGATCATCTAAAACGCATAATCAACACGTCATCATCAAACAACATCAAATTTTAATTTTAAACAGTAACAGTACGGCTCCTTAGCTACTCAAACTCATTGTAAGTACATAGTGGAAACATGTCATTTAAAACAAAATTACAAAAACACTATAACATTACATTAAATAATGCTTCATCGTTCATTCCCCTAGGTGATAAAGTTTGAAGAGTGTAAATCAAAAATTCACGTCTCTATAGGAGTAATTCAATATCGCCCCCTCTAGGTGGCAAAGTCACTTATTTAAAAACAAAATTACAAAAACACTATAACATTACATTAAATAATGCTTCGTCATTCATACCCCTAGGTGCTAAAGTTTGAAGAGTGTAAATCCAAAACAATTCACGTCTCTGTAGGAGTAATTCAATGTCGCCCCCTCTAGGTGGCAAAGTCACTTTCTCAATTCCACAAAACCTTAATGAGGTAACATCGTGATTTAAAGTTACAAAATGTGCCGCAACTGGATAATTCATATCTTTTCTTCTGATCGAACTCTTATGTTCACTAATTCTTTGTTTTAATTGCCGTGACGTTTTCCCCACGTAGCCAATACCACAAGGACAACGAATCAAATAGACAACATGAGTGGAAATACAAGTAATCACAGATTTAATACTATATTTTTTGCCAGTTCTAGGGTGACAAAAAAATGATGTTTTAAAAGTATTGTTACATTGGGCGCAATTCCCGCAACGATAATTGCCCTTCTGTATAGGACTAAGTAAGCTCTGGGATGTACGAGGACTAGCACTCTGAAAACGAGCATGCACTAAGCTGTCTTTTAAATTCCTAGCGCGTTTGTATACAATCAACGGAGGATGTCTAAAAATATCACTCAACTCCGGATCAGAAGACAACAAATGCCAGTGTTTTTAAAAAATTGATTTTATCATATAGGACTTAGGTGAATGTGTTGTAATGCAAGAGAAAGAATACTTTCTTGATTTTTTTGTCTTCTTTTTTAACAGTTCTTCAAACTTTATCACCTAGGGGTATGAACGATGAAGCATTATTTAATGTAATGTTATAGTGTTTTTGTAATTTTGTTTTAAATGACATGTTTCCACTATGTACTTACAATGAGTTTGAGTAGCTAAGGAGCCGTACTGTTACTGTTTAAAATTAAAATTTGATGTTGTTTGATGATGACGTGTTGATTATGCGTTTTAGATGATCTTGTTAACCCACTGGGTGATCTTCACTGATGGTTGTAATTATTACAATTTGTAATTGTCTATGATGGTACTAATTGTGTGCTTTCAATGATCTTGATTGTTTGCAGATGTAGTTCTGTTAATTGGTCATGTGTTTGTATAGAAAAAGAGATGATTTTGAACATTTGTATACTCCTGACGAAGGTCGTGTGACCGAAACGTTGTGTGTGAATAAACAAATTTTTAAATTGCAAGTTACGATAGTGTGCGGGAGTTCCTTATCTGCTTAAACGACCAACTTGTTTGGTCCTATTATTCGACGCACCTATCAACTGCAGGTGTGCGATGGAGTTTGTTCACTTATTATCAAAGTTGAAAACTATAGAAACTTGTTTCTGCCAGAGAATAAAAAATAAAAAAGGTAATTGCGACTTTTTAAAACTCTTGACTTTTTATCTCAGAATTGTGTGATATAAAGTCACAATTGTGAGTTATAATGTTAGAATTGCGTGATATGGATGTGGAGGAGCAGCGGCACTACTCTGAGCTCCTCCCGAGGGACCGAGCTCCTCACCCTATCTCTAAGGGATTGCCCAGCCACTCTGCGGAGAAAGCTCATTTCGGCCGCCTGTATCCGGGATCTTGTCCTTTCTGTCATGACCCACAGCTCATGACCATAGGTGAGTACGAACGTAGATTGACCGCTAAATCGAGAGCTTTGCCTTGCAGCTCATCTATTTCTTCACCACGACAGACCAGTACATCGACCGCATTACTGCAGAAGCTGCACCGATCCGTCTGTCAATCTCCCGTTCCATCCTCCCCTCACTCGTGAACAAGACCCCAAGATACTTGAACTCCTCCACTTGAGGCAGGAACTCTCCACCAACCTGAAGTGGGCAAGCCACCCTTTTCCGACTGAGAACCATGGCCTCGGATTTGGAGGTGCTGATTCTCATTCCAGCCGCTTTACACTCGGCTGCAAACCATCCCAGTGCATGCTGAAGGTCCTGGTCTGATGGGGCCAGCATGACATCATCATCCACAAAAAGCAGAGACGAAATCGTGTGGTCCCCAAACCAGACACCCTCTGGCCCCTGGCTGCGCCTAGAAATTCTGTCCATAAAAATTATGAACGGAACTGGTGACAAAGGGCAGCCCTGCCAGAGTCCAACATGCACCGGGAACAAGTCTGACTTACTGCAGGCAATGCGGACCAAGCTCCTGCTCCGGTCGTACAAGGACAGGACAGCCCTTAGCAAAGGGCCCCGGACCCCATATTCCCAGAGCACCCTCCACAGGACGCCACGAGGGACACAGTCAAATGCCTTCTCTAAATCCACAAAGCACATGTGGATTGGTTGGGCAAACTCCCATGAACCCTCCAGCACCCTGGAGAGGGTATAGAGCTGGTCCAGTGTTCCACGACCGGGAGGAAAACCGCACTGTTCCTCCTGAATCAGAGGTTCTACTATCGGCCAAATTCTCCTCTCCAGTACCCTGGCATAGACTTTCCTAGGGAGGCTGAGAAGTGTGATCCCCTATAGTTGGAACACACCCTCTGGTCCCCCTTCACCAGGGGACGTGTCTGGTGGGACCAGTGATCACCACCAAGGTCTGCCAGCCCAAAGGTACTGTCCCTGACCAGCACGTGATGTTGCAGAGGCGTGTCAGCCAAGACAGCCCCACAATATCCAGAGACTTGAGGTACTCAGGGCGGATCTCATTCACCCTCGGTGCCTTGTTACCGAGGAGCTTCTTGACTACCTTGGTGACTTCAGCTTGGGTGATGGACGAGTCCACCTTCGAGCCCTCAGCTTCCTCAATGGAAGACGTGTCAGTGGGATTGAGGAGATCCTTGAAGTTTCCTTCCACCGTCCGACGACATCTCCAGTTAAGGTCAACAGCTGCCCACCTTCACTGTAAACAGTGTTGGTAGGGCACTGCTTCCCTCTCCTGAGGTGCCGGATGATTTGCCAGAATCTCTTAGAGGCCAACCGGTAGTCCTTCTCCATGGCCTCACCGAACTCCTCCCAGGCCCGATTTTTTCAGACCAGGTGGTGATCAGTTGATAGCTCTGCCCCTCTCTTCACCCGAGTGTCCAAGACATACGGCCGGATCAAGTCGATCATCGACCACCGGTCTAGGGTGTCCTCGTGCCAAGTGCACTGATGGACACCCTTATGCTTAAAAATGGTGTTCGCTATGGACAAGCTGTAACCAGCACATAAGTCCAATAACAGAACACTGCTCGGGTTCAGATCAGGGGGTCCGTTCCTCCAAATCACGCCCCTACAGGTGTCACTGTCGCAGCCCACGTGGGCGTTGAACTCCCCCAGTAGAACGACAGAGTCCCCAGTCGGAGCACTTTCCAGCACCCCTCCCAGAGAGACTCCAAGAGGGCCGGGTACTCTGCACTGCCGTTCGGCCCGTAGGCACAAACGACAATGAGAGACATTTTATATATATATGTGACCCGCTCTGGCGAAATGAGTCGGAAGTCGCAACGTTCTATTTTAAGATATGGGCCGATTATGTGGAAAAATAATGAAATAATAAAAAAAAACTTTTTTGGCTAATTTCATTCAAAAGACATTCAAAAATAATCTCCCGAAGTTTCATAGTCCATATAAATGAGTAAATGTATTTAAATGACTATTAAAGTTTACAAAGTTGTACTAAATTCGCTGGAAATTATTGCTTTTCTCAACTCCTCTCTTCACTTCTGAGCATTTCCCGGGTATCCCCTGAAACGTCACTATCTCTGCTCTCCAAATATGGTGTTGCACGTTGTATACAACCAATCAAAAAGCTTAGAAAATGTACACAAACGCTGATCATTTGGCAATGGGAAGCCCGTTTCGACTGACCGGCACGCGATCGGTCCAGCCACCCTCCTGTCAGACTCGGCTCGGTGTAAACAAGCTAGCAGATCTCATCAGAAAGATTAAATATTAATTTGAGAAATGTCGCTGTCAAAAGAGAGCAAAGTCACCAACGCGTTGAACTCACTGGAGGCTTCTAACCT
This sequence comes from Chrosomus eos, assembly GCA_036326025.1. Classification (NCBI taxonomy): domain Eukaryota; kingdom Metazoa; phylum Chordata; class Actinopteri; order Cypriniformes; family Leuciscidae; genus Chrosomus; species Chrosomus eos. The sequence continues at coordinate 30,429,192 of CM070827.1, read as the reverse complement.
AAGCTCTGCTGCTGATCAGCAAGAGTGCACATACTCGTGTGCGGTGCGTATGCGGTGCGGGAGCAGCACGCGCTATAGATAGTGCTCATGCTGCGTGCATTTGCTGTGCGCAACTGATCAGCGGCTGTACCACACACACATTTACTCACTATTTGTATTTCAAATCCAGAAATTATCATCAAGTTTTATTTTAAAAAAAGTTGTCACCAGTGCGATTCTCTTTTTACAGATATGCACTCTTAGACGTATTCATGTTAAAACACACTTTTAACATCGCATTATTAATACATTAGCCTACTTAGGCCTACACACACACACACACACACACACAAACACACACAAACACACACACACACACACACACACACACCACACACACACACACACACACACACACACACACACACACACACACACACACACCACACACACACACACACACACACACACACACACACACACAGACACACACACACACACACACACACACACACACACACACACACACACACAAGCAAAAATGTAGCACCTCTGTTCAATCTTTCTGATTTTTGTAAAAGTGCCTTTTAAATTATTTATTCAAATAAAAACTTTAAAATAATTTGAGCTTCAGTCTGGTTTAATAGCATTATATATGTCTTTGGTCAAATTAAGCTGTAAAATAAATAGTTCATCTCTTTAAATGCAATGGATTTTGAAAGATATCAACAAAAAATGGGCAAAAAACTTTAAACGCAATTTTCTCAGGTTTTCAATTGGAAAAAGAGGGCAGACGACCATAATTCAAATGTGTATATCTTTACAACCATTTAAGGTATGACTTTGACTAGGATATCATTTTAAAGTGTATGGTCTCCTCTTTCCATTAATACCAAAATCTCAATTTTGAAATTTGGGTCACTGTGACTCATTTTGCTGGATCAGGTCACATATTAGGGCTGTCAGCGTTATTGACGTTATTAACGGCGTTAACGCAAACCCATTTTAACGTGATTAATTTTTTTTTTCGCGAGATTAACGCACTTTTTGGCCTAGCAAACTTTGTAGGTTTTTTTTCACATGCTTTTGCAATAGAACGCAGCATGCGTGGCGCTGCGCGGCGAAACCCATTCATTTCAATGGCTTGTGCACACCGTGGTCAAAATTCAAAATAGTTAAACTTTTGCCGCTGTGGCGATTACCAGTGCGGCCAATAGAAACTTTTTGGCATCCAAAAAGTTTTGAAAACTGGCGTAGTGCTGCGCATTCCGCGTCCTGTCTGAAAGCACTGGATCTAGCTAGACCGGAAACACACTTGTTGCGAGCCGGCCAAATAGTTAACGTTAAGTTTTGTGGATGCGAGTGGATGACGAGCACGAGACGCCGAAATGGATGCCAATAAGATTCTTAATTGAAAGTTTCCCTTGACAAGACCACGCACACACACACAGCCGATGCGAATTCTCCGCCACCTCATCAATATCAGTACCTCGTATTATTTCTTTCACCCTTTATTGATGGACAGTGTTACATTGTGTGAGAGATTATTTGCTCCAAGTGAGAATGCTTTAAATTGAACACAGTATTGTCAATGTTCTTTTCAATATAAAACATTTGCACAAAGCAAGCCAATCCACTTTATTATGTTGATAAGAGCATTAAATTTAGAAAAAAAAAATAATGGGACAAAAAGTAATCAAGAGACATTTAGAATAGATAAAAAATGTGCGATTAATTGCGTTAACTATAGGCCATTACATGCGATTAATCGCGATTAAATATTTTAATCGTTTGACAGCACTAATATATAAATATTATATATATAAAACATACTTTCCCGCCAAGAAATATTTGTTTGAAAAAAGGTTTCATTCGAACACGTTCAAAAATCTGTTAAATTATGCCAGCATGTGTTAGCATTATGTGTAAGAACAGGTGGCCTGGGTCAGGAAGTGAATGCTGATAATTCACCTTTCTGTGCTCGCTCTCACTCAGGACACACTGGGCAAAAAAGCGTGAAGATTTCATCAGTGTCTCCCACACAATGTTGGAATCTCACACTGTCTCTGAAACTTATCAATTTACATAAGCGCCGCTGTGAGTCTTTGTGTGTGTGGTGTGTTGTGTGTGTGTGTGTGTGGTGTGTGTGTGTGTGTGTGTGTGTGTGTGTGTGTGTGTGTGTGTGTGTTTGACAGGGGTTGCTGTGCTCCACTGGAGCAGGAGATTTCTCTTGATGAACTCCTCTTTCCTCAGAGCTCTGCTGAGGGGAAGAGATGACAACCTGCACATTGCCTCCAAATTGCAGACGCAGGTACATAAAGACACCCCACTGCTGGCTCATTCTCAAAAACGTATGCTAGGTTCCTGCTTTTGACTATCTGAATATGTTTATAAATATACAGTAAATGTGTGATAGGATAATGTACAATCAGCCAGTCTTATTGGGAAAGAAATATTTATTTGAGTACTTACTCCTATTTTTACATTTAGATGACCTGTGCTGTCATCTAATGCTCACTTAAAGTTAATCTTCAAAATTCAAAAACAATTTAATAACACTGATTTTTTTTTAGCACATCTCAAAATAAATATCCATTTTTTTAGTGTACATTATAATGTTGTTATGCCTAAATTCACATGTAGCAATTAAAACAATTAAATATTGGCCATTTATTGGTTATTATCAGCCATAACATTGAAATTATTATCTACTTATTGGTATTGGTCAGAATTATTGTCTTTAAATGTATATTTTAATTTAATCCCAATTTTTATTATGTAAGCAAAACAGTGTGATACAGTTACAAAACTATCACTGTGTAAGAAATCAGTCGGTTATACAGTTTATCCAAAAATGTATATATATATATATATATATTAATATACACAATGGTGAATACATAGGCCTATACATTTCTACACTGTTCAAAGGTCCTGCTTCTCACTGAATGGTCATTTTCTTAATTTTGTATTAACGTAATTTCCATTTAGTGCCACAAAAGTAACATACTTGACCCTTAAAGTACAATTTTATGGAAAAGCTAAGATTTTTAAGCCAAAGTGCTAATAGTCACAAAAAGCTTGTGTACTAAAGGTTCTAAGAATGTTCCTTTTCTACCTACAGTCACCATGAAATTAAATTAAAATGTTTTTATGCAATATTGCACTATTTACTATAAATATTTTTTCCGTGCAGATAATTCTTTTTTACTTCCCGTTCCTTTTGCAGCAACATCTCTTTTCTTCTCTGATAATGGGTTTTTCAGCACGAGATCGGGACAACCAGTCACTCACATGAGATAACAGCAATAGTTTCAACTTCAGTTTCATGTCAACTTTCAAGGGGCTATATGTACGATTTTTATATATTAATTGCTTTTTTATTGCCAATATGTAAATAGATTTTAAAGAAACAAAAAATTAGACCATCCCCGACTTCCTAGGTTGTCTATGAGAGCCTGTAGACTTAATTTTTATGTGATGAAAATCAAAAGGATGTGATGTTTAAGCGCGCTCTTCCTCTACCATTTACTTGACACATGACGCACGATCCCTTTTAATCCGGATTACAGGATTATGCCGAAATAGCTATTCTCTACTGTAATGTCAATGTGACATGCAAAGAAAAGTTTGATACTTTATAATCAAACTATCATACAAGTGTCATTTTAATTAATTACATGATACCGGTGAATTGCAGAGATAGTGCAAATATATCCACATCTCTATAATCAGATGCTTTCTTAATTGCGGTTTTCTCACCGCTGGCATCTGTGTTGTGTTTTTATTTTGTTATTGAGAGGAAAGTGCACAGCACATATTTACATATTCATCTAATCATTGCTCTCTCAGACAGTGTCTGGATGTTCGTTAACAGTATATAACGCTGCAAAGATATTTCCAACTTCTTTTTACCCCTAAGCGAAGCATGAAAAATAACTTTGCCGTGAATATATCGGGAAATTGAATCATGTTCATTCTCTTGTACGTTACGTGCGCACCAAAGTGAGCACGAGCAGTAAGTTGTTGGCTGGAGTTCACTTAACGGCCACCGGTGTCGCTAAAAACAAGGGTTTCTGAATTCTACATATAGTCCCTTTAACTAAATTTCCATTTAGTGCCACAAAAATTACCAACTAGCGACTGAAATGGGTACCGTATGTCTAAAAATTGGAGAGATCACACGTCACATACCAAAAACAAAAACAGACATTCCGATCTGGAACGCACAATTCAAAGTAGAATAACTGTCTGTAACATTGTTTTTCGGGGAAACAAGTATTTGAATTTGGCATGTTTCCTAAAACTCGGCAAACATTATTGTTTTTTTTTAAGCTTTAGTACAGTAAAACGAATTACATACAGCATCTTTAAAGTACAATTTTATAAGAAAGCTAAGATTTTAAGTGACAATGCTATTAAAAAAACCTTGTGAACTGAAGGTTCTAAACTGAACCATATCTTTTACATAGAAGATTATCAGATTTTTTCCATTTCAACACACAATTCGCGTTCAAAATCCCAGTAGGACAGACAAGATCTCACATAAAACAATGGGGTTTGCCCTCTACAAAGCAGCAGCTGTTTTTAATAGTAATTTCTTTATACTCATAACACTCCAGAGAGAATCGGAGCTATAACTGCCTTGTGCACACCAAAGCATGTTAAGCAGTAAATTACATTATGTTTATTGATTCCTGTCAAACTCAATTTCACACAAGTTGTTGGACACGGACTCTGACATGTCCTGAGGGGGGATATAATAAGGCTATGATCGCTCATATCATGGGTACATTTCAAACCTGCCTGCCACTCCATCATCACAGTAATGAAGGACCGTGAAGCATGAAAATCAATCGCTACTGTGGGTTTAACATTGTGTCACCCAGCTGTTGGCCACAAAACAGAAGCACGCACACACACAAAGACGACAGCAATTTGTGAAGGATGTGAAACACTTCAGTTTTCACTATAATGACAGAGAATGTCTTAACAGTGATGTATAAGGTGACAGATGTCAATCACACCTGAGCGTAGGACTGGATGATGTGACTCTGGATCTCATCCATGGTGTCCGTTCCGTATGACACGGTACCGAGATGGAGGCGTTTGAAGACCATCTCGTTCTGGGTCAGAGTGCCTGGAAAAACAGCACACAAAGATTAAGATCAGGAAAGAAATCAATAGTTATTAAAAAGCTTTTGGATGGGCAGAGTAGTTCCAACAAAAGGAAATAAAACGAGTGACAGAGAGAAAGAAGAGGGAAATAAAAAAATAAAAAATAAAAAAAATTAATGAGGGTGCTATATTTTAGACTTCTGGAAATATTTCTGGTTCATAAGGTGATTCATGAGTAGACAATCACAAACTATCTTTCTTAAAAAAAGGCATCTTAAAGTACCCGTTTTGTCTGTTAGCAGGTAGACCAGACGGCCCAGCTCTTCTGGGATGGTGCTTGTCCGAACCACAGTACCTGGAATATTCTCATCCTTCATAATCATCCAGCCGTATGCGGACTTCCCCATGTCCAGGTTTACTCTTAAACTACACACACATATAAATGACATACTAAAATACGTTTGTTCTCATTTCACACAGCTGAAGCTTTGATGATTTGGTTGTAATATGTCACATTAATATAATCTGGGTGATATTATTATTATAACTGTACCTGATGGGGATGATGTATGAAAACAGAACAACAAAACGGAACAGGTTTCGGAACCAGGGCCCAAGAAATCCCTGCAAAGCGACCATAACAACAGAGAGAACCACCTGAGCCAGGAACAGAGCTTTTGTTAGGCGGTTTAACTCCAGGTCCAACAGTCCCACCTGCAGAGGAAGAGTGAAAGATAGAGAGTCTGAGATCAATAGGCTATATGCACGCATAAGTTCCGCATTTGACGCAAGGATGCTCGTTAGTTTCCGGTTGGGGAGATTAAAGCGTAGGAGAACCGAGGAAAACGGGATTATGGCAGAGTCTTCAAAATGTACTGTCCTCCCGTCTTTGAAACGAAACTTTCATATGTTTAGATGTAATTTTATATATAGTTATGTTTATTTCATATAATTTTAAAAAGAAGCATAAACACAACGAGGGGTGTCTGTTTTGTCTGTTTTTGTGACTAACGTTTCTTTAGTATAGCCATGGAGTATAAAATTCAATATAAATTCTTGGTATTGCATTGGACTCTACGATCGGCGGAAGTTATCGAGCATCCTTAACCCTTCACCGGAAATACCGCCGTGCATAGAGCCCATTTCTTGACCTCATTTGCAAATCATCTGCTTGACCTTTGTCCTATTACTTGATTACTTAACTTTCTTTAGGGTGTAATGTTACTGTCTGAGCATGAAAAAAGTCTGCAAAATTACAAAGCACAAAGTCAACTCCAAAGGGAAAAAAAATCCCTGAAATTCCTCAATTGTAGTCTTAAGTTTTCTACAGGAAAAGAACACATCACAATATTCCTCATTTTAATAATTACTGTCCAAGGTATATGCAAAAGAAAAGGGAGCGAGGCCTGGTTGCATTAGTAATGTGTTAAAATTTGTGGTTATAGTAAGGGGTGTGACATTTCTGTAACACACTCGAAGCGGTTGAACAATCGCGACACACTGGTCCAGCCGACCAATCAGAGCACATTGTGCTTTTCGGAAAGAGGGGCTTCCATAGATATGTATACGTAGATGCCACATTTCGACCGCTCCAGACAAGTTGGTGTGCCAACCATCTTGTAAGCGTCAGTGTGTCGTCCCCCACAGTAAGAATCAATGATGCCACAACATTACGCAGCTTCTGATTGTGAAAGCAGATTTTAATTCCCGAAGAAATGGGATAACCTTTCACAGGTGAGAATGTGTTGGTTGGTGTTTTTATATGTATTAACTCAATCTTAAACGGTTTTACTATGGTACTTTGGTAATGTTTATACTTTTACAATGGTAACTTTTTAATGTCGTGTTGAAGCCTTCGTCTTGTTGTATTGTGTTCGTTTAGCAAAATCTTCTGCTGAAGTCCATTTCATATAGATACTCATACATGCGTAACTAAGGTTGCAGACGGTCAGTAAACCTGCTTTTGAAGGTTCACGGACTGGTCCAATATGGCGGACGGCTTATGTATAGCGGCCAATTGAAAAATATATGTTTATACTGTACATCTATGATGGGCTTTATAGAAACAGGAACTAAACAGAGTGTCACTGACAGACTGGAAAGAGGGGTGCTGCAACAATGTAACAAAAATTAAGTTTCAAGCATGAAAACCAAAGTCCACATGAAATCAAAACTAATGGATGTCTTTTAAATCAATCAATAAATATATATAATTCACACACAACTACAGAATTATGCAACTAACCAATTAGAATGAAATATTTAAGAATAGTCTATGCATAATACATATTGCTATATTTAAGAATATTTAGTAACGAATATTTCCAGGGAAACTGATAGAAAGTGTGTTATTTATTGTTATATTTTTACAGTTTGTTTAGGATGCACTAAAAATAGTTTGTGGTTAAAGCACTTTTAGCCAAAGCATGTGATATCCCCTCTGAGAACAAGAACCTTAAGTGTTCCTCTCATCTGGAGTGATCTGAAATGTTACTCTTATGAAAAATAAAACAACCTGCCCATAAGCCAGCACTGATCAATGCCCCCCAGGCCCGTTCCAGACCGCAGACCTTTCTCATGCTAATAGTGTATGTGGAGGAGAGAAGAGATGAGAGGCATTTAACCAAGAAGCCCACTGCTGTTGTCGTCTCTCTGTGAAAAGCACAGGAGGCAAAACCGGAAAAATAAAAGCAGAACGCCTCTTCATAGAAACGGCCCCCTGACAAAAGAGCTGGAGTTTTCCCCTTTTTCTCTCAAGTATGTCCCCTCAGCCAATGGAATATGTGGGAAAATGATGTCAAAAAAGAAGTTTTTCTTGTTTCCCTCTGGCGAGGGCCGACAGCGCAGCCTGCGCGAAAACACTGAGGTCTTTCATCTCGGCAGCGCGCTAATAAAAACAGCAACACATAACACCGTCCCCTGAGAAAAGGAATCTGCGTGAAAGGGACGGGGGGAGGGGGGATGGACAAATTGAACAGAAAAGACAAAAAAAAAAAAAAAAATGCAAGCAAAATTAATCCCCCAAACTGGCTATGGCCCCCCAGTCCCTGGAGAACTGCGTAAACTGGGAGACACTGGGAGAGAAGAGCTGCTGTCTGATTTATCAGCTGTAGTTTAAAACCCCTCCGATGGCCTGCCGCCCCACTCCGAGCTTCATGCTTCAGCTAGTGAGGAAAAAGGGGGGAAATGGAAGGATTAAAATGAAGAAAAATTAAGACAGAGGACATAGTTCCCCAGCTGAAAGGGAGGAATCCCCCTTTATGGGGGCAAAACAATGCAGAGGCTGAATTTTGCAAAGCTGGCCGGGGATCGGGTGAAGCCGTTATTCATTCAGCCCGAGAGGAAAAAGCGACTCAATTACTTCAAGCTGAAGATGCTATCAATGAATCGAGAGTGCATATTTTACTCTATTCAACCGGGCCTCGTTTAAAGTGAAAGGAATGATTCAACCTGCCCTCGCTGCCTGTATGTTTTGTGTGTGAAATTTGATGACGACTTTGTGCCTGCATAATGAATATTCATTGGTTGAAATCCATCAAGTATACGGAGGCTGTTACAACAATATGGCATTATGCTAGTGCTCCAGAAACTGGATATGCAATACAGCTAAATGTAACATGCCATTCACGGTGCGGGGCCGCAGACGAGGCCTAGAAGAAGTTTATTCACTTTACGAAACAAATATATCAACTAAAATAATCAAAGTTACTGATTTTTTTCACATTCAAAAACGTATATTCACGACATATTACATGTCTCAAATATTTGATTCTGATTAGTCAATCACTGCATTATGTAGACAAATAATTTTGTATAATGACCGCTAAATTGCATAATTGGCTGTTGTCCCTGGCAACCAATCTCCTCTCACATAAAATAACTCAAATCAATATTTGGCATTCATTTATTGATTAAGTTGGTAGGAAGTGTTTTTTTTCCGTCATAGCCATGACCTGCTGGTTATTAAGCTGTGGTGCCTCCCACTCTATAATTTAAAGTTGCAAAAAGTCTTAAAATAAGATTAAAAAAAAAAAAAAAAATTATACACACATGCATGTATAACATTTAAGAAAATTATGTTATTAATATATAAAATATTTATATTTATAATATTATGTATAAATATATATAAAATATATACACGCAAATATTTCTTAAATATATACATGCACGTGTGTGTATTTATATATACAAAATAATTAGACACACTACACACACATACTGTATATTATGTAAACACAAACTTTTATTTTGGATGTGATTAATCGCGATTAATCGTTTGACAGCCCTAATATATATATATATATATATATATATATATATATATATATATATAATATATATATATATATATATATATAGTTTTATTTAATTTAATCTTATTTTATTTGTAAGACTTTTTGCAACTTTAAAATATAGACTATTCTTATATATCAAACTGGGCATCTACAGTACAATGCTTAAAATAAAATCCAACTGAACTTCTACATTGCTTTCAATACAATAGATCAATCAAAATCTGAGCATCTACACTGCTTCAATAAAATAAAATAAAATATCCAACTGAGCTTATACATTTCTACACTGCTAAAATATACCAGTGAATATAACACCTCAAGTCATAAGTATAACACAGATGTCTGGTCAGCGAAGAGGGTTGTCCGACCCTTTGTCACATCCTTCAGACCACCAAGGTTTCGATCCTCAAAGAGAATATCGCTCCATATTACAACAATGACAGACACACACACAGTGTAAAGTGATAGCTTATGTACTGTCAGCAGCTTCAAGTGAGAGCTTAGAGCTTTGTGCAAGGAATGTCACAACAGATTATAAGAGGCGAAAACGTTCTCAGTGACTTTCGCCGAGTCGTATCGACTTTCCCGCCCCGTCTCGTTCCCTGTATTGGCACCTCTGACATCATCTCCTTGAGATATTGAATTCCACTCTCGCACACAGAACATGGTAGAGCTATGAGCTCCGCTAGAGCTGCTGCTATCACACACATCTTGCAGCATCCATGACAGGATCTGAAACACTTCATGACATGAAGAATAGTGGTTAACCAATATGGGTTTCTCGGATGGTTTTTGTGACAATGATATCTAGCACACAGGCTAATGGCTAATAAAATGTTAACAAATTGTAAGCAAATAAATGCATTTACTTTAATATTTGCAAAAAAATCCACATTATGCACTGACAAATGATATACCAAAAATGATATTGCAAAATTGATGATTGTTTTCACAGAGGTTTCCTCAAAAGCTCTTCTCGTCTGCCATTTGTCAAAAAACAGACCCAAATTAATACCATTGGTCAAGCAAATGTAAAAAAAATCAAAAGGGATGAAAATAATAATTTGGGGGTACTGAAAAAAATGTAATTAAATATAATGTTGGCCAATCAAAAATTGTATGTAGCAGTATTACCAACAATTCAGGAAATAATATAATGAAATGCGATTCATTCCCCATTGGGCTGTACCATTTTTCTGGTACGTTTAGACCGTGTTCTTTGATATCACTTCACTAGCTGTCAAAACGTTACCTGGTGTGTCAGCGAAAAATTAAAGAGTAAGTGGCTGAATCAACTTTAATCTCTGCCTAGTTTTGACTACCTTGTATATCATCATGCGTTGTGCTTTGTGGTAAATGTTATGAGCAGCTCGTCATCTAAACAGGTTTCTGTTTAGATGTCTTAGTTTGGTTGTTCACAGTTCTTCTCTCATTTATAATAAAGTCATAGTCTAGCTAGCTAGCTAAAAGTTCACACAGCTCCTGAAGCTCTCTGTACCAATATTGTTCGCATCTTAGTGAAACTAAGCCAAGAATGGTTGCATTAATGCAAGCAGTTGTTTATTATCTCACGGACAAGGTTGTCGGATGAAAACATGCTCAAATGTGTGTGTTTTAACTGCTGCAGAAGCTTTCGCAGAACTTCGCATATAGATTAGTGGTTCTCGTGTGTAAGCCTATATAAAATGGAGAGTGACGTCACCAGTCGAAATAGCTGACGGTATAATTCGAACACTGGTTACTATGTAAGGCTAATTGGGAAGATTAATAATGTACGTATCTTATGTTCTGACAGCCCTACTGTGTTCACACTTTTTTTTGAGAAATCAACCTACGTTTAGATTATAGCTAAATTTGTATATTAAACGATATTAAACTACACTATATAGGAAAACGTTTTAACATTAGCAAAATTATATCAGTTTTAATACATTTAAAGGCTACGATATACTTCAAGCGAAATCGAAGAACGAACTGATGTGACGTAATTTCAAACAAAAATCATGCCAAAACAAACTTGATTTGGAGCCCGTTTTGGGAGTTCGAAACGGCTCGCAATGCGACTTTTCCGTAAAAGTTCGCTACGGCTGGTAAGCACCTTTGTACTACCATTGATCCGTTAACGTAATAGGTAGATGTGCAAGGAGGCTCCGCCTTCTTTCACGTGGAAATCTTTTCCACTTAATTTCTCCTGTTCAGTCCGTCGAGGTCAGACGTCTGCAAGTAAAACATGAACACACTGGAGAGCTGCTTTATAGTAGAAAATTAAGTTGTACTACTGATGAAACGACACACTGACACAATTTTAATGTTTAATAAGGTAATGCTGCTTGATTTTAAGCTATCTATTGTATAAAGTGCTATATAAATAAACTTGATGTGCCAAATTGCAAAGCTCGTTTAAACATATTGTTGCTATGATCAGATGCTTTTCCTTTAAAAAAGGATTCTTGATGTTTTGTTTTGTGTTTATTTTGTTATTGATAGGAAAGTGCGCAGCACATATTTACATATTCTAAATGCTGCTCTCATCAGTATGGGCTGCGTCAGGATGTTCGCTAACAGTATATCCCTTTTCACGCGAAGGAGGAAAAAGAACTTTGCCATGATTATATCGGGGCCTTAAGCCTTAACACACACCTTGCAAGTAAGATTTAAGAAAGTAGCATGACATGCTGTTTTAAGATCTATCAAGTCATTAAAGGTGCTATATGTATTTTTTAGCAGCCTCTAGCGGTGATGTTTCAGATTGCAACAAGAGCGCTCGTGCTCGTGTGCGTGCTCGATCTCAAGAGCGAGCATTCACTACCGGCCACACGGAGACTTTCAACGCAACGGCCAAAGCATCACACAACATGCTGGAAACTCATGTAAACTCCCACTGCAATGTTACAATAATAGGCTACTTTCATCAGCTTGACGTTGAACTAATGCTCCATGCTCGTACCATGATAACGTTACATTGACTGCATTTAGCCGACATGTGATGTTATCTAGCATGAGGCATTTCACTAACTATTCGTGTATCTTTCACAATCAGCAATGTCAACATAGGTGAATGTATAATATGATAACGGTGAACTAGACTGAACAATGTCAGTGTAACAGTAAGACAGTAGGAAGTAACAGTACTGTACTGAACGTGTCTGGAGAGGTTTATTATAAACAATATGATAGTAGTGGGATGAGTGTAGATCTAGTACATAAAATAAGTTACATCCTAAAGCACCTACTTTTTGTTATCCTGGAACAGTCTTTTGTAGGCTATTCATTTCATGTCTCATGTAGTTTACCTTGCTATTTCATTAGAGTTTACTAATACTTATTTCATCATATCTGGAAACTTGTACTCTATCAGAATATAAATAGCCATTGCATTGGTTTCATTTCATTGGTCCGTCGGTCGCATAGACTGTATATAAAGAGAGAGGCTCGGGAGCACGCATGCACGTCACATCCGATGGATTTCGCAGAAAATCCGACCCGGAGACTTCACATATAAATATGAATATTGGCCTTCAGAGGTAATAGCAAAAACCCGATAAGTGGATCATTGTAATGTGTGATTACATCCCCTTCACACACAGGCAATAAAAAAAGGATTAATTTTAGAAGAAAAGCTACATAGAGCACCTTTAAAAGCTATAAGAGTTGGCTTTTAAGAGCTTAAATATATATATAAGGTAGGGTAGGCAATTTCAGAGAGGCTAGCAATAGCAAACTAGCTTTGAAAGCTTGAGATCCCACCCGCCCTTCAGAGCATCTCCAAAGACACGCCTCCTCCAAAACACATGATCGCACACAGCTGCAAAGCGCCACGAGATGAGAGACGGTGTTAAACTACCTCATGTCTCACAGCACATAACATTACAATAATAATGAAGGTAAACAACTAACAGAGCTCTTACTTGTACCACCTGACTGCTGCATTTATTTCGCCATTAATAGTGTTGACAATATTTTGACCACTTCTATTGTTGATTGCTCTCAGGATATGAAGAGAGTTTCAACCAGTATAACAAAAGTGTTTATAAAATATAAAAAATTGCCTACCATACCTACAGAAAACCGCTCATTTAAATTGTAGTAATATTTCAAAATATCACTCTTTTTAAAGTATTTTTGATTAAATAAATGCAGTGAAAGACAATTTTTTTTTGCAAAACCATAAAAACATTGTACCAACCCCTACATTTTTGACCAGTCGTGTACATACGAGTAGAACAATGTCAGAGCTCTGAACTATGTGGATAAGTTTAAAAAAGGAAAAAAAAGTCAAAGACAGCAGGGGTCAGTTAGGGGAGGGTTAATGAGTGTAATGGGATTTGACGTTTTTAAGTTTACTTTTACAGCATTGACGTCCACTGTATCTAATCATTAAGGAGAATTCTGCAGGATTAAGGCTCTGCCACAAATGTCACGCAAGCCCTTGGTTGGTTAATTTCCCTCTAGATTAATCTCTCTGGGGTTGTCCTTTCACATCGACAGGTCCAAATTCATCACTAAGATCAGGGTTGAAAACCACCTCAACTGTTCGTTATTTTTATTTGGTTTAAATTGAAAGGTTAACAGGAAAAAGAAAAACAATCCCTGGGTAATGTGTTGTGAATATTGACAATACAACTGTAGATATCACAACTCATACTTATGTTATTGAACTATATATATTTTTTCAAACAATCAGCCTTTGGGAGAAAAACTAATTAAAGAAACCAAGTATTTCACTTTTCATAACCAAACAAACAAACAAACAAACCCACCTTGTTTTTGGACTTTGACGTGTTCAGCACACTTCGCATCTCTTTCCCTGTATATATGACCACACCTATGACAGTACCTGAAAATAAATAAATAAATTGGATGACTGATTGCAAACGGACAACAATAAATAAACAGGCTGTGTGTCTATGGCCGGTCTAATGAACAATTAGCTCAAAAAGTGTGTATCCAGTTAACGGATGCAGCTGAGACTCAGACAAATGATTCAATATGTGGGACACCCAGAAATAAACCGTTACAATGAGGCCTATTATAGTCAGATCAATGGTGCTGCTTTGGTAATGGACTGATTCATTAAAGTAAACTAATTACTGATAGAGTATGCAGCCTACCACTAAACGAGGAAGTGCCGAAGTCCAACTTTTGTTTAAACACTGTAACACAATATATAACGTGCTGCAATAGAGTTTAAATATTTCTCATTTTCTTTAAGCTCGACATATCGTTTCATGTTTGGAAAGCAACGAAACCTAGGCTGCTCTCAAGGGGGTCTTTAATGGGCTAGGACTACAGGGCATATCGGTTTCTCGCCCCATGGTGTTTTGTGTTGGGTCTGCTTGCTTGGATGGGATGACGTCACCAGACTGTGTTTTGCGGGGAGATATGGAAGGACTTTCTTCGGCTGAAGGTCACACCATACTGGGGAATATGAAGAACCTCTAAAAAGCCCTGGAGAACCAAGACACGGGCAACCACAGATCAATGAAGGGCCGATCGCTGGCACAAACGCATGCCGCTTGAAGGAATAGCCCTGCTATTATTGTTGAACTGGGATCAGATTCTAAACAACAGACCCCTAGGAGATGTCGGAGAAAGCGTGGCGGCAAAAACCGATCTCGGACCTGTTCTTTGGGGACACGTTTCATTGACACCGCAGGGATAGGACTGCAAAAAGCCAGACACTTCGGCTTCCCATTAACGGCTACTCATATTTCTCTGCTCATGAGATTGTTTGAATAGTAGCAGATGAGTCTGGTGATCTCAAGTGACAAACAAACGGGAGAGCGAAGGGGGTCTTGAGTGATGCTGGCGGATTGCCTCAGTATCAACGGCACACTCTTCTACAACACAATAAACTCAAAAGATATTTGACCTGTGATGAATATTTCAGACCTCTGAGGCTTGTGTTTTTCTTCAATTTCCATAAAAGAAAATTCACGCTGGAAAAGACTTTGCTTACCAGATGCCACCACAGTGCTGGCCCACAGGGTGTTCTCAATGCTCAAACTCTCGTGGATGGGAGGGTCACAGTCCTCCTGGGAACAGAGATCGTACATTAGTCTGGGTTTATACATCTCAGTCTGTTTTGATTTCATGGTTATCTCGCACAGGAAAAAGCGGTTATCAATTATGGCCTTTAAAAAGCAGGTCAATAAAAATGACAAAGACTCAAAGCACAAATAATGAATCGATGAACTTTCATCACGACGAATGGCAAGTAGGGAATTAGACAACAGATTGAATTACACTAATGCCCGGTTTAGCGACACAGTCCATTTAGAGGAATGGCGAAATCGGTTTGACTTGATTTGCCTTGTTTACAAAAACAGCACCATGATGAACATCATAATAAGACCTTGTTTAGTGTTAGCACGCTCTGTGCTGAGCAGAACAGAACAGAATTTCTGACCCCAGGCCATTAATCAGAGGAGAAGCGCAGAAATTAAATCTTTAAATGCTTTTTTCCACATAACATGTTGCGGCTGGGTGAATACGGATGATATCTAATTATCCGCTGTCAGTAGGGCATAATATACAGTGAGAAAGAGGGCCACACACATCGCGGCTGCCGAGACATGCGCATTGATGCAGATAGCGAGAGAGATGTGTCCTCTATTCAAGACGGCCCACTTGCTTTGTCATTTGTCTCTTTCTGGCCAACAGATGTAGCAATGCCAACCTGACAGAAACTGAAGAGAGGTTTATCAAGAAAAAAGGGCCTTTTCTCAATGATAAGGCTCAAAAGACAGGCTTAAAGAAATGGGAGGGTTTTAAACCATAAATCATAACTCCATATGTAGGATAAAAGTTATATAAAACTTTTAGGTAAAATTATAAGATTTCGTTGAAATATAGAAAGGAACAGTTCCAAGATGAGCATTCATCATTTTTTTCTGAAGCTGTGAATCTGACAGTTTAATGAAAGACGTATGGCTGCATCATAACTTAAAAGGATAGTTCACCCAAATTTTTTTATTCTGCCATCACTTACTTCCAGACATGTATAACTTTCTTTAGCGGAAAATAAAAGAAGATATGGAAGTATCTCGTAGTTATGGAAGTAACTGCTCATCAAAACTGTTTGATTACCAATATTTATCAAAATATCTTCCATGTTCTGCAGAAGAATGAAGATAAATGATGATATAATTAATTTTTTTGGGTGAACCATCCCTTTGAACTATAACATGTGAACTGGTCGATTTATGATGTCTAAATCTAGTTAAACCTAGCCTGGTTCTACCAGACTCTCGTACATTTCATTTGTACATAGAGTCTGGCATCGCTCCATTGACAAGCGTTAACTTCCTTGTAGGCGGGAACTCTATTGAAGTCTAAAACTATTGGATCTGCCCAGAGTGACTCTATCTGCCATAACCAATCGCTAACGTTTGGTCGTGACATATGTCTTTTCCCGAACCTCGTGGGAGGATGGCCATAAACACAAAACTAAGCAAAGATTGTTCTTGCTCCGGCTTTAACTTCTTGATATTTGGCAGCGTTGCCACAACGGACCTAATGGCTTCGCTCGCATCTTTCTTATTTTAAACTACAACTCAAAATAACGCACGAGTCGACATCAACGTCATCGTTCTCAGCCACTCCCTCTGTTCGCTGATTGGTCCTACAAAAAATTGATTTCTGGAAACCAAAGTCTACAGCACAATCCCAGACGTAGTACTGAAGGAAAATGAAATTGAGCGGAAGTGCGTAGGAGGGCGGAGCCAGGCTAAGTTAAACCCCCTTTCTTTCTATAAATATATGTAAATGAGAAAATGTTTTGTTTAGTTTGGAACATCATTTTTATACTACTGTTCAAAAGTCTGTAGTCAACTTAGTCAAAAAGTGATTAAAATTAAAGTAGTAAAATTACATTTTACATTGTTACAAAAGATTTCTCTTTGTATGATTCTTTGAACTTATTCATTTATTTAAAAATGTATCATGATTTTCTTACCTACAATATTAGGCGGCACAACTGTTTTCAACATTACAAATGATAAATGTTTCTTGAGCACAATTCAGCATATTATGAATTAAAAATTTCCCCGAAATGACACACACATGTATTAAAGTCAAGTGTAAGAAAACATCAAGAGTGAACATGACATTTTAAATAGGCTGATCTCTGCGATACTAACACAGATGTGTGTGCATGTGAGACCTTAAGAACGATCATATTCACATTAACAATTATAGATTGTTTTATCCAAAGTGACATACAAATGAGAATAATAAAAGCAGAAGATGTCAATCAAGTGATTAATCAATGGATGTCACTGTAAGGACCTGTATTGATGTCCGAATCATAAAACTTTATTAAAATGATAGTTCAATAATGAAAATTCTGTCATCATTTACTTACCCTAATTTAATTCTGAATAATGTACTGGTGGCACTTTTCTATGCAATTATAACGAATGGGGGGAAAGAGATTTAAAGCTTTAAATTGACATTAAATTAGCTGTAATTAAAAAGAGAATATTTGAGAAAGAAATTCCTATGGGCCTGGACAACAAACGGGTGAGTAAATAATGACAACATACTCCTTTAAATAAACAAAGCACTGAAGTGGCAATAAGGTGCAGCAAGTGTGTGGGCAGTAAAGAACTGTGGGAAACAGCGTTTGGAAGTGTGTCCCTATAGCTGCAGCTTTGTGAAAGCAGGCTCAGGAGGGTGACTCAGCGCAGGAAGTGATCTTCTGCCCCTGCATGCTGTGTGGCCAAGAGCGAAGACTTCAAACAAAGACAGGCTTCATGTGGGGGGTCCCTTTTCCCTCCCTCTTTCTTTCTCCGGTACTGCGCTAATCTGCTGTTAATAAGGAACTGTGCTCGGCCAATGGGCTGGGAGTGAGCCTAACAACCCGTGATGTCATCAGCGTTGTGAGGAATGCGCCTCGTTGGCCGGTTTTACATTCCAGAGACACTTCAGCTCATAGTCATGTGAACAGGCACACTTTGAGAATCCATGTTATTTTAATGTGCAATTAAAAACAGCGGTTAGGTTTAGTTTACTGGGCAACAACACAACATTAAATACCTCTACAAAAACCTAACAGCGGGTTTAAATTGGGGCCGTGACGTCACAGCGCATGGTAAACGAAGCCTCGTAAAAATTCCTTTATTAATAGCAGTTTCTCTTACCCTTGTGAAGTTCCCCTCAAAACTGTGAATGTCCAGTTGAGGCTTCTGGGCGTAAACGAATGCGCTGATGGAGAAGAGATCCTGCGGATAAGCAAACGTAAAGGTCAAGAAAAACATTAACGCAATAAATCAGCACAAGAAATGTCATCCAATGAACAAAGTTCTGGGCTCAGCCCAAACCCAACCTCTCGTTTCGTGCAAGTGTTATGGCAGGACTCAAAGTGACTAGCAATCAGAGTGATTCTCATGAAAATAAGCCCCTTCTGACATCCTGCCACAAGTCTGAATTTCAAACAGAACAGAAAATGCAGACAAAACAACGCAATTAAAACACTGACGGGTCGCTTACAAATTATAATGACTTTTGCATTTGATGACATTCTGCAAGTATGAAAAACAGGGATGTTTAGCGATCTCACTGTCAAGCCCACCAGACACCCGATCCGACCGCTCCCGCTGCTTTACTGCGCCAATCATTCGGCGACTTGCTGAAATTTTAATTCTGTGATCACATTAAGTGGTTTCGGAAAGACAAATACAAACGTGAACCCTTGCTCGAGGTGAGTGTCATCTCCACGCTGATGGCACTGGGAGACAGACCGTTTGGTGGATTCCAGTTGTCTCTCGGGGTAAAGTTACCGGCCCATGTGAAACAAACCCTCCGGCCAGTAAATCAGATACACAGTGATATCAAACATGAGCCTACGTATCATCAGCCTGAGAGAGTCTGAGCGTGGGCCTACGGGGGTAAAGTTACCGACCCATCCGCGAACAGAAGAGAAGGAACTGAAATGTGATTTTGGATGCAGCTGCTTTCACTCCAGAAGTAGATGGAAGGTGCTGACGTGTCTGACGGTTCAAATCATCTTACTTTATTTTAATATACTTAATTTTGAGCAATAAAGCCTTTTTGTTGTTATACGAAGCATATTCAAGCTAAATGTATGCCACAAAAAAGATGTGGGAATGGGGGGGTCAACGGTGACATTTTATTCTTCACACCTCAGTCTACTTGGTATAAAAACATTATAAACATGAGCCATTAATAGACTTAAAATGTGAAAGACTCAGACTAGATGATAACATTGTATTTTATACTAGTCGAGCATCTTATATCAGCAAATATTTGTATAATGTATTATTAACATGCATTAAGATCACAGCAATATGGAGTATGTACTGTTTTTGTGCAAGAAAATGTTCATACCCCTAAGGCAGGTAGTCTTTGAGTACAAGCAACAGTGACTCGAAGTTTCCAATCCGTCTCCCCATCCAGCTGATCTGTTCTAATAAAACATGAACCTGGAAAAACAAAACATTTGCAACATTTTAACACATTATTCTTTCAAAAATCTAATTTAACTTGACAACATGCGGTGATTTGTTTTCACAGACAGAATAATGAAAGGGCTGGAGATGAATGTGTGAAGGACACATTTGTTATGAGCCAAAACTTTGGCCCCTATACACTAAAGAACTCTGAATGCTTAACATATTGTGCATATTGATCTCAGACAAGACTGATATAACGGTAGGCGGTAGACAGGAAAGGTCGCAGTCTTTAAGTTCCCAGTGCAAATGCTTCAGCGTTCATCATGTTCCATATACTGAGTTTGCCTACATTATCAAACCTTACTGAAGTACAGTCCGGTCATGTGTATATATACATAAAATGAGATTTTGCATTATAATATTAAGAATTGTCAAAATATTATGTCAAAATCTTAAAATAGACTTCACTGACAGTAAAAAAAAATTATAATAATAATCTTTTGAGGTTGGGGTGAAATATGGACATGTTTTACATGCTTCAGTAAACCATACAACACATTAAAGGATCTGCTCACAAGACTTGGTTAATGTCTTACTAAGAAATTTTTAATAATCAACTCTGTAAAATATTTATAGGCACAGAAAATCAAAAAACCAAACAGGAGAAAATTAATTAATTGAAAAATTAAAAACGAAAACAAGTGAAGAAATTGTGTTTTAAAATGGTATCCAATTTGTTAAAAAGCTTCAAATTTAAGTAAATTCAAAGGGCCATAGAAACACTGGTTAAGCATATCAGACAAAAACAATTTTTTGCTTAATATTTTTCTGATTTTAATTTCACTATGGAAAGCACAGCAATTTAGCAGCTATTGAAAACCGTACAATAAATAACTGTACAACAACTGTAATAATGTGTATATACTTGGCAAATGCTGTTAATCGTACACACACACACACACACACACAACACACACACACACACACACACACACACACACACACACACACAACCACACACACACACACACCACACACACACACACACACACACACACACACACACACACACACACACACACACACACACACAGAACATTGTCCTCAGAATTCAAGAAGTGATACGTTCAAACCAGAAAGTGAAGCATCAACCATGTTCACTTCAACAAAATATAAAATAAAATGGCAAAAGAAAGTATTCGGACACTTTAATATTATGAAACATCAGCTGAACTTGTATATAGTTCATCTACCTGTGGTTACTCTTCTAAGACACTTGTATTCACCTTGGGCAATGGTAAATAAACATGGTTTGATATTTTTATGATCTTATTTAATGACGTTAATAGATTTTGTGTGAGAATCAAATGCCAAAAAGTTGAGGTCAACTGCATGTATGTATGTGTGTGTAAATATATATATATATATAATTTTTATATATCAACATTATAAAAAAGAAAGAAAATAAAGGAAGAAGGAATAAAATGTGTATTTTTAAAATGTTCTCTACAAGTGACTCCCAAGGTTGCATACGGGCACAGTGTTGTAAACCACTGGCTTAATAAAGTCGTTTTCAGGGACGACTGAAAGCTCTGTTTGTATGTGAAGAGTGAAACTCACCAGTCTTCTCAGTAGTTCTCAGAAAAATCATATCAGCAGGAATTCTCTGATTCTACAACACAAAACATCAGACATCGTTAAAAAGGCACATAAGGTATCCATGCTAACTTTGCTGCTGGCCACCTACACAGCTTATAATCTTTAGAGATATTCCTTTATTCACATACATATATACATATCAATACATATATATATATACACTGTATATGCGCATGTCAGTGAATCTAGTTCTGTAACGTTTTTACTGTTCTTTGTGTTGCATTGAATAATTGAACAAGGTCATTTCCCTAGCAAGCAATTAAAGCGAACCACAGACAGTAAGGGGAGAGACAGACACAATGTCCCACTGAAAGAATGACAGGATTTCATGTGACAGATCACATAGCAGAAAGTTTATGCTGATACCTTGAACAACCAAAGAGAGAGGATGGGATAAAATAGGACAACAAACCTTTTCCACAATGATTAAATCTCCAACCTGTATGTCTGAGCTCTTTATTTGGACCTTCCCTGAAAAGCAAGATGGACAAATAATTGTAATTAGAAATGAATTATTAAGCCTTAGGCAGTTTACATTTAATCAAAATACTTTTTAATATTATAAACATTAGGGTTGTAAAAGATATGAAATACATATCAAGATGGGTTAACTATGTATTATATAGGCACATTTTTATTTTTCTAAAAGAACATTCAGCAAACTGGGACTGAACAGAGTTGCTAAGATTTCACACACAAAAGCTCCTAGCAGAGTCCCCGTTTCCCACTAGATGGAGAAAGACATTCTTTACGGATCATTTATTCATAAATTAAACCCAGACAGGGCGTTTAACAAGTCATTTGCATTCTTTGTACGGTGAAAATAAATTATCATCGAAGCTCAACAAGTTGCATATCACCCATGAGTGAAACACTGTCATTCTCTTTATACATGTGATATTATGTTCTTGCATATTTTGTATAGTTACTAAATTTCATATTTTCTATGCAATTGGATGTACTTTGAGAAATTTAGATATAATGTCAAGTACTTACATTAAAATGAACTAAATGCTATTTAAAAAATGTAAGATTAACAGAGATTAAATATTAATTAATTTTACAACAATTGCAAAAACTGAGGTAAATGATTTTAGATTTATAAAACACTGGATGAGGATTTGAATAAATCAATTCATTACCTACAATGTAAAAAAAATCGGATATACTCAGTATCAACTTTTCAATATTTAATCATTTTCATAGGCTTCAAAGGCTGCAACTCTTGGAGTTAATCAATGGAGCTCAAAACATGTGCATATGACACATCATGTATAATGTCATCAGGATGTGTCACATTGCGGTCACCTCTCATTGTGAGTTTACTGTACAGCTGGGAATTCATCTCTTTATCTCTCCTGCAACGGCGAACTTCGTCAACTGCCTCTCTCACCATGGTGACAGCCAACACAAAACCCTGAAAGACAAGCGGGGGGAGAAAAAGGAACAAAAGTGATGAATGAATTTACTTTAAGAGTTCAATCTCCACCTTCATATGGTTAGACGTACTCACCAGCGGGGCCCAGTAAGTGTACAAATATCCTATCTTAAGCGATGGAACAAACTGAGAACAAGCCACTACCAGAAAATACAAGTTGAGGAAGAACTTAAACTGCTGGTAAAGAACCTAAAACAAAAGAAAGAGAAAGGACCACAAATAAATCAACAACCAGCAAGAAGATTTGATAATACGCACATGACAATATGAATCAAAAATCATTTAAATACTTGTAATGACAGTAATGTGACAACCTAACACAGCTTTTGGTGGCACACCTGATTGGCTTATGCATAATTCATCGTACAAGCTGCAAATACTTTGCCAAGGACACATACACAAGGTGCGTTCCTCTGAATAAGACATCGCCAGCAGTCATAATACAGTAGATCGCTTACACACTCAGTGGAAAAAGATCCGTTAGATTGCTGTTACACCCCCTTCCTTCACAGCTAGTTACACATTAACCTGATTACTGAGCAAATCTGCTGTGCATACAATGGGTAGAGATTTCACTTTAAACAGCCTAGCGAGAGCTAAAGAATAAACGCAGGCACAAAAAAGTTCTGCACCATAAAATAAATAATAAATATAAAATATAATATTATAAAAAAATGAATGACATAAATAAACAAAAATAATAAGACAGCATTTTACAAGTGATAAAAAACTTTGGCATTTTAAAAAAAGAAGCTAGCATTCTCAATGAAACACATGCATTAGAGATATATGGCCTTACCCCAGGCACAAAAGTGACAAAGTTGTATTTCTGATTCTTGATAGCATTTCTGGGGTACTTCTCTTCACATTTCTCGGGATGTCCCAGCCACACTGTCCGAGCCTTCAGCTCTTTCTTCCTGCGACATGTGTGAACCAGACATTCACAACAACTGCGTGACAGAGACCACGGGAGGAAAAAGATCATCCAGTGATTAGACAAATTCACTTTAAATAGACACAGTGCTACAGGCGCAGTTCAGGCCTGGATTCCAGTAAATGGTCTTCATTTAAAAATATCCCTGTCACCGAATAATTAACAAATATCATAACTCCTAATTTAAGGGTTGTGTTGAAAACCGGTGTTTTGTTGAATTATCACCCTGTTAATCACTTAAAATGCACTTGAAAACGAACACTGAGACTTTTGGCGGAATTCATCACCAGTCAGGCGTATCCAGTTGATTCCACTTGAAATACAACTGACGTTAATGCAACATTAATGTAACTGATGTTACAGAGAGTGAAGGCAGTCTAGTTTCACTAGAACTTCCACTAAGAAGTAACACTGACACGGTAGTGCCAGAAAATAGTATAAGAGGAGGCAGAACGCTCTCGAAACCCTCAAAAAGAGCATTTTCATTGTGCATATGTCAACAAGCAACTCATTTTACATCCGTAATATTATGTACTGAAGAATTAAACAGACAAAAAACAAGTTCATTTTGATTTCATGTCGACTGAGAATACTACACATTTTGATAACAGGGTGTCTACAGATATAAACAAGTTAAATTAAAGACTTTTTAAGACCTTTTTAATACCACTTTGAATGAAATTTAAGACCAAACCTGTGATGGAAATACACATTATATGTAATATTTAATGTTTAACCTAAGTAGTTTAAAATTAACTACTTGTTTACTGAACTAAAATCAATGTAACATTTGCAATCGTGGGAATATTCAGCAAAATAGCTCCCGTCATGTTATGTTACTTAACTATATCATGTTATAAATAAAAAAACTCAAAATTTGTAATTTTTACCTCAGTATGTTTCTTCTGTGAGTTTTTAATGTGTGCTGTTATGGTCATTTGTTTTGATTTCTCACTTTAAAATCTCTCTCAGAGACTCATTATCAATCACTGTTTATGTATTAAAATCAAAAATAATTCTCCCAATTCGATGCTTCACTGGTTATTTGACGGACAATGGGTCCGTCAAACTGGAGAAATTTTAGCGGTAATGTAGTGAGAAATATTTAAGACCCATCGAATCTGAATTTAAGACATTTTAATACTTTTTAAGGCCTTTTATTAGGAAAACTTTATTTAAAGGTGGGGTATGTGATTTTCTTTTTTGACCATTTTTTCAAAATCACTTGAAATCCTATTCCTAACCCACTTACAGCCACTGACTTAGAAACACTGAAATGAAAATTAAAAAATTGAATCATCTGTGGAACGGGCAGGACTCGAAAAACTCCAGCCAATCATTTTCAAGACCGTCTAGAATCATTGGACAGTCAGTGCGTCAATCAAACGGTCGTACCATACCCCCCTCCCCCATGCCCCTCTTCGAATGGGTGGAGTGGGTGGAGTCAGGGAAAGAAGGTAGGACCTTTTGAGTTTTGTATTTTCAAAATCTGCCGTCTGTTTTGCAAATCACATACCCCACCTTTAAGACATTAAGACTTTTTAAGGACCCGCAGCCACCCTGGATAATAAAGAAACGAAAATAATCAAGGGGGCTGAAGATGTCTATAGTTTCGTGAACAATGAAAAACTGTGAGTCTGTGTGTTCTATGCAGGCCTAGCGATACCTAAAGGGAACAACAAACCTGTAGATGATGTCCTCTGCAACACCCCTGTCAAATAAACCCCTCCCTAGTAAACGAATGCTCCGATTCGCTGTGAAGGTCAGGGAGAGCGCCAAACACTTTGTTGACCTTCATATTCATTTTATATTCTAGCGGTTGCCATCCCTGCTGAACGGCGTTACGGTACTCTGCCGGTACTCTGC
Source organism: Chrosomus eos (assembly GCA_036326025.1). NCBI lineage: Eukaryota > Metazoa > Chordata > Actinopteri > Cypriniformes > Leuciscidae > Chrosomus > Chrosomus eos. The sequence continues at coordinate 30,403,485 of CM070827.1, read as the reverse complement.
GCAGTTTACACAGTCATGCCGATTGGTTTGGCTGGCACTGAACTAAATTACATAAACCTTGAAAAAATATATAATAATATTTGTGTTGGCCCCTTTTGTCTCCTGTCTGTAAGTGCCAGCTCCCTGATTCATAAGAGAGATTATTTGCTCAAATGAATGTAGTTCAAATAATAGGGCCGTTTGAATAAGCAGAGTTATTCTGCTTGAATTATTTGTTCATTTCATAATCCTTTGCCTAAGCACACAGAAAATTACTGGAAAGCAGCAAACTGGTCAGCTGTGTGAAATCCCATTTGTTCATTAGGAGAAGAAGAAAAAAATCAATACCAAGCTTACAATTGAGATGCGCTGCTGATAACCTAGTGCATAAGTGGAGAAGAGTCAAGCACACACTTTCATAACCATAAATTACTAAAATATCTTTTAATCACACTTGCGTCACATGTCATTGATGCAACACAAAAGGCATTGAGATATGCTGGGAATGAACGTCCAAATAGACATTGAGCCTATTGATATTGTTGGCTGGATAAGCAAATTTTCGGTTGGCGTGTTTGACCTTCTGACTGATGATGCGCAGAGAGCACCTCAACCAAAAAACACAACCTGTGCTTGTGCATGTATTTCATGCACAGTTACCGGTGCGTTAGAAAGGAGCTGAGCCAACCTGGCACAAGCACTACATACACACACAATAGGCTGCATAACAATGGTGACATTTTATTAATAAAAGGCGAAGGCCAAGATCTTTTTAAATGTTTTGAGCAAAACATCTATCTATCTATCCATCTATCCGTCTATCTACATACCCATCTATCTGTGTGTCTGTCCATCTGTCTATCCATCCATCCATCAGTCCGTTTATGACTGTCTATGACTGTCAATCAATTACAAACAAGTTTTAAATCATATTAATAAATATATCAATCGAATGAATCACAAGTAATCAAATTTATCAATATGTTCTCATAAAAGCCTCCAAATTAAAAAAATATTCCTTCTCAACAACCATTAGCTTCCACAACAACGCACAGTAACATTCTGTTTATTATTACGCATTGCAGTTATTTTGTCTGCCACTTTGAAAGCTTCAGCTCTTTTTAAATTTGGAAGAATTCTGATTGGTAGTCAATGTTTTTATCATTCATCAGTTAGAAAAAAATTATTCTGAAAGCAATACCAATGATATCGTTCCTCTATGCCGTTATTTTAATAGCTGTGGCGTTGACTTCTCTATTCTAATAGAATTAGAATGATTATTAAAACTTCATAGATGTCCCCCTTAAAAGCGCCTTTACATTCAAGAACAACCTATTTGCAGTAGGGTTGCTGCTGTAATCTGTGTTACCGGCGTTACATGGTGTTCAGCTGCACACCGATCACATTCCTTGGTCACTGTAATGTAATTTTTTTTTTATAGAAATGCAAACCATTTAGTTCAGTTTGACAATACAATAGACGCCAAAATTATAAACAAAGCGCCTGCTCTGCTCCATATACGCCTTATTCACGGCAGCGCCATCTTTGATTTTTAATGAGAATGAAAGCGAGGCTGTGAGGGATAGACATGCATCTCTTCAATGGGCTGTACTGTTATTTAATGTGTTTTCGGATTGTTCTGCTCATGAAACACTGGAAAAATATCTTTCCAAGAATTTCAGTTGACAAACAGCCCGATACAGCCCGAGTTATAAAAATAATAGATTTTTCGATTAATCGTTGTTTTTAAATGTGGTTGATTCGATATTGATTTTAAGTATGTATTTCCAAACATTGAACATAATATCTGATTGACGTTAATCTTATTACTAGTCTTTTCCACTTTTTCATCTGTGTGAGAAGTTTTGTGTGCACACAGCTGCGCGTCTGAGACAGCATGCAAATAATAAAGTTAATTCTCTTTCACGTCTCGTTGCGCTAAAACGGACAAATTCACAAAATGGCCGCCTTTGCGAGTATCCAAGTAAACATAGTTGGTTATGCTATGAAGAAAGAACGCATGTGTATGAGTATACTGGATCCTTGCATTAGTCTTAAAGTGACAGCAGCCTAATATTCCTGCTGCTGTCTGTGTTTTTAATACGAATCACACTACAAAAAAACAAAGAAATCACTCCATGCTCTTCACTGAATAACTTTGAAACTTTAATAAGGATAACGCCCCCACTGTCCTTTTGTTTTTTTATGGAAATGAAAACCCATTTAGTTCAGTCGGACAATGGATGCTAAAATTATGAACTGAAAGTGTCTGCTCTGCTCCATATACAGAACGAGCTGTAGAGTGCACCAGGAGTCAGATTTCACTTATCATGTGACAAAAGTAAGGACAGATGACTGACAGGATGATGGCAGAGGATTTGGTGCACAACAGATCCTGAGCGTCAATGACAACTGACAACGCACAATGTAGTTTTGGTTTATTGCCACTTTGGCTTGCTTAGTTGGGGACACTTAATATTCAACAATATTATTGATTTACCTGCATTGACACCATTGTATGAGAACTGAACTGAGCTGGACGATTACATCACTGTTTTCTTCGGAGCGGCTATATTGATAAATGAACTAAATTAATAACTTTTTTACAACAGAAATCCCTATATACACAGTGTACACTTGATTGCGAGTTCAAAAGTGAAAGGAAAAACAAGAATGCATTAAAAAAACTATTTCATTAACCCCATATTGATAGCGGCTCCCTTATGCCCACAAATTATTGGCCATATTGAGTATGCGTGATCGCGATTTAAAAACTAAAAAGAAAAGCAAGTGCTCATTCAAAAGCAAACCAGTGTTATCGGAATACCAGTGTTGTTGCAAAGTTTATATTCTGGTGTGAAAAATGTCTCACCGTGACATCCTAATTTGCAGTCGTCGAGTTTTGTAAATATGAGGGCATTCACACAGAACAGGTTCTCACATTCCTTCTGTGCTGTTTTTTTTTAATTTTTGGTCTTTTTTTAGCATTTTTCACCTTGAGCATCACATTTTTGAAACACGGCGTCAAATTTAAAAAGTGGTTTACGTTGGAGAAGCAAATATTATGTATAACCAGATCATTTGTGAGCCCTCATATATTGAAAGAAGCAACTTAATGCTTAAATATTAAGGTGAGCTCTAATGTAGGCTGTTACCTGATGCATAGGACCTTCCATCCTCCACAGAGGAACCAGCCAGTCCTCTGTGTCTCTGACTCACTCTGGCTCTGGGCAGAGTCTGATAGTCACTTTCGTCATTTTCGAAAGCTTCCTCTGACATCATCAATGGCATCTCATCAAGGTTTAAAGATTCGTCTTCAATCTGATACCTGAAACATTGTTACAAAAAAGGATGGCATTACACCTCTGACAAGTTAGGCATCGTAATTTTTAGCCAAAAACATAGGCTAAATTATAAAAGTTGTTCTCTTTAATATAAATTCACAAAAAGCTAAATAACCTGCTAAGCTACAAAAACGGTATATAGGTTTTTCTAACACAAATTAAGGTGCCACGACTCAAATGGAGGCCTAATAAATAGACTGTTTTGTTACCCAAAAAAAAAAACATTCCTACTTTCATTATAAGTTAACCTTTCAAATATAAAAAGACATTATGCAATGAAATAAGGACATTTTTAAAGGCGCCTACATGAATGAGTGGAACAAAACAAAAAAATGCAGAAGTTAAGGGAACTGTTCCTCTCTCACACTGTGTTCCTCATTTATCGAGACGAGTCTCAAACCCAGATCAGCAGAATGCTATTGTGACACTGAAACAGCCGACGTCCCAAGAGGATATCAGCTTCCACCCACACAAAAGCCTGGCCGTTTCTGCACCAGATCCACTTTAGCATTAGCGTCAAAACCTGCAAGCTCCCTTTTCATTTTAGAGTTGTCCGTGGATAGACTTAATTCATGCAATTAGGCCTCTGTGATCACTGTAAACACTGACAGCCTTTTGCAGTTTTGCAGTATATAAAAATACATACCAGACTCAGACAATGCTGACTGAACAGGCCCTCCTAAGCTAGTGATATCGAGTTGGATCAATTATTAAAGCAGCATTATACACTTACAATGGCGGACATTAAAAACCTACAAACTCTAGTCCTTAGGATTTTAAAAGGAACAGTCCCTTTTCTTCTAAAAGAATGAACACGGCAGAAATAGATTTGAGAGATCAGTTAGTGTGAATCATATTTAATCCTCCGCAAAACACTGAACGCTCACATTGTGTAGTGAAAATTACTGCACTGACTGATAAAAAAAAGATATTACCATTTTATCTGCTTAACAATCATGTCAAATATGTTTGACCTTCTGTGGTCAATGCATGATCAATGTGTGAATAGTGGTCAAAATGAAATATGTTCATCATATCAAGCGATTGTGTCTCTTGAGAAGATTTGGATTGAAACCGCTTGATTTACATAACCATTTCTTTCTGAATTGTGAATGTTTGGGGGAAATGGACTTTCCGAAATCTCTCAGGTTCCATTAAAATATCTTCATTTGTGTTTCGAAGATGAACAAAAGCCTTATGGGTTTGAAACGACATGAGGGTAAATGAGAAAGTCGGACTGGTCGGGATGCTCAAACAATTGACCTACAAATGGCTTAGTTGTAGCTAACTCTGCATAATAATTTAGAATTTCATAATAATTAAACCTCATTTCTTTTGAGTTTGGGGGTGAAATATGGTCCAGACATATTGACAAGTTTCGTGAGATTCACCATTATAACAGACTTTGAACTAATGGGAAATGACAAATATTAGCTCTACAAAGGCTAATCGGTTCCTGCCACAATAGGCAAGTTATTATTGAGGTATGTCAACAAAAGCATGGGTCTATGTGGATTTAAGCTTTAAAAAAAATTGGTTAAACTGTCTTGACAGTGGTCAAGCAGGAATGGGTGTAATAAAAAAAGACATCCAAGTTAGCTGACCGTTGTAATCATAAACCGAATCGATACAGTCCAGCGAGGCAGATGTAAGAGATTTGTAGCCTGCAGGCCCACCGCTGATATTTGTATTCAATGATAAAGGAAATCAGATCACCATCAAATCTGCTTAACCACCCATACAGATCAGGAAGGACTGCAGAATAAGCAAAGTATGAGCCAAACATAGCTGGTGGTCCAATTAATCTCTCCTAACTGTGGTCAGTCCTGCTCTTCTCTTTCCTCCTCAAAAAAAAAAAACGATTCGCAAAGTTATTATGTGCAATAGCATTACCCCAAACAAAGAAATCAAATTAAGCAATCACTTTGGTTTAGGTCCATACTCTCAAGCAGCAAAGCCACAAGTGGTCCTTAGACTGTCAGTATTTGACAAACAGCTGGATGCCATAAATACAGATCCGGTCCGCTGTTAGGCTGCTTATGTGGTTCAGTAACACCAGATACACATTAATTTCTAAATTAATGTCTTTGCCTCATATAAACCATGGGGAAAAAAACTTGCAGAGAGAGATATCTTGACAAGATCGGCATCAGTAGACCATGGCATGTGATGCAAACGACTAAGGCGAATGAGATGCTGTATAAGATATGATTTAGAAGGAACAAAGCCTCATATGATGGTCACCAAAAGTCCATATGAATGTACCGTGAATTGTGTTTTATGTACCAATGCACAAGACGCATTACTTGTGATGTTTAATACCTAAGGCTCAGAAGATGTTTATAGAACATATTCTGAGCCTTGGGTACATGCATTAAACATCACAATGCTACATGCTTAAAAATATGAGATGCTCCATAAATGTAATGCACTAGCTAACTTAACAACTACAGAATAGTTCATAGCCAGACTACGCTTGATGATTTATGAAAAGGAACCGGAATTACAAATATCTCACATGATTATATCACATCTTAATCACCACATGCATCTCTCGGGGAGTCTTGTATCCTCTCGTGTCCTATCAGCTGTAATCTGACACTGACAGCTCGCGCTACTGAATTTACACTGCCGCTAGACTGTTAGCCAGTTAGCACTCAACCCCGGAACCGTAGTATAAACAAACCCAATATCAAAACATACATTATTATAACAACTCAACTGACAGTCTTGTGTTAAAAAATAAGTGTTTAAGATCAATATCCAACCGTCTACATACCTGGCAGGTCTACCAGCATTATAATACGCAGTTTTTCTCGAATTCGTCCGTACAGGATTCAAAAGGATGCTGTCTGCCATCTTTACTTGGTCACGTATGAATGTCGTCACGTCCGGACCAAAGTGAGTGAAATATCTGCTGTAATCTGGAAATATAGTGGTATATATAAAGGTATTTCATTGTTATTTAAGTGTATTTTAATATCTAACTTGGTTGAATTAATTGGCTATCTTTGGTTATTTCACGCTAGGCATCTTACCATTGTTGTCTTGCTGTTTTTGAGGTTTGACTTCCCAAATGAGACCAAGATTTTGCATTTAAATAACAGTAATATAATTATTTATGATTCTTTTTTAAATAACACTATTAATAACAATGTCTGCCTAAAATTTGTCTCAACACAGACACACAGAGAGAGACAGAAAGAGATAGAGAGTGAAGCCTTAACCCATATACACTAAAATATACAATACGCTCATATATACAATAAAAAGGTGACACAAACAAAATAATTTGTTTGAGATTTATTTATTGAGGGTGGCAGCAATATTGCATCTTAGAAATAAATCCAGTTCAGTCAGTGTGTTTGAGAGACCACCTCATTTGTTCCATGAAAAAATACTGATGTTCAGACAGAAAAGAAAACCTGGTGTACTTTTTATTCATTATAACATATCTGAGTACAAAAATAGTGTCTCTTTGTCATGCAGAGGACACATCAAATACCCCGTCCCTTTTCACCATTACCTATTTTATGAAAAAAACTGCTCATTCATGTTTTTTACATTTTTCTCCCATCACTAAACAATATATTATTTAAGGAAAATAGCACTACAAAATAAAATAAAAAACACTAAAATGACCTGACATGACACCCTTAGTAAATAAGACATAAGCTACCATTACAGACAAGTATATTGTTTCACTTTTTTTTTTCTTTTCCCGTGTTCAAAAAATGTTTCTGGAAACATTTATTTAGTTTGTTCTTAGGAAAACACTTCTAAATTTTGAAATAGAATAGTCCCGCAACACGTTCGGATGCAGCACAAGGCCTGATAACTATACTTTAAACTGAAGTGTAAAGGTGTTTTTAATGCAAGATCTTTATTAGCACTCATATTATACTTCATAGTCTCATGTTGGCCCACTAATTAATTTTGCATGTAAAAAAAAGTAAATAAGGCAGAAAATAGCATAAAACACATAATCGGAATTAATAACATAGGCTGGTATAAGATGAAACGTTTGATTGTTGATGGCAGCTAAAATGACACTAGTTTTCATGGTGGTGTACTTAATTTGCATGAAAATAAACGGTTTGCATCTAATGCATAGCAGCAAAGCAGTGGGATGCCAAAGAAGAATACATCTCTTTTCAAAAACTCTGAAATGTCTCTTTATCTTTTGCTCGGGGATTTAAGTTACATACTTTCAGCTGTAGCTATATTAAGACCACAGTGTGGGAATTAAAAGTTTCTATTATATATGCAAACATGTTCCCTTTCCCATGAATTGAGCAATGTTTGACAGCAAAATCAGAGGATAAAACAAATCAAATAAAATACAATACATATTTACAACATAAAATAATCATTTTATCTCAAAGCAATGCCCTTGAATCAAGTGTAAGGTTTCAGTCAGTGGACATAATTGAAAAACTAACCGTGGCCTCAGTTTAAACAATAAAATAAAAAAAAACAAGTGCCATTATATTATAAGATAAAGAATCTTTTCCCACGTGAATCAAGCACATTCTAAAGAGTTTATTCAGATTTTCAAAAAATCAAGACACGTTTATTTTCAATGTTCCTTATGCAAGGAGAAAGAATATGTCATCTTTACTTTAATTGATTCCGATGTCTTTTTTGTCCTCAATCATCATGGAGAAATGTTGTCCAGTGCCCCTTTCTAAGCCTGTTTTTTCCATGGCTGTGATTGGTGGGCTGTTTCCAGTGCTAGCCTTGTCCGTGGGCACAGTAATGGCAGGAAGCTGGGGGACTCCTCCACTCTGAATGACGGATATTTCATTGTTCCTCATTGCTAAGCCATTAGTTATAGCTGCTGCATATCGACTCCAGAAGTTTTGGTCCACATTCATGGCCCGCGCTGCTAAATCCTTCTGAAACGCTTCGCTGAATTTCAGGGCGTCACCGCCCAGAAGGGCAATTGGGTTTTCCACAGACAGTCGTCTACCTCTACGGGCAGGAGTGTTATTCCACATATGGGTGCCCATGTGCACCTGTTGACAAACAGGAATTAAAGAGAAATCAATGACAAATATTTGTACGCCCTTTGTGGCAGATATGTGTATTAATCTGTAAAGAATGTTTTTAAAAAAATGATGTTGTGATGGCTGCCATGTGTATTTGCATTTTTGTTGTTTTTTATTATTATTTATTTATTTTTGCCTTTAATTAACAGAATGGTGGAGGATTGAAAGGAAACGTGCACAACAGCTTTTGACATGTTGGGAGCAACACACAACTCCAGCACTGGTAAGCATTACATGAAAATGATCAAATAAAAACTGATTTGAACAGTGCATCTGTTTAATTTATAAGCTGTTCACTATTTCACAAGTATTAATTATTATACGTGTGAATAAGTGAACATCTGAAAAAAACATAATCAATAATGATCACATACCTTGAGATTACCCTTGGTTGTGAATGCTCGACCGCAGACAGAGCAGCCGAAAGGTTTTTCGCCTGTGTGTGTGCGCTCGTGGATCTGCAAGGCGCTGGCAGAAGAGAAGTTCTTCCCACATGCACTGCAGTTGTGTTGCTTAGGGGTCCGTCGGGGAGGGGGTGGTCCAGTGAGTGTGGTGACGCCCGGTATCATCACTTCAGAGCGTGAGGTGGGAGACTGCAGGCCAAAGGCAGGGAAAGGCCCTTCTTTTAGCATGTATGGTCTACTGCAAGCACTCATCTCCAGTTTCACTGCAGTCGGCAAATTTTTTGTTTCCTGTTCAGTAAACCTTTGAGCATTTTCTGAGATTAAAAATAAGAATAAAAATTAACACTGAAATCAAATAAACAAATACTGCAATACTATACGTTAAGTGTTTAAGGGGAAATGTGTGGGCCATTTCTGACCTTGCAAAGCCAAACGGAATTGCAAAAATATATTTTAAAAATTTGTAATAATTAATTTTCATTAATCATTTAAATATACGTTTTCTACAAACATTACCCTGTCCTCCATTACTTAAACAAACAGACCAGTCTAGCCCCAAACTCAAACCATTAACTGAGCTATATTGCGGTGCTGGGCAATGTGTAGCAGCACAGTGTTTACACATTTCAGGTGAATTGAATACGGCTTACTTACAGTTGTCTATGCATATTTAGCTAGGGTACACTGTAAAAAATATTTTAGCAATTTAGTTATTTCAACTTATTTTTTTAACTAGATTGTCCAGACAACAAGAAATTTTAAGTTTTCTTGTCCTCAACTTATCGAAATAAGTTAGTTAAACTAAAAAAACCATGCAAAAAGATAACTCAAAATAATGAGTTAACTTTTTTTACAGTGTAGGAATTTAGAAAAAAAACATCACCATTTAAGTAATTAAATTTACACTAAAAATATTTTTGCTGATTGTTCAGTTTACTTAAAAATAAGCCCAAGTTAAATAATTCTTGAATATTTTACCACAACTTCATTTCATTACGTTCAAATCACTTACATTGTAAAACAGACGTTAACATAATCCTTTGGTTGAGACTGCATAAATCATTTTTGTTATTATTAACTGGACAGTGGACTTCTAATTCCAACAGGCTATACATAGACTGCATTTGGAGAGTGAATGGTATACTTATTAGTGTTTCATGTTATGTTATAGTTTCTGTGTGGTTACTTATGTGCTGAAGAGTGTAGTTTGTGCTTAGGTTGTGGGCTACATGACGACTATGGTGTGTGTTGTTTCAGTCAGTACTGACAGTACTGAGACCAATCTCTTCTTATTTGATCATTCCATACATTCCATATAATAATACATATACATTTAGTATGTTAACATGCACTAATGCTTTAGGTTTGTTCAACAAAACATAATTTGTTTTAACCCTCTGGGGTCTAAGGTATTTTCCGGGCCCTAGAGGTGTTTTGACATGCCCTGACATTAGTGCTTATTTCAGTTATTGTTCTCTTGTTGTGCTAACCTAAAATAATTGTGTGGAAAAGCTTTCCTCAGTTTAATTAAACTCATTGAACAAATCAATTTTAAGGGTGTTTTATGGCTATCATATAGCAGTTTAAGCTTACCATGTTCCTTGCTGAAACATTGCAAGTTGAAAGGGTTTTCTTTCTTTACTGTAGACTTGATAGGCTGTATTCCTGTTTGATTAAGAGTCACCCCGTTGACTGCGTTTGCTGCAGTACAATCTGTTGTTTCAGATTTTACTATAGCTGTTTCCTCTGGGATTTTAGAGGAGAGGTTCAGCGAGACTGGGTGCTCCTGTTGGCTTTCAGGTTGACTGTTGAGATAAGGTGGAATGTGAATAGAACTAGATGAATGTGGCATTAATCTAGTTCCCATGCTATGGTTCTCCATCTCACCAGTGGTGATCAAGCCCAGAGCATGAAGATCATTATCCATAGGTCCGTACTTGACCATCTTTTTTCCATTTGATTGGCAGAGACTGATGGATGAGTCACTCCTTACATTTTGAGATTCTGATACACTGGTCGACAGAGATGAGGTAGGTGGTGGACTGTCTGAAAAAGAGCTCAGGGTGTTTTCACTGTTCTCCACAACATCCGCTTCTTCTTCAAATGAAATATCATCAAGACAGTCGTCATCATAAGTGCTCATGCTGTCGAAACTCTCCATATCTGTGTCTTTCTCGTAGATGGTTTCTGCCAAAGGAGTGTTTGGAATCTGCCCACCCATGTGCATGCGTATGTGCTGCTGTAACACAACAGCATTTGTGAATTTTTTCTGACAGATCGGGCATGAATGTTGAATCCGAAGAGGAGGCTTTGCACGGTGGACACCAAAGTGAGTCTTCAAGTTACCCTTTGTGGTGAATGCTCGTCCACAAACCTTACATTTAAATGGCCTCTCCCCTGTATGGATGCGGTAGTGCATCTTCAGCGCGCTCTGACAGCTAAGCACGCGGTGACAGATTACACACTGATTGGGATCCATCATCTTCTTGTCAATGTTTTCCACAAGCTGTTGGAGCTTCGATGTCTCAGATGTTTGCATAGAGTCTTGGAGACCACCAAATGGGAACTTGGCCCTGAACTGATCCGAGATGAGTGGAGGAGAGGGTGACTTATTAACAGTTAAAGGAACATCAGTTGAATCTGATACATTCCCCATAACAGGTGTTTCTGTCGACATGGATTTTGAAAGAAGGCTGTTGGGGTTGTTACTCTTTCTAGTCATACTGTTTGATGGCAGGTGTACTTCCTCTGTATTGAAGCTGTGTGTGATCTCTCCATCTCTGATTGATTTAGGGGAGGCCGCAATGGTAGACATATCTGTCTCGGTGCCGGTGGGATTGGGTGACGATGGGGCAAGTTCACCTCTGGCTGGTGATGGCCTATGTGGAGATCTTTCAGAGGGTGTGCTTGTAAATGAATCACTTAAGCTTTCAATAATTGGTACTGTGGGCGGCAACTGCAGACCCATTGAGGATGGCACAGTTGGAAGAACAGGTTTGCTGTCTAACCAAGTAGGTCCTGCCTTCTCTGGAGGAAAAGACATCCCATAGGGAATCCCAGAACTGGTAGGGATATTGTCAAGATACTCTGGGACTGGGTACGGGTTCATCTGGACATGAGGGTACTTCTCCTTGTGCCTTTGGAAGTGGACTTTGAGGTTTCCCTTTGTTGAGAAACGGTTGCCACAAATGTTGCATTTGAAGGGCCTCTCACCTGTGTGTGAACGCAAATGGATCTGCAAGGCGCTGTCGCTGCCAAACACTTTAGCGCAGAACCTACACTTGTGCTTAAAGAATGGGTCCTCAGAATTGGGCTTGTTGTCAAAAATGGAGACGCCGGGCAGTTTGCCCTTACGGTGCTTCATCATAGCAGCAAGTGGGTCTAATGCACTGGCAGTGGCTGCAATGCTGGCCAGTGGATTGGGAAATATGACTCCGTTGGGAGGGCTTTGAGGTAGTAATGGTAGGTTGGCAGAAGGGCTAAGGAGGCTACTCTGGCAAGCTGATAGTGGACTGGGAGTGCTTACGGACTGGGTGTTACTAACGTTAGAGAGCGATCCACTACAAGTGGGTAAGAGCGGGGAAGCCCCGCTGTAGCTGAAGAGATGAGGGCTGGAGCTTGTTAACGAAACAGTGGAACTCTCTAATGCTCTAGAGCCGATTTGGCCACTGCTTGGCTGGGAAGAAAGCAACGGTGGTCTCGAAAGCATAGACGCCTGGGATACAGAGGCATGCCCATTCACTGCAGAGGGCATGACCCCAGATAATGGAAGTACCGGGGGTGGAGCGATGCCCTGGAAATTGTAAGTGTTCGAGTCAGAGGGCAGGCTTTTTGAGGCAGGATTAAGGGCGGCTTGCGTAGGCTGCCTATTCATTACAGCAACCTGGCTGCGGATCTGCTCAATGAGCTGCAATTGCTGAACCTGCTGCTGCTGCAGCGCCATCAACTGCTCCAGAATCATGGGTATCGCAGCTGAGTTCAGCTTGCCTGCAGACCCTGCACAGTGAATGCTCTGGGAAAACTGAGCAACGGCTACTCGGGTGCTGTGAAGAATCTCCAGGGTCACATTGGTGCTGGGCATGTCATAGTGATTGGTTGTAGGTGGTGCAGGAGAAGAGGTGGGGTTTTCATTGTCAAGTTGTAGTAGAGGGCTGAGGTTTGATATTTTATGCTCGGGCAAACTTATATCCATTTGTTCATCCAAGTCGATGATGTGGGTTTCCTCAGGCATCTCGTCGACTTTCTCAGCCAGCTCGGAGTTGAGCTCGCTAGCCTCCATTTCTGCTGAGTCACTGTGGGCACTCAAAAGGGATTCTGTCGGTGATTCCCGGCAAATGGCCTTCTCTTCATTCTCTTTTACTATCAGCACAGGGGGGTCTTCCGTGCACTTCTGTTGGTGCTCCAGCATTTCGGACCACTTGAAGAATTCAGCACAGCACCTCTCACACACGTGTGTCTCTTCACCCCCGCTGCGGCTCTCTGTGCCGCTGTCCTCCTCATCGCCTCCCCTCAAGCGAAGTGCTGGAAGATAAAGACACAGAGAGAAAGCGTGTGAATAGAAATTTCTGAGATGATAGATTTTTCACAGCTATTCTTGGAGGAGTGAACAATATAGATAAACTAAATCAATTGTACCACTTTACCAATTACTGAAAGCCAGCCTCTTTTTCAGCTCATGCTCCAAAGACTCAGACGATAATTTTCTTTGCACAATCCATCAAATTATGCGACCTATCTATTGAATATACGGGAGCTTAATGAAATTCTATAGGGGATATTGATTTCCAATGTTTTTATACAATTCACAGCTGCACTGTCAGTTGAGGGCAAATTGAGTCTTTGATTGACTAATCTGAACTCTCCATTGCTATCAAACACTCTTATTTCCTGATGAATTTGAAGAACTAATTCCTCCACTTGACATCGTTGAATGAAACATTTATCTCTCACTGCTAAAGATGTACAACCTTGAAAAATAGGTTCAGCTTTAAAAGTGTCAACATGGACAATTAACTTTCAAACTGTTTAAAATCATGCCATATTTGATCATTTAAAAAAAAAAAACTCTCAAAATAAAAAAATTTCTCACTCGAAGTCAAAGCCTGCAGTGCTATCTTATAAATCTGTTAAGCGCCAGTTTCTCATGGAATCAGTGAAATATATAACGACAACAATATTATTGAGTGTAAAGTATATCAATAATGAGCAAAAATATACAACTTAAAAAAAGTTGTTAAAAAATCAAAGTGTAATGATCATGGGAGCCAAAAATATGATATTTGTCTTAAAATAAATCAGCACATGAATTTGTGAGATTTTTGTTCTGATATTTGAATTTAGGACAGCACATAAAATACCTAGGTTACATCAAACTGTTTTAGGTCATTGGTTCACTGGTGAGCGCTTAAGGGGTTGTTTTTGAGTAATGTATGCAGAAATATTCAGAGGAAAATATAAACAGAAATAGTTTTACACATAAAAGGTTTAGTGAGATGGCAGTGTGTGACTCAAAACAAAAAATCTTCCTATATTATCAGCCTGTTTCTATTTGTGTGTGAGTGTTTTTTTTTTCTTTATCTTTTTATAGTTTATTTTTAAATAAAAGATGCCATGGAAGATTGTATAGGTGTATTCGCTGTATGATTACCCATCGTTATCGCCTTGATATAGCCACACTGAATGTTTATGACATCAGGGTTTAAGAATAATATTGGATAACAATTTCTGGAAAAGTGACAGCGAGAAATGAAATGAGTGAAGAGAGGATGGCAGATATCTCAAATAATTTTGTGGTCAGGTGTTGTTTGCGTATCTTCTCAGTTTTTGTGAGCCTTCCTCAGAGGAGTTACAATGTGGGTCATTTGCTCATCTAATTCCAGTAACTGTGTGGGTGGTCTGAAAAACTCTTAACGCCGAAAGGTGAGAGCTAACTGAAACTGATCCAGTGAAGCGACCAATTAACTTAAGGCCATGCCACAAATCATCTTAAAATGTTCAGACATTAGTTCACATATATTAGCATTCACTGAATAGTCCAAATAGATTTACAAAGAAAAAATATATACTATGGCGAAACCCCAGTGAAAAGACGGACAAAACTGTGATCATGAGATATATTTAAAAAAAAAAAAAAAAAAGCAATCAGAAAAAGGCATTTGTGGGGCCCTACTACATCAGCCTCTACAAAGATGAAAAAACTTGGGAGATTCCTAGGGTGCTCAGTTGGTTACCGTGGTTTTGTCAGCTAGCTGATCATTTCGACATGAGACAGACAAAGGTTAGAACATAAGAGTTTTAAAATATATTTCTCAGACCCCAAAAGAAGAAAGCTAAAATGCTATTAGACAATCGTTACTGTAGAGGCCTGATGAATGGCGAACTGAAAGACGTACAAGGGCAAACACGAAAGTCAATTGTGTTGACGTCGACAAAATGAGAGAAAACAAAAACTAAATACCTATTGCAGACATGGATAACACTCTGAAGTTAAATCATCATGATTTATTTTTCATTTTAAATTAATTTAGAATATAACATACTTTAAAATTAATTTAAGTAGAAATGAATAAATGTATGTATGCCAATTAGTCTAATTAACTAATATATTTAACTAATTGCAGATGGTGAAAGTAGGCCTTAAGTTACTTAAGTTTGTTAATAATATTTTTTGAATGATAATAATATGTATTGAAATGCCCATGTGTGTTTGAGCTTGCTCTGAAATTTCTGCACTTACTGTACATTAATTTTAGTACATTTCAGAATGCATACAACAGATGTTTTATGTTCTGAAAAAATAATTAATTTGTTCAAAGTAAAAAAAAAAAAAAAATCCTACATGCAATTATTTGCTTATTGGCTAAAGGAGTCGTTTTTTATTAACGTGTTTAAAAAAATAATAAACAAAACTAACCCACAGTTTAAATATATTTGTGTATGCTAAATGATCAAGAATCAAGATTTAAACATTATGCTAATTATGTCTACATCAATATTGTTGCATCAGGTTTTCACTTCAAATTCTTTACTCTTCTAACAGATAGGCCTGATTATAATGGATTCGTCTGATAGAAACTGATCTAAAGAACAATAAACGTCTTTCACTGTCTGATTTCAACCCATACCCTGATTCAGTTCTTTTACTTCGATCTTTGTGTTGCAGTAAATACTTTAACGCGATTTAAATAAAGACACAACTTCGACACCAGACCAAGTGTGAGGCTTTTTCATAAGTAACTTCATTACCATGACAAAAGGAATTATTCTCACGCAAACAGACGAATGTTGAAGGTTTTGTTTGGGTCTTGCAATGGGACACTTTTGTATGGTTTGCAGATCTTTTATTTTGGTGCTTTATCAAAAGCACAAATAGCTTAGATGCACAACTCTAATCTATCGTTACTGATTATAATTAATAATTCGTTTTAAATCACGTTAAATCAAACTATTTTTGAAAGTCTACACGAAATACAAAAATAAATAAATATAGGGCATAGCCAACATGAACAGTTTAAGCAAATTGAATAAAAAACAATGATAGCATTTTATGTCTAAATGTTTAATTATTTCTAATGAATTTAACAGAAATTGTTAGTTAACAGCTAGAAGACTGGAAAGACTAGAAATTACGACTGCATTATTTAGTGGGGGGAAAAAGTGTTTGGCATTTTTGTCAAATGACACATAATCAACGTTTGGCACGAAATTTCCGAAAGCACATAGCCTATTTGTAGGTTTCATGTAGACTAGCCTACTATATAAACACACTTACTAGCCTATATAAACATACTTGTGATTTGTGAAACACTATACAAAAAAAAAAAGTTTCGAATAGAATTTTACAATCATGTCATAAGACAGCCACAAGTAACTTTTCATTATCTGGTTCTTTAGAGAACGCACCGGTGTTTTAAAGAACAAACCTAACTTTTTATATTAAAAATGTATATTTTTAAGCGAGTAAAACTTTGTCTTGAGTTCCGTATAGTCTGCTTGAACTGACACAGAATCGTTTACATGCTTGCTAAATCAAGTTCTTTTTATATTCCCCGATTCTCTCAAATTGTTCATTCAATGTAATAGCCTATGTTCTATAAGCTATCGTGTCAGGGTATCGCATTCAGCACTACTCAAAATTAACAATATAACATCGCGAAATTCTGACAAAAGAAACTTGCTTGTATCTAAAGAGCCGAATAAAAGATTCGTATTTCAATTCACATACCGTTATCCGGACTTTTGTCCGACTGTGTTCCTTCTTCGTCCGACCTGAGATGCTGAGGTTTCGCTTGCTTTCTTCGGGACATGTCTCTGCGCTTCGCGTCGGCGCTCCGATCTGCAGAAACATCGGACGCTGGCAGTCCCGTACAGTCCCGGGGTCAGTGAATAAGAGATATTAGATGTTGTTACCGTTGTGCAGATTGCGCATGTCGGCGTTATAATGATAGAGGGTCATGTATTACGTTGCGCTGCATGAGGGATTGGCCGCGCGCCAGTAGACACTCTCTTTGGATATGGAAATGAGGGATGGACTGAGTAATTAGCCCGTTTCACTTCCTCACTTTTCCCCCTTTTGCTCTCTGTTCACGTAGGACCACAAACTGGACGCAAACAAGTGCGTCTATAGCTCTGGTGGCACTTCACATGGCGTAAAGTCCATCCGTAGTTTGTTAAACATCACCGTAAGTACGGAACCAGTCGTGTCACGCTCACACGCCTTCTTTTCAAATAAATGACAGTATGATAACAGTCAAGCACCTCTCAGGCTCTTTCAGAGTGTATTGATTCTAGTTTAAGCATATTCCTCTCTTAAATAAGTTGTTCAATTTTTTAAATGCAAGATAAGTTTGTTCTGGCAGGCGAATTAATATATTATAATAATTGCTTTTGGTTGATTTTTATTTGAGGGGTTCTGGGAGTGTAGCCTAATTAAAGCTTAAACCCCCAGAGTCAACGTCAAAACAAAATGTTGAGGGTTTTTAAATGTATATATTCTTTCAAACAATGTTTCATTAACCACAAAAGTTAGATTAGAGTGCACTAGACAATCGCTAACGTTTCGTTCGCCTGAGGAGGTCACCATAGCAACAGTATGCTGCTCCAGTGCTTTCCGAATCTGTATGGGACGGTACGTCGCAAAACAAAAGTAACTGCCAGCATTTATGGCTTCCTATACATTTACATACCACACAGAAAAACTTTTTTTTTTTACTTTCCACGTTTCTTTTTTTAAGTAAAGTTTTTGTATTAGGAAAAAACGAAAGAATTCGGCTGCGCGAGACGAACCACGCGCGCGCGTGGAAAATCCAGAAAGTTAGCCTACTGAGGGGACTTCGAGAACGTTATCGAATGATTCGCAGACTGTTATCGAATGATTCGCAGACTGTTTATTAAGCAGGCTATTGACAACAAACACTGTTCGTTCTGTTCTCTGTTCTCCGTCTGCTTCTCACTCATGCCGAGGACGCATCCTCCAAATAGTTGATCCAATTCAAAACTATGCGCTTTCTTGCAGATTCCAGAGTCCCATAAGGTGGATGTCTTGATGTAAGAGCTGCACTAAAACGAGTGTTCGCTGAAAATGTGCGTGTGAAACCCAGCAGAAGTCCTGGAGAAATGCAGAAGGGCTGTTCTCTGTAAGCTTATTGCATTAGGCGACCACTAGGATATCACAATGATAGACCCCTATTCAACCGCTGCTCTTTTTCCTGTTAACCTTTGGCATAACTTCACATCTGTTATGATAGCTATACTGAATTTAAAAGGAACCAAAAAAAAAAGGATATAGCACTTATTTTTTGATCTGTGGTGTAGCACCTTATAAATTCAACACAGTAAAACTTCAGTTATGTGTCTATCATGATATTGAGCTGCTCTCATGGGATCAGACAGCATTCACATCTGACCAGTATCACTGGTGTATAGCGGCCAAAGGGCTCTAAATCAGCGATACATCATTTCCATTACAACACAAGTAGAACAATATATAAGCCTATTGATCGGCGTCTCTGTTACTCTTCTGGTGTAGAGAGATAAGCGCAATATAATTTCGTTTGACCTATCTGTATGGCCAAGTGATGGATTGCCAGGGTAACCGAGGGCTTTTATCACAAACTCTCCCAATGATGTACTATTGATTGTCCTTAACTAGCTTTTCTGGCAAAAATCAAAAGTCCCTTCCTCGCCATCCTCTTCATTATCAATAAAATTACAAAGTGGTGGGAATTGTCAAAATCCACCCCCAAGGGAAGTCTTTAAAACGGCTGCTGTTATCCCGGCTTTTCTGTTATCCATGCCATGTAGGATTAGGAACGGGCTTTTCAAAATGAAACAAAATGATCAGATGAAGACGAGCGCCTAGAAGGATAAAATATTTAAAATTCTGCATATGAAACCCTTAATGTTTGTTTCCCACAGGGATTTTTTTTGCCTGTGCTGTCGTTAATTATGTTTTTGTTTTATTTTTCGTGCTGTTTTTCTTCACATTCCCATCTGCTTTCACAAGAATGAGACAAGCTTTAAATGAATCGTCACAGCTTTTTCTGCATTACCGTCTCACCTGGTAATCTCAGATTACAAACATTTGTATGATGAACATCTTGGCTTTTAATAAAATAAAATAAATTGTTTCAGTTGGTGCAGAAACTGCCGTTTCTTTTCCAGCGTGGAATTCAAGAGTTGTGTTCTGCTGGAAAAATTCTGTCCAAGTCTGTGTGTTTGTTAAAACGAAATCATGTTTAGAATCTTTTCATGGTCTTTTCAACATGTTCCTTTAAGCCCCGAATGTAGCTTTTTAAGAACATATCCCACAGCTAAAAAACATCTTTCCCTACTCTAAACACGATGAAGAGGGTTTGACTCTCAGTATAAAGCACATCATCTCAGATAGATCAACAAATGAAGTGTCAGGGCGAAACTACATGAAGAACAAACAAAGCAGAGACGGGGCAGTGAGATGGACAGATGTGAGATAGCACTGTTCTGTGTGCCGAGGGCCTCTGGAAATTTCTGATTGGTTTAATTTACCACATCTAACGTGGCTGCTTCTCAAGTCCGCGACTTTTATCTAATGCTGTGAACCTCTATTGATTTCTCTTCTCTATCTTTAATGCAGGACTGGAGCAAAGAGAGCAAAAAAAAAGCACTTGCTAAATGGAGGACTACTTTGAGATGGCTGCTATTCTCCGGCTTATTGCCTCCTGTCGACCATGGTTTCACATGAGGTCCGGGGTGTCAGGTCCGCTTCCACCAATAAAGCCTGTGATTGACACGAGCGGGAGAGACTTGAGCTGGGAAGAGAAACTGAATCTCAATGTATGAGGGGTGAGTCAGGGTCTATTGTGGGGCCAGTTGGACCTGATACATCTAAGGCGAAATAAACGTTTTTAGCCGTGAGATACGGGTCCCTTGGCGATACCGTGGTACAGTCTGGTATCAGACTGTCCAAAAAAACACCGTTGCTACTTTTTTCTCTATATACGCAACAAAGCAGCATGGAAATCAGTACTCTCGCTGCTTTGTGTGCCTTGATATGCAACCACATGTAGTGATTTCACCCCCATACTTACGGTCATTTACAAACACTTCTGCAAAAGCGCTTCGCTGAATACGTACACAAAGTTTTTGCTTTGTAAACAACCGTGCAAAGAAGATGTTTCAGTTCTGTTAACCCGAGTCGCCGTGACAACCGACTATTTTTATGAAAGACGGCAAATTTTAGGCACAAACAGGATATTATGTATTCTATGTTCTCGAGGGAATAACGAGCAAAAACAAGAGTAAAGCCAGTAAAAACAGTAGTTAATTACTGGCTGTGAGTGTGTGCAGTCTGAGATGGCAGAGGGAAGACTTCAGGCGCAAAGTAATTCTCTTACATTTATGACCTGAAAAAGAACAGACCCTGCTATTAGCATTTATTGGCATGCTATAGAGGAAAAGCATGTAACGAATGAGTTTAATCTCCATCAGCTCAGATTCTCTGAACGCTTCACAGGAAGTATCTTCTGACATAGGATGTGAAATCTAATCCAAGGGTAAAACTAATGTTAGAGATGGATAGTCTGTGGATTTATAGATTAAAGGGGCGTATTTTATACAAATATAATATCTGTGCATTAGTTGGCAGATTAATGTGAAGTAATGCAATGTTGCCTGATGGGGAATATATTAGAAAAGTAAAACACGGCATATGACTTCTCAGTGTTAAGACTTGCATGTGTCTTTGCAACACATATTCAGGTCAATAAGAAATAAGGATGTCAGAGATGATGAAACTGAGAAATCTTTTTAAAAAAATCAAATTACAAATACAACAAATTGATAGAAATGTACTTTTTAATTCATTTTATTATTTTATTTTTTACTTTATTTTTTTGTATTTTATGTATTATATTATTAGTATTATTATTATATTATTGTATTACCATGTTCAACTAATTTTATTTAAAGTAATCGAATAAAATATACACATAAATATTTATACACGAGAATTTGGTTTTCAAAAGTTTTCAAATATATTGTCAAGGTAAAAAAATATATTTATTTTTACATATATCATATTTAATCATTAAAAAAGGAATATATTTAAAAACGTACTGACCTTGAAAGAGTCTAGGGTCTGCGATTAAAGTTTACTGGTTTGTTGTTTCTTGTCACATGACAACAAAATGCTTCACTGCTTTTATTTATTTATTTATTTTTAATCATTTTAAACTATTTATGCCAAAGTTCAAACCTGCCAGGGAAACTGCCCACACTACACCCTTTTTTACTTTAATATAAGCAAAAATAAAATTGAATTCAGGAAATTGAAAAAAATATTGTTATGGAGGTGTATTCATGTCATTTGATTGATGTATGTATGAAATGATTTAATTTTATAGATCTAGACGAAAAAAATAAATATCGTTGGCCAGATTGGTTATAATAGCGAAAAATTAACAATGCGGAAATTACCAATTGTAACAGTTATGTTAAGTGTGACGTGTTTTTTTTTTGTTGTTATGCTGAGTTTGGATGTATTCGACACTGTGACAAAACTGTAAGTCAACCCTCACTGACAGCTCAATAAAGGAGCATATGGGAGGACATCTAACCTTCCATGTCCAAAATTACTCTCTCAGTTGGAGGCTGGGGACAAGATAACGATTAGGAAGCTGTTTCCCTGAACATGCTGAGAGAGATGCAAAACCAGGTTAGCATGATCATTCATCATCTAGTGGCTTTGACTTAAGCCTGTTGCCATTGAATAGTCCTCTGAATGCATAAACTAAAGGTGCTCGGGGCCATGATTGTTGCTGTCTTGACAAAGTAAAAGAAATTAATGGCACAATCTCTTGCGTGCCACTGGCCTTAGATCACAGATGCATGTGACATTTACAGTTAACGATTGTAAAGAGCTGTCAGAAGTAAACAGACAGTGACTAGCGGACGTGTATGCCTGGTTTATGAGTCACCTCTTATGTGAGTTTCCCAGCATTCTGCTGTAAAACCACAGACAAAAGTTCAGTAAAACCAAGAGGCTCTCACTTAAGCACCCGAAAGTCTAACATTAATTTAATGGCAGAACGAATAACAAAAGTCACACTGAACAGTACAGTAAAAGATGTGTCTGATTGCTGTAATGAGATCTAAACTGGCTTGTAAACAACTATCCTGTTACAAATGTGGTCACACAGAAAAACTGATTTGAATGATAATCAAGATCTTAACATGGGAATAATAATCATCCATAGTATTTTATGACTAAGCCTAACTCCCTGTATACTTTAGCTTGTTCATAACAAACTGTGGCACCTCTATGTCACCATAAGCATCTGTGTACACTGAAATGAAAAGAAAAAACAAGTCTTTGCTCGATTTTTATGTGAGTGTTGACTGAAGAGTGGGCTCCATCTGTGTAAACTCTCCGAAATAGTGACTTCCTCTCCATGTCTTAAACAGACGCTTGAGGCAAACCGCAGAGAAGTCACCATACATGTCTCTGATGGAAGAGGACCTGAGATTACCTCAGTATAGTCTATAAGATGCTCTTCTCTTGGATGTTCTCGAAATGCTTTCAGTGTAAGGAATACATCTTACATATATCACACTTTCAGATCTGATAAACCTATGGTCTGAATGCTTTGTTTAAAAATAGATAAAAATAGCTTTAAATCAGCTGTTAGGTCACTCAGGGCACTTCCTGTTTCTCTATGCACACTATTATGTAAACGGAGGCAAAGCTTTCTCTGAATGGGCTGAGACTATAGCGTTCCTCAGAAATTATCAATTTTTTTTTTTCCATGTATAAGTAACGTGAAACAATTCTGCCCTGTAGAGGTGGTCTCGAGACTTCAAAACACAAGAACAAGATCATTTCAGATTGTGTCCTTTCCAAATTCTTGATTGGCTTAAATGCGCATGCACATTGTGATACATTTATTTTATAGAAATTACATAATTAGGTCCAAAAATGTTTTTCAATTTGACATTTTTCAATCAAAGTATTTCACTTTGTTTTAAAGTTGTTGATTTAAATTTTTTTAAAAAAATAACTCTTGTAAAAACATGAAGATGAGAGTCAACAGGCAGTTTTTAATTATCCACACAGGGTAACTCCAACATAGAGGCAAACAATCCAACACAACCGTATTAAAGATGAGACCCAACAACATTAAACAATAACAAGCTAACTTAAAGGATTAGTTCACTTTTTAAAAAACTTTTGCTGATAATTTACTCACCCCTATGTCATCCAAGATGTCCATGTCTTTCTTTCTTCAGTCGAAAAGAAATGAATGATTTTGATGAAAACATTCCAGGATTTTTCTCCATATAATGGACTTCAATAGTAGCCAAAACAGTTCAAGGTCCAAATGAGTTTCAGTGCAGCTTCAAATGACTTTAAAACCATACCAGACGATGAATAAGGGTCTTATCTAGCGAAACGATGCGCCATTTCGAAAATAAATAAAACAGTTGAAGTATTATTAGCACAAATGCTCGCCTTGTTCTGTCCTGAGCTGCACGTTCGTGATTCGCCTGTTCAAACTTGTTCATCAAAATGAACAAATCTTTTTTCGAGTCATTCCGTTCGTTGAATGAACAAAATGACTCGAAAAAAGACTCGTTCAAAATGAACAAATCTTTTTTCGAGTCATTTCGTTCGTTGAATAAATAAAATGACTCGAAAAAAGATTTGTTCATTTTGATGAAAGAGTTCGAACAGGATATTCACGAACGTGGATCTCAGGACAGAACAAGGCGAGCATTTGTGCTAATAATACTTCAACTGTTTTATTTATTTTCGAAATGGCGATTTAATTAATTTCGATTAGTTAAAAAGTGAACTAATCCTTTAAATACAGGTGCAAATGAGGTGATTGAGTTTTTCGCGTACAGATGACACAATTGTCATCGTTTTCAGAGATTCACGTTTTTGTTTGTTTACACAGAGACCGTTTTTAAAAACTTTGTGTTTCACCCCAAACAGGGTTGTCGTGTAAATGAATGGCCAAAGCGCATAAATTTTTTTTACGTTTTTAGCTGAAAACGGTGTCGTGTAAACAGCCCCTCAAACTGTGACACTCTCCTAGTACACCTTTGTGAACTTGAGAGGAACTGACTTCATACATCCACTAAAAATGATCTTGAGACCAGTTATTTTAAAGTCATTGCAGAACTTGGATAGAAAAGTGAAGTTAGTTCTGAGAAAATGTCTGGCATCATTTCTTGCTACAGTACTTGGTTTGATATTTTGTAACTAATTCCTTGAAGTCACCAATTCATTTTTTGGGTCGCTGTAGCTGTATTTTCGGCAGCCTTGACAATTAAAATAAAACGTTGTTACTTAAGTGAATAAGCAGAATAGCCAGACAGTGTAAAGTGCGTAGACACAGTCAGTCAACACTGTAGTGTTTGCCGTCTGTCTGGTCCGACATTGAATTGGTGAAGCTTAGTCATATCAACTAATTCTCATGGCACAGAAAAGACACATATCTCACTGCACTGTTAACATAGAACAAGGTTCACTGTTATTTTCCCAAAGGGTGAAAAACGTAAAGTCCCATATGTGAGACACGGTCAGGAACTTAAACAAACAAATGGAAGCAGGCGGTGGTGTGTAGATGACAAGCCGTAATCCGCACATTGTGGAAGAGCAGTCTTAAAATAGAAAAAATTGAAGTGAAGGCTACTACTGTGGTAACCTGAAATTTCTGGTTAGGGATCGACTTCCTCCCCTCACATCCTTATGTGACTCATTAAGAAAGCTGAGAGAATGACTGATTCGAGATTAGATCTGAAAACAGCAGCACTTACAAGCTTCAGGAGCAAATGTCAGGACAGTGAATAAAAACAATGAAGCTCAGTGCGATAAGATTTACAGATGTTTTTATGAGGCAGTCCTTCTTCGTATATTCCTGTGTTTTTTCTCGCCCTCTCTCTCTTAAGAAAATCTGTGCTCCGTGTTCAAGGCTTTTTTTTTTTTTTCCCTGGGAGCAGCTCTTTAATCGTTGCCTTGGCTTTGACTTCCTAACGGTTGTAAACAAATGCAATTTTGCATTTCCTGTAGTCTAGACACAACAAAAGAACTGTTGGCAAGCCGAGTCCCAACACATGCTTTTTGCGCACAGCTAACGAACTTTTGAGGAAGAAAGAATGTAAATGTGAGGCGTTGTCGATATCAGCCACCGTTTTAAAAAACAATATTTGGCTGGTCTTTCCAAAATAAAAGTGGTGCACTTAGATATTATGCTTTAATTTAAACTTTATAAATGTTTGCCACATTTTTTTATAGTTAATGCTTTCATGTTTAATATAAAAATGTACATTTATTAATTTAGCAGATCCTTGATGCAAAGCGCCTCACAAATAAGGAACAATGGTTATTTTAATTGTTTCCCATTAGCTAAAGTGCTGAGAACAGGAAAAAATGTTCACCCTTTTCTACGCTCGAAAACTAGCTCTTAAGGGAAAATATAACCCTGGGAAAGCTTAGGCTAATATCTGTGCTCACCAGTATTTTTTGAGTCTGTGTTCTCCCTGTCCAGAAAATCTAAAAGAAAAAAAAAAGAAAAAAAATCTCAGGGTTGGAGGACAAAAGCATGCTCCGGCCATACATCTGTGAGTTTTGAAACAAAGCTTTGTTTGTAAGCTTCAGTCACTTGTGCTCATGAAAGCAGACACTTACTTGAAAAACTTTCCCTTTTTTCAGGGAAACACTCTAAACCAACATCCTGGTATAAATTTGCAAAACGCAATACAGGCCGGATTGTGCGCGGGACAGACGCAGGGTGCATACAAATGTCTCCCCCGTCTAAAGTATACCCCCTGTTTCGCTTCTGCCTCAGAAGGTAACGTACAATAAATCAACAAAAGAGCATTAATGTCTCCGTCGAGTATAGGAGAGGCTTCTGTTATTGTACCTTTTTTTAAGTATTTAATTGGAAGGGTCCCTTGAAACGTTACACGGCTCCTTCAGATGACTTTTCCCCAAATCTAAGAAAAGATTGATAAGAATTTCTTTCCTCCCTCTTTTAAATCTCTTCAGCTTTTTTTTTCTCTTTCTTACATCCCTCTCTCCCTTTCAGGAGAGCCTGCGTTTTTTACCGAAGGGAGAATAAAGTTTCAAGTGCATGGCATTTGAAGGTAAGCGAGTGAAATCGGAGGCTGGTCGTTGGGGATAAGGCAAGGCTGGGAAAGAGGGAAGTTGGCAGTAGTGCCCAGCCAGACTCGGTGCCTTGAGCTCCCCCCTCCCTGCACCAGGTGTCTGCTACATTTAAATGATACTATTATTCATAGACAAGAGAGCAGGGTATTAAAAGTCCCCCCAAAAAATCATTTGCAATTGAATACAGATATAATCCTGGAAATATAAGTCTCCATTTAGGCCTTGCCATTAAGCTAACAAGGAGCCCTTTGTACAACATGTGTGTATTAATCACGGTCAGGGGAAAGGGGCAGGAAGAGAGAGAGAGTGGGAGAGAAAATAGAGAGCGAGGGAGGGAAAGAGAGAGAGAGAGAGAGAGAACACCATTCGTGTGTGTTCACATGCAAATTGAAATGTTGCTCATCAAAAACGAGCTTATCACTTTCCCTCTTGTTCTCGGCAGACTCGGCGGGCCAGCGCGAACCCGAAGTGCTTCAAATGGGGATAAACGGAAAATTTATTTGCATTTGTGAAATTTCAACACACTTGATTTCTTTCAGCTGCGCAATCTGAAGTGCACGAGTTTATGCGAGATGTAAAGGAAGCACACACTGCGTGCAGATGTCACAACGACACACAGGAATTCACTCGATGAGCTGGGGTTTCTTAAACCTACTGTGTGGGTTTCATTTTCCTTCAGATCACTTTGATTTGTGCACTGTGCAATGTGGCAAATCGAGATTTTGGAGGGCCCTCAAGGCAGCCCCTTACAAAAGTCCTCTCCAGCAATCATTACATCACCATTTCTCTAAGCCGATTTTCACCAAGTCTGGCTGTGTTATTAAAATAGTAATTAATTTTTGTCCAAGGGAACAAAAACTAGTTTTTGTGTTTTTGAAGAGGTCGACGGTCTATAGAGGTAATCCCCAATAGTCTGGGACAGTAAGAGTGCTTTGATAATGGGATAGAAGCAGACACCCACACCGGATCGATCTGAATCTCGGGATGTGTTTGATAGACTGGTGTCACAAACAAGTGTGGCTCAACCATGAGCTGAGTTTGGATGTCATTAATTTGCACAATTGATACTTCATTAAACAGAGATACACACTCTGTTATGCTGATTACAGACTTAACTGTTAACTTTCACCATATGGTATGGGAAAGTATTGTGGGAATTTACATTGACAATATGGATATGGCTTAGTATGTTTAATATAAGTCGTGAAACAGCACCGCGGGACGTTTCCATAGCAGATTAAGTGTTCATAGTGAGGAGGTGCGGGGGCTTATGGGTAAAATCACTAGCAAGTGAGGCTTCAAGATCGAATTTTCCTTGGAAACACCAATCATGTTTAAAATCCAAGTTGGAAAGGTTGGGAGGGGGGGAATCCCAAAGGAATAAAAGTTGACTTTGAGAGCCTTTGAGTTTCCCGGACAGCCCATCTGCCATAAAACATCATTGTAAAACTGGACGTGGGTCCCAGAGATTGATGACTTGAAGTCTTTCAAAAAGCTGTTTGTATAAGTGGAGTTATGCTAAAAATGCGGCAGTGATAATATCGCCGCCGTTCATCCGAAACAGAGCATTGCTGCAATGATAAACATTGTGTTTGACTTCATGGATTTAGTCAGCTGGTGTGCTTGAAAGACGGAGGGGGAAAAAGTGGGTGGGAAAACATTTGCCTTTCTCCAAAATTAAGTCGTTATTTCACACAGCCATAAATGCATGTCCCGAGTTACTCTGGCAGTCTCGGCTTCCCGTCAGATCACAATGGAGATGTCAGGAGATCATCTCTGAACACAAGCATATCCGCCCCTTTCCCACTGCAACACGTCAAAGCATTTACATCTTTCCATATGAACTCTGTTGTGCAGTTGTGATGTCATGAGAATCAATGTTTAGTTTTCTTGAAAACCTCATATTGTTACATATATTGCATTCTGCAGGTTTATCTCACCTGTAAAGAAGCAACAGGGCATAAAACACTTTGCTTTTACAGGCTCTCTGCCTTCCCCATGAAAATGACTTAGATTTTTTTGTGGCCAGTGCAGTAGTCACTTTAAAAAGACTTCCTCATGCAGAAATATTTAATCTCCTTTCAGAAAATAAAAGAGGGAGAGGGGAAAGAAAACCCAACATGAGTTTTTCTCTTCTTTATTACTTGTGCCGTATCAAAGAGTACATCATAGTTAGTCGTTGTTCCCCTTGTACAAAATTGTACAAAAAGTGAGAAAGTCATATTAATAAAAAAAACTAGATTTTTTTGGGATGTTATTAAAATAGTAATGAATTCAAGTTTTCAAATCAAGTTTTGTCCCTAAAGAGGCAGGAGTTCCACTGAGGTCTTCTATGCTCTATGTAGTCTGGATATTTTATTAAATATTAGTATGTAATCTCACACATAAATAAATATTTATATAATTTTAATAGGATTACTGTTGAAATTACTGGAGGAATTTATGGGAAATGATTGTAAGAAGTGTGCACTTTTATATATCCCCATTTTCAATCAATTTCTCTAGTAATTTCACCACTAAAAATAAAATGGGGTTATGTATAATACATATTATATAATAATAAATTTGTATATCATGTATATTTTATATATTTGATAATGTATTATATTTAATTATTATTCTAAAACTCAGATTATGAATAAATTAATAAATATTTTAGACAATGTCTGGTTCTCATAAATTAGTAGAACAGGTCCATACTGTAATGAAAACCTTTTGATGTTTTAGTTATAATGGAATAAAATGACTACATTTCATTTTTTCTTAATACGTTTTTAAAGACTGCTATGAGGTAAACAACCTCATTTACAAGCACATTTACATAAGTGTACAGTCTACAACCCATTACCAGTAAACCTCAGTGTCAGAAATAAGTGCCATATGCCATTAACTTTGGGGATTTGAAACACTACGATAGATAAATTCCCCCTCCAGACACCTGATTTACTCCAAACCTAGAGCCCAAACATTTAGCGGGTCATAGAAGGAAATCCTCTGGCAAGATCTTCACAACACTAATGACCATATCTGACATGACCACCACTGTCTGGCAGCGCCCCAACAACCCTGGCACTAAAATTACCTCAGGGTCACACTCCTGGCATAAAGAGTGGCGGGAGACAGAAAGAGTGAGCACCTGCATGCCTGATCTCAACCTGTGCCAAGCTGAGGATTGGCAGAGCATCTGGCACGAGCCCAGAGAAGAAGGTTGGAGAATACACCAGCGAACATCATAAGCGAGGCTGACTCAGGATCCCGACCCAACCCCTGTCAGCCCCCCCACCCCACTCCCCCCACCTCCACCCCGGAGTAAACATATGCTGACAAATAACCTTGAACTAGTTCTGGCCTAAAAGTTACAGTAGTGAGGAGAACACATGCAAGGCAGTAGAAAATCTGTGTGATATCAGAGTTTTTTTTTTTTTCTTATCGCATTTTGGAAGATGTTTGAACCTTTTCTGCTGTAGAATTCTCTCTTTATACAGGCCCAAACACTGAATACTTTCCATCAATGTCGGTTTTCGTTTTGATCCCGAAATGTGAGAATTATTTAATCAATGTCCGCCTAGCTCGGAGGTCGGCTATCTAAAATCATTTCAGGCAAGTAATGAATACAACTCAGCCATATAACATCTGCGCAGACATGCCTAAACCCTGTGGACTTTCTATGCTCAATTTAACACTGACAGAATCATATCTCATCTCTCTCTCTCTCTCTCCTCTCTCTCTCTCTCCTCTCTCTCTCTCTCCTCTCTCTCTCTCTCTCTCTCTCTCTCTCTCTCTCTCTCTCTCTCTCTCTCTCTCTCTCTCTCTCTCTCTCCATTCGTAATTGGCTTTGTCACTAAGCGCTCAAAATAACTAATCAGCGGTCATATATACACAAATTGGCCACTGTTGAAGGTTTTGGAGTGTTTCTACGATTTCAGTTAAACAGCTTTAGTGACGTAAGCAGTTGCTAATGAGCTGGTGGATTAGGTGCAGAATGAGAGAGAGGTTAACAGATTAGCCCCATCGTTTTGATTGATTATCAGCACACGACTCTAATTAGAGTGATTATTAGGAGCAGAGCCTGGCTACAGAGAGGGATGCACCTCTGTTGGGACAGCAAATGGTACAGTGTCCTTAAACAAGAAATATGGTACATTTTTTAAGGCAATTGTTTATTTTGGATGTGCAAAATATGTTTAGTATCATTTAGTTCATATATCATGTAAAAAAATCTACCTTATGAACCATTCTTCCTCCAAAATATACCACTACAATTATTGTTACTACTGTAAATCATATAATAAATGAATCTTGGATCAAAATATTGTAAAATGCTTTGTTATTTTATTTTGATTAATTTTAGTCAACATAAATTGTCATTTGCAACAGATTTTCCCATTATGTATACAGGGTGATTCTAACATTTGATGTCCAAAATCATTCTTTTTTCTGCTTTTTTCAAATGGTTACATTTTTAATTATTTTAATAATTTGTTAATCATTGTCATGGATCACAAGATGTTACAGGCCATAACAATAACATATTTTCTGTAAAAAGTGTCTTATTTAGCTGAAAATCATGATTTCTTGTTGTCCGAATTACTGTATTTTTTTCCACAAGTATGTGTAATCAAACTATTTAGTTTTACTTTTCTTTTGGTAATATTTCAGTTATTTTAAATATTTAAAAGCCCTAAATAGTAATTTTCCTAATTCTACAACATTAAATTGTTTAAAAATAACTTTTTTCTTATTAAAATTTGTGTCCATAAATCTTGCATCAATTCTGTTATCGTACCATACTTTGCCTTTAAATTGGTGGAATTATATCCCACAATTATGTATGTAAAGTATGTCACTTTACACATCTGATAAGATCTGAAGCACTGAAAGGTATGTGCTCTCTCTCTGAGAAAATATTTGAATCTAAAAAGTTCTTACACCAAGAGTTATTTTGTAAATCGTCTAAATTGTTACCACAATATCAAGAAGAAAACAGAATTTATCAATGACCACACAATAGGTAGTTTAAAAGTATTTTAATCATGATTTCATTAGTGCCATGTGCTCTTAGCATTCATGCTAGCAAGTGGAGTTTTGGCTAAAAAGTTTAAAATTGTCAATTCTGTTACCGTCAAACTCTGTTACCAAGGCAGAGCAATGTTGACAGTATGTAACAGAATAGATGGTAACATAGTTGACAAACAAAACTATAAAATTAGTGAACGGTTTCAAATTCAAAAAAAAAAAAAAAAATATATATATATATATATATATATATATATATATATATATATATATATATATGACATCAGCAGAAAAATAATTATTCAAATAAAAAATAAAATGTTCATTAAAAATGTAAATACTTTATTTTGATTTCGTGTTGACATACCGTAATGCAGGACTGTCATAAGTAATTTGCATAAACTTTTAGTATCGTTTTTATGAGTGAATCCAACTTAAACATAAAACAAAGTAGTTGGCATTCAAGTTCTTTTTCTCTTGTCTTTGGTGAGATTGAGTACACTGGTTCATCTGTGTCACATGTCCTGGCATAGCTGTCTCCCGGGTGGACAGAGGGGATGCTGGGAGCCTGGTGCGGCCATGGAAATGAGCCCCATTCATCGCCGGCTCTGAGCATATGGCGTTGCTTTGTCCCCAGCTACTGAGGCAGAAGTGATGCAATTTGTTGGCATGTCCTGTCATTTCAGCAACTCCCCGGCCCTACCTCGGCCCTCATAAACAACAACAGAGCAGAGAGCAGGGCGGCCAGAGAGAGCAGGTCTCACACGCTCACTCACACTGCTGTACTAATGACTGAGGCACAGAGAACATGCAGCGCATGCACAGACGCGGTCTCTCTCTCTCTCTCTCTCTCTCTCTCTCTCTCTCTCTCTCTCTCTCTCTCTCTCTCTCTCTCTCTCTCTCTCTCTCTCTCTCTCTCTCTCGTTTCAATGTGCTTTATCAGCACAAGAGATAATAGTTATCTTTTATTATCAGTTGAAACAATAGTTTAAAAATAATTATAAAGGAAAATCTAATATATAGG
This sequence comes from Chrosomus eos, assembly GCA_036326025.1. Lineage (NCBI taxonomy): Eukaryota > Metazoa > Chordata > Actinopteri > Cypriniformes > Leuciscidae > Chrosomus > Chrosomus eos. The sequence continues at coordinate 30,371,017 of CM070827.1, read as the reverse complement.
CTACAGTATAAAGTTTTTAGAAAATATGTATAAAAATGAAAGAACAAAAATATGTCATGTTTATATGCAAGTAAATATTAATACCATTATTGTAATAATGTATACTCTAAGAAAAGAAGTAGACAAATTGCTCAGTGTTCCTTATCTGGTGACATGCAAGCAAAAAAATAATAAGAGGGGAAAAAAGCATACATAAAGGAAATATGGTAACACTTTAGTTTAAGGTCCAATACTCACTATTATGCTTATTAGCATGCATATTAGGATATTGTCTGTTTATTAGTTATTATAAAGCACACATTAATGCATTATTCTGCATGACCATATTCTGCATCCATTAACCAATACCTAAACTTAACAACTACTTTACTAAGTATTAATAACCAGTAATTAGGAGCTTCCTGAGGCAAAAGTCATAGAAAATAGTTTTTTTTTAAATTATTTTGCAAGAAAAATATTAGACCAATATTTCCTAAACAGTGAGTGATAGAATAAAATATGTGCTTCATCGGCACAAAAAAAGAAGTTCATTTGCATTACCATAGTTCCAAAAGGCGAAACAACAGAGTAAAAATATAATACTAAAAAGTAAAGTAAAAAGTAGGTTTTATTACATATATAAATATATACACATATATTTCACAACAAAAGTATTAGATAAGGTCAGATTACTCAATGTTCCTCGTATAAAGGCAGGCATAGACATTTGTACATAATTTTCAATTGTAACATCTCTTAATATGTCATTAATTATGCTTTACTGGTGCCAGAATTTAGTTTAATAAAGTCTCACTTTAGTCCCTTACTCTCTCACTTTGTGTTCACTGGTCTATTATGCAAGAGAATGGGACATGAGAGTGTCTTGAGGAAGTGAACATATCGCACTTGTTATCAAATGTAAACTGTTGAGAGAAAAGTAAATACTCGGTCTGACTGTGGGGGGTCATGTGTCCAGATTTAAAAAAACACAGCTGCTAAATAAAAAGTAGACTGGACAAAGTGCTGCTTGCCCCAATGTGGGCAAGTTTCAGCATATACTTCGACACAGCATCACAACGTGTGCAGATATAATGCATGTTTCAATAATGTTGCGCTGTGTGAAAACATAAAATTAAATTTGCTTTCATCGCTGTCAGCCGCGGACTTCAAGCTGTCAGCGATCTGATTAGCATCATAAAAACTCCCTGAAAGACTGTGAGAGTCATCTTTGTGGATTACGGCTGATGCTTTGTGAGACATTAAATCCACTTTGTGCCATTATTGTGGGATGTTTGCTAGTTGACTTCACCTTCTGGTGAGATCTTTAACGCTGGAGAATGTCTCCTGAGACTGAAGGAATAAAAGAGTATCCCCCCCTGCTATGCTCTGGCGTCTGAATGGGACATGCTGGGAAACGTCACATATAAATGAAATTACATCTGCTTCCTTGCACTGTGGTCCCTTTGAGACAGTTAACTTAAATGGAGAAGGAAACTTCAAAAATAAGTTTGACATACTCTTATAGCCATCTCTGGATGTGTTTGTATCTGTGTAGGCACACACACATTAATACAGAGAGAAAGCAGTCTTGGCAAGCTTATTTTCAAAGGTTGATGGAAAAGACCTGTGGTGTTTGAAATCATCTCAGGGCAACGAGGAACAAGACGTGTTTCGGGCAGAGATTGATGGCTCTGCTTTTACGCTAGGAAACATTCCTCAGCTGCCACGACAACCGTCCTCATGACACGCTGGTGACAAAGAGTCAATCAGTGTGTCATTTTTCAGGGTCACCGACTGACAGGGTCAGAGTCTGACCACCAGCCTGAACACAGATCTGGAGAGGAAAATAAAAACCTTCAGTTCATATCACCTTCTCCAGCCATCAGAATCAGATTTACAGAAGAAAAACTTCTGTCATTTTTTAATTTTACTTAAGTTTCATGAATTAAACAGCTCGTAAACATACTTTTTTCACTAGAATTTTTTAAAAACCTTAAACGTTAAAGGATTAGTTGACTTTTAAAAAAACTTTTGCTGATAATTTGCTCACCCCCATGTCATACAAGATGTCCATGTCTTTCTTTTTTTCAGTCGAAAAGAAATTAATGTTTTTGATGAAAACATTCCAGGATTTTTCTCCTTATAATGGACTTCAATGGGACCCAAACGGTTCAAGGTCCAAATGACAGTTTCAGTGCAGCTTCAAAGGGCTTTAAACGATACCAGACGATGAATAAGGGTCTTATCTAGCGAAACTATCGGTTATTTCAAAAATAAATAACAAAGTTTAAGTTTTATTAGCACAAATGCTCGCCTTGCTCTGTTCTGTGATGCGCGTTCGTGACTCTCCTGTTCGAACCCGTTCATCAAAAGAACAACGAACGAAATGACTCGAAAAAAGATTCGTTCATTTTGAACGAGTCTTTTTTCCGAGTCATTTCGTTCATTCAACGAACAAAATGAACTAAATGACTCGAAAAAAGATTTGTTAATTTTGATGAACGAGTTTGTACAGGACAGTCACGAACGTACATCACAGAACAGAGCAAGGCGTGCATTTGTGCTAATAAAACTTAAACTTTTTTATTTATTTTTAAATAACCGATGGTTTCACTAGATAAGACCCTTATTCATCGTCTGGTATCGTTTAAAGCCCTTTGAAGCTGCACTGAAACTGTCATTTGGACCTTGAACCGCGTTTGGTCCCATTGAAGTCCATTATAAGGAGAAAAATCCTGGAATGTTTTCATCAAAATCATTAATTTCTTTTCGACTGAAGAAAGAAAGACATGGACATCTTGGATGACATGGGGGTGAGTAAATTATCAGCAAAAGTTTTTTTAAAAGTGAACTAATCCTTTAAAGTATTATGCAACCATTTAAGAAATTTACCCTTATATAGAATCTTTTTGGCATAAAGGATTCAAATCAAATTTAAATTGAGTCAATAACGTTAGGGTCCGATACAGAACCCCATTCAACTTTTTTTTTTCTAAGAGTGTAGTCATAATTTTAATTTGGAATTAGAATCAGAATCATTATTCATCCATCCATGTGAAAAGAATCAGAAATGAGTCAGGAGTCAGATTGAGTCATAATAAGAACACCAAATATAAATTCCACTGAGAATCAGAACCAGAATCATCACGTGACTGCAAGAATGGGGAAAGTGACCTGTGTGAAACCATTTACACTATTAAAACAAAGAAACAATGCTAAATTCACTGGCCTCAGTGTTCATTTAGTGAAATATATGCTATATCATATTGAAAACACAGTCTAAAATATCCGAAACTGAATCAGAAGGAGTCAAATTTCGAATCAGGACCAGATGGATGACAAATAAAATAAAAAAACATGATAAGAAGCAGAATTTAATCAAAAGTCAAAATAAGAATACAAATTAGAATCAGAAACATAATTGATTTATCAATGGGATCACACTGTTAAAAAAAGCAAACAAATACACATGATCAGAATCAGACTCATCGGAAATGCTATCAGAATAAGAGTCAAATTTTGAATCAGATCAATAATCATTAGTTTGATTACAGTGAATGACAAATAAAGAGAATAAAAATCATTATTCATCAGTTTGATCACAGATTATGAAAACAAATAAATATATGAACTAAAATTGATTGGAATTAGACTCAAAAAATCAGAATCATCATTAAAAGCATGATTCCTTTTCACCTTTCTTCAAAACATAAAAAAAATCCATAAAACTTAAAAAGATGCACATTTCTTTGGAAAAACTGTGCCCAATCTGTATCGAAACTAATAAACAAGCAAGTTGCTGCATGCCTGCATGCTGCATTCGACTGTATGTTTTGAATAGATAGATTTATGACAGAAATGAAACTCCGTGGCTCCACAAAGAGTCCCGCCGCGAGGAGTGACATCACATACAGTAAACTCATTCTCTAAAATACCCTTCATCATCCTGTCTTCTCATCCCTCATCCTTTCGTTCCCACCCTTTGCCATGTCCGAAACAGAATTGCTAGAGGAGAGGCGACATGTAAATCATACGGAACGTGACATTCCCATTTGATTAATGGAGTCCTAGTGTGACTCTTTGTATATTAATCAACAAATAGCCTGACCTCATCAGATGCCGTCTGAGTTCATTCTCAATCAGAGGGGTGCCCTGTGAGGTCCAGACCTGTCAACCAACAAGAAGATGGGTGTAAACAGCCATAGCCTTAGTAATTCATACCAATTAGTCTTTTCCAAAGAATAATCTGCTCATTTTGCCATCTCCATTATGAAGGTTTTCTTGCCCACATTGTGTCGATGAACATCTTAAATAGACCAAACCGTGAAGAATGCGTCAAAGGATAAAGATTTAGAGCAAAGCCTGAGAGAATTTCTCAATTTTAGAGGCACTTGATAATTTAGAAGCACTTAATAAATATTGTATATAAAGGAGTGTCTCTTTCTCCATGTTATTATAAGGTATAACTGAAAATCAATGGCTGGTTATTCAGAGATTAGTGTGACCTTTCAGTGTGCCTGTAAATAACTTGTTCTGTGAGTCCCTCTTCAGTGAGACGAACTTTCAATCTTATTTACCTTCATCACCGCAGTGTTATTAAAATGAACCATCAGTCTAGGGTAAGTCTAAATATTTGTTCTTTATTAGATAGATTTTCTGTCATATGTGATCACACATTTGTCATATATTTCTTCACTGTTTATATACACTGCAAAAAAAGGGGGGTGTTTACAGAACTTTAAAAAATGAAGACATTTGTTTGCATGTTTTTAGTTGTTGATTATTTTGTGCAATTGTTTTAAGTAAATATCTTGGCTAAAATTAAAATGGAAAGTCGCCATGATTTAAAATATGCGATCATTTGAACACTTTGAAGCTTTTAGGGTTTTAAAGACTTGAAATCATTTCCTTTTTTTGAATGGTTTAAAGTTATTCCAACTTTTGTATAAACCACAGAGACCTCAAGACTTAGTACACAAATTGCAACAAAGGTAACAATATACAAAGTAATCATTTTAAGTAAAAAAAAAAAAAGAAAGTTTGGACTTTACAAGACAAAAGGTTAATTATTGTGAAAAACAATGTTAATTTGCTATAATGCATATTAATTATTCATGCCCAAGTGCATGCCGGGAAGAGAATGGATGAGACTAAGGCACAAAACCATTTTTTAGTAGGTTTAGTTTTTTTTTTTTTATATGCAATAATCCAACTCACCTTCTTGGTTCTACAATTAAAAATTCAGAGTGTTTCTCCATCTGAAAGAACAAGGAACTGGACTGCAGCACCACCACATGGTATGAAATATGATTGCCATCATATTTTGTATTGAAGTCATTCAGATATGATATCCCTCAGGCAGAACGTGCATTGCAGCTCTTAAATATAGCGATACAGCTAATGCAGCAAAAATGCCGGGACTCTGAAACACCTCTGAGTCATCAGTTAAAACAAAGGCCTTGATGTAGACTACTTATTAGAAACACCTGGTTTCCACCAACTTTACTTAGGCTACTCCATACAGGACGGTGGTACGACTCCTTGTGCTTACGTTTAAAAAGATAATGCATGAGTCCTCAGATTTCCTTGAATGGCATTTTATCAAAAACTTTAATGAGAATAAACTGTCACGTATAGCCACAGGGGAGATTTGAAGGACCCAGAGCCTTTATCTTTTAAATTATTTTATTGATTTTCCATGTCCACATGGGTGCCGTCTGATTCATCCTTCTCTAATTTGCAGGATTGATTTCTTGCGGTCAGTCATTTCACTCTGAATAACATCACCTCATAGAGGATAATCCTGTTTTAAAGATCTGATTTACATTTATGGAATTGCCGAAATGTATTGATTCAATTTTCAAGCTTAAGTAAATAATATCTAGTAAATGCCAAGGACCAAACTCTCATTTTGATATTAGTATACTAGCGTATTGGCTGATTTTATTTGACTTCTACATTCACTTTTGGCGCATTGAGCACTTTTGGCACCGCATGCGAGCTGTTATGCATTGCTTATTGAATTGTAAATTCAATACTGCAAAACAGGAAGTCAAAAACTCTTCCTGCAATTATTTGCAAAGCCTCCTCCGAAGGTTTCTTTAGCCAGGTGATGCTTTCCATACGCAAAAACACCTATTTTCCCCATTCTCCTTTGGCTGTTGGTGTGATTTACCCCTTCATACCGGGTCTTAAAGCAAACTAATCCACTTTATTGTAAATGAGTACGTGAAGGGCCACTTAAAAATGCATTAGAAGTGCAAAGCATTATCAAACAGAAGAGCACATAAACCCAGTCAGCCATTTAAAGCTCGGCCAACACTGTTTATGAGCTCAGCTCTTCACGCTAATGCAGCTCTTAGATGAAGCCAATAGCTTACAGCGCTAACTGTTCCGCCGAGGTAATGGTGCCTCGGTCTCTGCCTGCTTGAAATGGCTGTAGGGGCTCCTTGTTCGCCTCGATCGGATCGGTGACCCTAATTAATAACGATCAGTCTGTCTGAAATGTGCAAATGGAACAATAAACGTAGATCTGAGTAATTAACCTCTAGCATTTCTGCTAATCATGGGCAAACATCCTCACTCTGTCATTGTTACTCACTGCAGTAGATTTCAATCGGGCCGGCAGCCTCGTTTAGCAGGTCATAAATCTGACACTCATATCGTCCTTTCAGGGAAAGGGCAAAGTCGGCACTACACAGCTGGGGAGAGAAAACAAGATGCCAAAATGTAGGGAATCAACAATAAATAATTTGGAAGTCAGCTCTTTGTGTTCCAGAATACTTGCTTTCCTTTCACTCTCAGAAAGGTTTTCCCATATCAGATATAGGAATTGAATATAAACCAATTCTGGTTGTATTACTATTGAATAAGATTTAACAGAGTATAATTTTGTTTAAAGCTCATAATAAGGTAAACACTTAAAAATGATCATAAATCTAAAGGTTACTGCATGGTGCTAACACTACACTAACATTCATTCATGCCTATGCAATACAAAACCACCAATGGACTTCTAATTAATCAGTGTGCATTATTACATATTTTTATTAAAAATCTATTTACAGCATTATAACGGAGGCCATGCATGAAGTCCTATGAGAGTTCAGAAAAAGCATCCAAATGGAAAACCACATGTTCCGCTCTCTAAATGCACACTTTGTGATTGATCCCGGGACGATAACCATTTAAGCAAAACAAAGCCTCCATAATCCCAAATGTGGGCATCTGTGTGAGAGCGTCATTGACATGGACACAGAGGGTAAGTAATTGGGGAGTCGGAAAATGATTAACCCACTATGCAAATGGCAATTAAAGGACACCTAATGCTGCAGGCACTGTCCTTGTGTCCTAATCGCTCGGACAAAAGTTCAAGTACAGCTGTTTGCCATGGACGCATGCATACCAGAAAACAAGAACGCCATTAACACAACCGAATCATTTGTGCTTAATGGGAAAAAAATTATCGACGCTGGCTCACATTCGTTTTGACAATACAGTGACTGCGAGAGTGGGGAAAGTGACCATTTGCACTAGTTAAAACAAAGAAACACTGCTAAATTCACTGGCCTCAGTATTCATTTAGTGAAATTAATGCTATATTATATTGAAACGCTGCTTATTGACCTGTTTGTTGATGTGTTTAATGTTTCAGTTAATTACTTAATATTAGTTAATATATTACTAATATATTACTAATATATTAATATTAGTTTATTATTACCATATTTGAGTTTTGAGTAATCCATTTTGTTTGGCTCTAGTTTATGAATGTGGGATTTAACTAATATTTAGATTTTGTTCATTGTTTTCTTTCCCTCCAAACAAGTCTTTTTCTTTTGCCAAAAGAAGCCTATTATTTTTTTCTCAAGTCAGTTAGACAGAATCAATTATGAAAAAACAATCACATTCAGTATGATTTGTGTGTTTTTGCAAGACTTTTCTCGAGAAAGGATCGTTTTTCACTGAATCGCATCTGATTTGACCTGAAGTCATGCACAGCCAAAAACAATATTACGGGCAGTCTGTCAGCTTGCATATATCACTTTAAGGCTATTGTTCATTCGTCACAGTAATCTAAGATCGAATCTAGCATCAGCTAGATGCTTAAAAACCTAATGCCGTCTTCTCACCATCATCTTTGAACGATCAAGCATGTTTCTCAGAGGTATAATGCGGCGGTGAGCAGTCTGTTTATGCATCCGGCCCTGTCCTGCAAAGTCTGAGACACTGCAGGAGTTTAACACAGCTGATCAGCTCTAGCCTTCTCAGCGCTGACCTCAATGATTTCCCCATCAAGGCTGACCTGATGTACCGCTCCATCTGCACCCAATCCCTCTCCCGTATCGATTGCTCGCAAATGAGCCTTCCCAGGCCTGGCCCAGGAGCAGTAATTCAAAAGAGCAGCGCATTGAGTGGTCCTAATGTTATGAGACCTGGATGTGCACATGCTAACAAAACAAAGTGCCAGCATTGGCTTTCTGCACATCATTCACAGATGCGCAGCGTTCTCTGATTGAATTGTGGATATCTGCGAAAGACAAAGATGTTTGTCTCTTTGCTTTTTCTTTTTTTTATTGCTCCATTTTGCATTTACCTCCTTTTTCATGTTTTTATAACATTATTCACCTATTTGTCCCTAAACTTTTTGGAACAATGTTTTTTTTTTTTTAAATAAAAACCCACTCAGGGTTCAATCTGTTGGCATGGATTCACCATGCAGACCAAGAGTAAGCGGTTTGGTTGAAAAAAGGACTTCTGTGTGACCCGTGCTATATTGACAATAGATAATGACCATTTTTTGCTAGTGTGACTGCACCTTTATACTTTCCTAAAAATTACAAAAAACTGACATAAAAATATAGATTTAATTACAAAAATATTGTATTCTGTGAGCTGAAAGAGGGCATTATCGAAAACTTTCTGTTATACTTGATTCTGATTGGTCAATCGTGGCATTCCGCAGTCAGATATTTCCTCATTCTCACCGCCGTCCATGGAAACGCTGAATGCTACAATGTACAAAACAATGAGCCTAGCAAGGCGAACAGTAGGCCTACAACAATACTACTGAAATGGTTTAAAATTGGCATAAAGTGGAAGTTGCAAAGGCCTTTTTTCCCTTATTGTGACATATATCAGAGTGAAACAGCTTCTCAAACAAGAAAAAAAATTGGGGCGGGACTTGATTTTGTCCTTCGGAATTGATTGAATGGTTGGATCATTAAATTGGCTTAAAAAAAACAACTTACTGATCTACTACAGTATATAAACATATTATTATTCTTCAGAGACAAATTTTAGACTGTATCTCCTCCTAGACCGTTAAAGCTACGACCACCAAACTCAGGTCAGACCTTCAGACTGTTCTGCTTTTTCACACCCGAAAGTCCGCACCAAGGTCCAAATTAAAGTTCATGTTTTGATACATTTTATACATTTGGGAAGTTTTGGTTTGGTTTCACATTGCAATTATGCGAGCACAATCAAGATCTTTATATGATATTCTTGCGTCCTGTCATCATCATCTATGTGGGCTGCATCTTGACAATAGCCGCGTTTCCACTGCCGGGCCAGGGCCGAGCCGTGCTAGTGCGTGCCAGGGCCAGTCGCGTTTCCACTGTCACTTCCGGGGCTTGATCGGGGCTTACTCGGGGCCAACGGCCAGGATTTCTGGCCCGTCGAATACCTTGGGCCAAAGCGGGCCAGCTCGGGCTAGAGGCGTGCCTATGGTAAAAGGCGGAGTTTATCGGTCTTATGGAACGTTATGGTCTGCGGCAAGATGCACAATTCACTTTTCTTATATCGCTCAAAATATTCGCTGCTGGAAATGGATAATCGCCTGTACTGGTCTGTCGAAGATACCAAAGCTCTTCTGAGCATTTGGGCAGAAGAAAGGGTAACTTACAACGTCAATTTGACGGCGTGTGAAGAAACGAGGACGTTAAAATACATCGATGCTAAGTATTCAGCAAGCAACGCTTCAAGTTCGGGAAAAAATAAAAAAGTTACGGGCGCAGTATTGTACAAGGCGATTCAAACGCACAATGGACAAAGCGGAGCTCAGAGAAGGAGTTTCCATGGTTCGACTTGATGGACGGTGCTGTTAGATGGCGACTCGCGCGAGTCAAGTCGGGACACTATTGCAGCCACGGCCGGTGAGTTAATACCCGCTGAAATGGGTTGGGTTGTATGACGTTTGATCAAGAAAGGCATGTTAAGGGCGGGTGTTTAGAGCAGCGCTCCGGGGCTACTGGCCCGGCAGTGGAAATGCAAGCCCGGTGCTTGAGGCCCGAGGCCACTGGCTCGACTCGACTCGCTGTTAGCCCTGGCCCGGCCCTAGCCCAGCAGTGGAAACGCGGCTATTGATTGGTTTGTAAACGGATGTGCGTCTGACATCAGCGTGTTGTCAATTCGGCGGGTAACTTTGACAAGTATGAAATAACAGACGCACATCGTTGCCACAATACTGTTATTATTACGGCATTACTACCTGCAGCACCAACTATACTCAAGGCTAGTTCAAATTCGCCAAATGAACGTCCTCGTTGTGCAAACATTTTATCGTCGCCAGCAGGAAAAAAAAGGAGAAGACTGCAAGCAATCCTGCGGGAACCACCGGTGCTTCTTGTAAAAGTCTGAAAGTCCAAACCACACAGAAAATGCTTTCACACTAAAAACGAACCAAACCTTTGTTCAGTTTGATCCGGACCGACTACCTTTTTTTGTCTGACCAAATTTCGTCTGTTTGGATTCACATCTGTAATTTTGATTCAGATCAGACTGAAAAGTCAGAAAATCCGGATCAAACAAGGTAGGTGTGAAAGGGCCCTTAGTGTGCTATATCTTTTCAGACTGATTTGACTTTCAGTTTTCTTAAAAAATCAATCTATCTATAAAAATTAAATATGAATTGTCGGTTTTTATTACATGGTGACTTTTAAAGAGTATAGTTTACTCAAAAAGATGAAATCGGAGAGCTTTCTGCCCGTCCATAGACAACACAACTAACAATTTGACACTTAAAAAAGTTCATAAAGAGATCGTAAAACTAATTCATTTGAATTGAAAGGTTTAATCCAAAAATTTCTAAAGAGACATGATCGCTTTATATGATAAACAGATTGAATTTAGGCTTTTTTTCACATTTAAACATTCATCAACTCACACGTCAGTTGTGGTAAACAGAAGCTCAAACATATTCTCTTGATCAATTTGTGTTCTGAAGATGAACGAAAGATTAAATGAGAATAGTTTCATATCACTATGTTCTTGTTCATGGCCCTGGTTAATATTTACTTCAAAGTTCTCAGATTACAGATCATCAGGTGAAGAAACAGAAAGTGGCTTATTATTTCCTTTATCAGTAAAACAACTTATAATAGAGTCCACAATAAGGCGCCCAGTGTTCCAGAGCCCATATTCAATGAAGATTGGCAGACTGTTCAGCATACAAACAGCACAGCCTTCTCGTATCAGGCTCTCGCCTCTGGATTAATGTTTCAAAAGCTGTCACCGTCACTCAAGACCCTGTTCCACACATGCCACCTACCGTTTATCTGGGCTGAGAGTCAGTGTTAAAACCTTCTTGTGGTTATGACAGAAACATAACTCATCCGAAGATTATAACCAGCCCTGTGCCTGAAGAAAAATCTTATTGATCTGACCAGAGGGGGGCAACCTGCTCAAACCTGCACAGGCTACTGCTGCTCTGTATTTCTTTCACACTGAAATATGTTCTCACTGAATATTCCTGCTTCATTCCTCAAGTGGCCAGCTAAAAAACAGGTGAAAATGTATCTAAAACATTTCGTGATGGGATCTCTTGAAGTCACCATAAAATCAAAATGAACAATTCAAATGGAATATTTCCATATTTATTATAACTTATTTATTCATGCATTATTATTATTTTATTTTTATTTTTTGTATTATTGTGTTCCTCTTAATCTTATACAACATAACTTCCCCTCCCTTTTTCAGTGACATCTCTTCTCTTATTTTCTCTTCTCTTCTCTGATGATGTGTTTACTGGTGTATTCCTGGTGACCTTATTCCTGGTAAGCCAGTCCACCGTGGAAAAGTGTAGGCTACCCACTTTCCTTCTCTGAACAGAAGGCCATGGAGGATTACATAATGGAGCCTAAAAGGGGCCATCCACCATCCACCTCCCCTGCTGCTTCAAGTTTCTTCTTTGTGGCTAACAAGGACGGAGGCTTGATGTCCTGCATCGATCCGGTATCCTTATCCCCTCATCCCTGCTGTCCTGAAACTGTTGAGAAGAACCAAAGTATTCACCAAACTGGAACTTCGCAGCACTTACAATCTCAATCGGACATGACAGGGGCCATAGGTCGATTTATGTTTCTGCCGGTGGGTGCCCAGTGTCCACACTCCATACAATCCCCCCAAATGTGATCGTTTCATTCTCACAGCTCCTGTATATAACATACTGTATATTGTTAGTGCCACTGCCGATAAATACATAGACCTGCGCTTAATTGTAACATTCCTTAATGGTCTGGTAGAGATTTTGTTAAGTGAGTGATAGGTTCCGGGTTCTAATCATCAGTGGTTCTAATCCATCCTCATATAGTGTTTTTTTTTTGTTTTTTTTGTCCTCATAACGATCAAAGATGTTCATTAAAGTCGGCATGAAACGGAAGTTGAGATTGTCATTTTTTTTCTTGTTGTGACGTATATTCGAGTGAAACGGCTTCTGAAATTTGGAAAAATGTAGGGCGGGGCTTGATTCCATCCTTCGGGAATTGATTGGATCGTTGGAGGACACTGACACTGACAGGTTCTCTGAGAGGCTGTGCTCCGATATCCGCACCCTCATCGGCTCTGGCCGCACCCTTTCGCCATTGCATGTGACCGGAAGAAAAGAGAGGTCGTTTCGAGGGGGGAGGGAAGGGTAATGTATTTGATTAAAGATTATAAGGGTACATGAATTTTAAAAAAAATAATGAAGTGCACAGATAAATCATTTATAATAAACACTACAATATTACATATAAAAAGAAGATTTGTCAAATTTGATTTCATGCCGACTTTAAAGGGCACCTATTATGGCATTTAAAATGTTCCTAATATTGTTCTGGGAGTCCCCAACAACAGTTTTACATGCATGCAATGACAAAAAACACTTTTGTGGTCTTATAATATGCATATATTTTTACCTGATTTGCTCACCGACTCCCAAATGATTCGTTCAACGACTCATTTTTACAAACCCCTCCTTTGCGTGACGCTAATCTGCGGTGATTGGTCAGATGACCCAGTCAGTTATTGTTTGCGTTAGCCCAATGCATGAACATATTGATAAAGCACTGCAGTATTACAAGGTATTGCTCTATTCTTTATGACAACTCCAATAACAATGACAAACATTTCACATATTTCAAAAAAAATTTACATTGGAGACCTAGAAGCTGTGCTGAGCGTAACTTACACAACACACACAAATACTTATTGAGCATGCTACAAAACACATAAAAGCAACAATTATTAATGAATAATGATACTTACAGGTTGTGATTCGGAGGAGGAAGCCGATCCAAATAAAACTGGGTATAGTGACATGCCCCCACGGAAGAAAATTTTGAAAAATAACCCCTGAAATTCATACATTTTATAGCACATTATAAATGCAAATTATTAGGCAAAGTTGCATTATATATATATTTTTTATATTATTTTTATAAGTTGCACAAAAATTTGTATATCAAAGTAGGCTTAATCTATATACAAGACTTAACCACTCAGATATATAAAGGCTATCATGATCATTTTGCCAAAAATGAACCATGTATTTGTTTAGTTCATAATACGTTTTATTTTTAACTTAAACAAATACGTATTATACGGAACGGTTGGCAACCCCTTGAGGCACACAAGCACATTTGCGCACACACACGTAAGGTCGCTCTCTCCCTCTCTGCCGGTTTGGAGCTCGCGAGCTCTAGATTGCGGGAGATTTTAACTAATTTGCGGGCATCAGGGAGCCGCTATCAATATGCGGGAGACTCCTGGAACTTCCGGGAGACTTGGGATATCTGTGAACGCATACCTCTCTGTCCAATCATCTTTGAAATCTCTATTTTCTTCATCAGCTTTTCTTTTCCTGGACAATGACATCCTCCACACCCATTCAAACGCTTACTGCGGTGAAGTGTCGCGTTGCGCCCATACACTGTAAAAAAAGTTAACTCATTATTTTGAGTTATCTTTTTGCATGGGTTTTCTTTAGTTTAACTAACTTATTTCGATAAGTTGAGGACAAGAAAACTTAAAATTTCTTGTTGTCTGGACAATCTAGTTAAAAAAATAAGTTGAAATAACTAAATTGATAAAATATTTTTTACAGTGTAGGTTGCGCCCCTTTTTACAGTCTATGGTTGCGCCTGATTACGTCAAAAATCATACGCTTACTGGATGTCATGGCAACTAAATCACGGAGGAAAACTTTAAATATCTCGCCTTCGTTTTAATTTCGGACCATCTCAAAAAATAAACAAATGATTTTAACATGCGTTTATCAAAGTAGGAAATCCACACTTTTAATCCCTTACACACAATTAGTGTTCTTGAAATACGAAATGGAGGCGGGTCCGGATTGAATTCCCTCCGGGTCCGGATCCGGACCGGAGTCCGGACTTTGAGAAGTACTGATCTACATCAACAGTATCAACTGTTCCTGAATGAGACCGAACATCGTTCGTCACATCACGCTTGTGTTGGAATGCTAAGGAAATTCCATCTCTTCCTCAAAGCAATCTAATCCAGTCCAATCTTGGTCCGTTCTCACCAGCATCAATGAACTTCAATGCTTTCCAGGCTTTGCTAACTTCTATTGCTGAGTCATCCAAAGCTATTGTTCCATCACTGCTTCATTAACATCCCTGCTCAAATCCAAGCCCAAATCTCTGTCCTGGACCCCAGAAACCTCCACCCATGGCTTGAAAGCCTTTTTGTCTCAGCAGTAGGGGTGGCCTTCCAAAATCCATCCATGTGCTTTCTCCAATAACCTTTCCCCAGCATAGCAGAATTACAACACCAGTAACCAAGCACTTCTTGTCATCAAGCTCGCTTTGGAAGAGTGGCGGCATTGGCTGGAGGGGGCCCATCATCTGTTCCTGGTTTGAACAGATCATCATAACCTAGATTACCTACAAGACGCCCCATCAAGCCCCTTCTTCACCGGCTTTAACTGCTCCAGTTTGTATCTCCAGGCGACAAAACGTCAAAGCTGGTATCTCACCTCTAATTGCCATGTTACCACCAAACCTGCTCCGCTGGGTTGCCCTGCAAAGACCTTTGTTCCCACCTCTTAACATATCCCTCTCATAGAATCAGTCCATACTTCAGCGGGAACTGGCCATCCAGGACCAGTTCTGGTGGACAGAGGTATCAGAAGGTATGATCAGGTTTGTGAGGAATGCGACATGGCTAAAACCTCCTGACATCTACCTTCTTTACTATTTACATCCCTTGCCGTCCATGGTCACACTTGGAAGTAGACTTCATAACACAGTGTTTCTCAACTTGTGGGTCCAATATAATTTTGGGCAGGTCAAGTGTGTAGTCAAAGAAACAACAACAAATCTAATTCAGAAAAGTGTCAAATGAAAAGTGTTTTTCTGATGCGAGACTTATTTTGAAAGATGTGCGTGAAAGCTGTTGAATCTTCTGTCAGATGGAGTTTAGGTAAAGCCTGCCTGAGAAAAATGCTTTGTCCTGATTAAGGATCGATGGTCAGATGAGATGTCAGGCTATCCCCCGGTTTCACAGACAAGGCTTAAGCTAGTCCTAGACTAAAATGCATGTTTGAGTAACTGAAAGCAACTGGCACTGACGTTTCTTAAAATATGTTAGTGCCATTGTTTTGTCTCAAGATGCACACCAGTACTGTTTTTTTCTAAGGCATGTTTACAAAAACTACTTAAGCGCCCAAATTTAACAAAGGCCTAGTCCTGGCTTAAATCTAAATCTAATCTAAAATGGCAGTGCCATTTTTCTAACATTTTCGTAACTTGTAACGATATAAAAAGTTTCTCGCATCAGAACAACGAAAACATTCCTGTCCTGTCAGGCATTATGCTGTGCTCATAGCCCGCACTTCAATTGCATGGGCAGGTGCGTGCTGTATATCTCATTACTATATATAAACAGCAAATTAAATTACGAGCATGCAAAGTTGTAGTTATGTTGTCTATTAGTAATCATGAAATTACCAAAAAGTACAAATATATATCATAACTGGTAAATTATTTGTTTTCTGGGAAGGATTTGCATGCAGATATGATGCTCATTCTATTCATCAGGATCAGACAGACAGATTTGTTATTGTGTATTTATCATGGTTATTGTAGTGTTCGTAACCTTAACCCAAAATCTCACTTTATTTTTACTTTGTGCTATTTTAAAAAAAAAATTATGACTGTGGTTGTTCATATAAACTTATTAGCATTATAACTACCAACTAAATCTGTGTTATGGCTATGGAAACTGCTGAACTCCTCTTTAATCATGTCTTCCGAAATTATGTGATTCCAAAGGATATTGTGTCCAACAGAGGCCCCCAGTTCATCTCTCAAGTGTGGAAAGCTTTCTTCAAACTCCAACTTGTGACCATCAGCCTGTCATCTAGGTATCAAACTGAATGAAAGATCCAGGAGATTGGTCACCTCCTTCATACCTTCTGTTATCGGCACCAGAACCAGTTTAACTGCTACCTGCCCTGGGCCGAGTACTCACAGAACACACTCCATCACCCCTCTTAACCCCCTTCCAGTACATGCTTGGATACAAAACACCTTTGTTCCCGTAGTCCGGCAAACCGGAAGTCCCTTCTGTTGACCATTGGTTCAGAGAGAGCTAGAGGGTCTGGGACATCTGCAACGAGCTCTGCTGCGCCAGAAGAGATCTGTGAGTGACGTCTCGAGTACCTGGTGGACTGGAAAGATCTTGGGTATCTCGGGATGACATCCTGGATTCGACCCTACTTATCAACTTCAATGAAAGCCATCCTCAGCATCCTGCTCCCAGAGGACAGGGTCAGCTATTACCTGTTTACTGTGGACATTACCTGCCACACCTGCAGTATGTTCAACTGCTTCTTTACTACTGTTTATCCATATGCTGTCAATGAACACTGCTTTGGGTTCAACTAACCATCACTGTCTAATGGAAACACATGGCAAGTTCACAACAGGCTTCATTTTGCCTGGCCGAGAACAGGCTCTGGCTCCAGAATGCAAACTATTCTGGTGGAAAAGAGCTATGAGTGTCTCGGTAACAAAACCTTATATAGAGGTCAATGTATATAGAGCCAACAATGTGTGACCACGTTGCATTTAGTCTGCTTAAATATTTGTATTTAGAATCACGCTCTTGCAAACTATTAGAACTTTTTTAAACAAAGACTGAAAACTTAGTGATGATGACATTGAAGTTGTTTAGCTTTTGACTTCTGCCATATACTCAAATTCATAAAAGTTGTGCTCATTTGTTTAGATTATCATGAGCAAAATGTATTACGACAATTATTAGGCTGTTGATATAACTGGATTTTTCAGAAATAAGTACCAATTATTTGGATAAAATACAATGAAAAGGACAAAAACGCAAATAATCCAGACCAGAAAACAGGCAAATAATCCACACGAGGATGACAGCAGCAATCGAAGTAACAAAGAGGGGAAACAAGAACATCAATGCACCCCCCAACCAAACACATAAATAATATCATTACTGACTAACAAAACTACTGAAAAACAAGAACTTAAATACACATGGAATTTAAAGATAATTAATTACAGGTGTGTCTAATGACAGTAATCTTTGGACAACAGGGAGAAACAGAGGCCAGACACAGGAAGGAAGCACAGAAACAATGGGAACTGAGAATACATTTCAATATAAAAGTCCTTACAAAACACAAGACGCAGAACCAGGATTATGACATTATCAAAGTATCTGAAAAAATACTCAAATTGAAAACTAGAATAATGACTTTTAAAAATAAATAAAAACAGCTTCGCCATCACAGGAATAAATTACATTACATTGTAATAATATTTCACAATTTTGCATTTTTGTACTGCATTTTTGATCAAATAAATGCAGTTACTGAGTGCACTGTGCACCTCTAAGGTCTGCAGCTATTCCTCATTTTTGAACAAATCAGTTAACTTCTCCTCTGTCAAAAAAACTGACTCACTTAAAAGGATTGACATTAGTTCAATGGCTTGACCTGGTTTGAAACAGGTTTCCTGGTGTATCAAAATTGACCTGCTACACAGGACCAAAGGATCTGGGACGAAGCCCTCTGTCTGTGAAGGTCTGTCTGTGGTGTCACGCTTGGTTTGATTTCCCCCCCCTACCGATGAGATCTCTGCTGCTATCTGATGAAATTGAACAACCATTACCAGCCATCAGAAAATAAAGCCCACTCCACTCACTGCTAAAACGAATCCCATACAGCTGTCTCTGTCAGCATTTTTCGAATTCGTTGGTCTCCGATGATCGGCATAATCTCGGACCGAGGGAGATTGACAGTTCATTGCAGAAATCAATATTTACAATTTACTTCTTTCAACGTTCATTCAGGAAGGAGCTGCCATGTTCCCCTCTCCCGAAATAAGCTGATCATATCTTTCCGAGCTCGGAATGAGTTTCCTCACCAAAAATGTGAATCTCTCTCTATCTATTTTCCCTCTTTCTCTTTCTATTTTCTTTCATTCCCTTCTTCTCTCTCTCTCCCCCAAATCAATGTGTGTGTCTGTGTGTTCTAATCTGCTCTTTGATGACAGTAAATCTTTACCTTTCAATGGCAAGCAACACTGAACCACTGACACCATTTCCTTTGAGAACAAAGGGACAGACCAACACCAATCCCTCTTTCTCCATGTTCCTATCTCCATCTCTTCCACTCTCGTTCTCTCGCTCCCTTACTTTCTCTTTTCTGTCTCACACACTTACTCACACATACACTTGGGCTTTAATGTACATTAACAGGCAAAGTCATTAATCAGTAAAAGTGACAGCCATACAAGTGCACACACACTTTATGTTCTTCATCTCATCTTTTTGGTCCCTTTGTGTTGATGGACTGAAGGTATTGTTGTGTTTGCTCTATATATTTAATTGAGAGAAAGGAAACTATTGGATGAATACGCAAGCTTTTAGTGGTGTCTTTAATAAATCAATCATTTCAGTCAGTTTTGCCATCTGAGAGCCTCTATATCTAAAGCATATTAACAGAAAAATTCAATTACTGCAGAATTCTTTAATTCTCACTAATATAATGAGAATGACTCTGAAAAAAAAATCCTGACCTGAACTCAACATGCCATTTCTGCTTAGTATTCAAATCGAAATTAGTATTTCTTGTACGGACATGAAAAGAAACATTTGACAGCTTTTGTGCAACATCTATAGCATGTATATAGTCCTATATTTTCCGCTTTCAGCCTGATGCGGCGACAATTCACTCTTCCGCTTGGTCCGTATGAAGGAACGATTGGGTGGTAATCTATTGTTAAACAGCATTTAATGTGAGAGATGAAAATGTCAGGCTCACGCAAGCAATCAATTCATATCTCATTAGTGCATATTATTTATGACAGCGGTAATGACTGGGGAACAGCTCCCAGGAGAATAACACAGACCTCAGCCGTCAGGCGAATAATGACAAATGCTGCGGTATTATATGACTACAGAGGCCAATAGTGAGTGCTAGCTCGGAATATTATTGATTGTAACGGGCTCTTTAAGAGATGTATGGGCATCAGCTCACTGCGGGGGAGGAAGAGGAAGAGAGAGAAAGTGGAACAACAGCGGCATGATCTCGACCTTTACATGCAGTTATACAATTATAAAATGGTTAATCAGATGCTAATTGGTCGATACAACATTAAAGCCATTTTAAAGGGGTCCTTATGATTTCACTTTTTTAACTTTAGTTAGTGTGTGTAATGTTGCTGTTTGAGCATAAACAACACCTGCAAAGTTAGCATGCTCAAAGTTCAATGCAAAGGGAAATTTTCTTCTTTCTTTTTTTACAGAATTCTATTTTTAAAGCTTTTGCTCCACTTTTTTTGGAAATAGGCTCTTTTTACAACTCCCCCAGAGTTAAACTGTTGAGTTTTACCGTTTTTGAATCCATTCAGCCGATCTCCGGTTCTGCCGGTACCACTTTTAGCATAGCTTAGCATACATCATTGAAGTGGACAAGACCATTAGCATTTCTCTAAAAAAAGTTACAGAGTTACCGAGCTGGGGACTATTTTCAGGCGCTGCGTCATATCATTACGCCTGCTGCAATCATGGTACGGCAGTAAAGTTTCTTGATTATTACGCAGGAATGAGAGTAGTTCCTAGCTAAATCAGCCTAGAAAATCGCAACTTTACATTTTCTGTCGGTCTTAGTGCACGATGTAACTACAGAAGAGTCAAGTTTTAAATAGGAAAAATATCGAAACACTTTGGTCATTTTTTTTGAGAAATGCTAATGGTCTTGTCCACTTCAATGATCTATGCTAAGCTATGCTAAAAGTGGTACCGGCAGAACCGGAGATCGGCTGAATGGATTCAAAAACGGTAAAACTCAACAGTTTAACTCTGGGGGAGTTGTAAAATGAGCCTATTTCCAAAAAAAGTGGAGTATCCCTTTAAGGACTACAACAAACGGCTGGTATGACTACAACTATAGCTTCTTCCTGGGTTGGTGACATTACAAACCATAAAGTTCAGTAGCCCGGCCCACTAATTCGAGCATGACAAGTAGTAGAAGAAAAATAACAGACCTGTGCTAACACCACATTGACCAACTAAGCGATAAACATGAATTTGAATAGTGTAAAATGTTGTGCAGTCCCAGGTTTTGGAAAAACACTGTACCTGCATTAGATTTGCAGAGAGCCTGAAATAATTTTTTTTTTGATATGTACAGATTATGTTTATGCACTGGTGATTTTGATGTCTAACCAAAATCACCAGTGACCAGTGATTTCTGATATAATGATTTATGTAGGCCTACAGTCTCAAAATCGTTTATTGTCAGTTAATCAAACCAGTGACTAAACGGACAACTTCACATTTTGAATTTTATAGACATGTATTTTCAAACAGCTACTTTTTTTGTTCTGAATTCGTATACTGCAAATATTCAGTTTAAAAAATACAGATTCAAGTTTTCAAGATGAAAAAAATTCAGAACTTCAAATTCAGTTTTCTAAAATTCAATCTCAAAAATTCAAACTCAAAAATTCAGATCTTACAAAAGGTAGGTCACAGGTCATCCACAGGGAACAGTAGATGATCCCAGAAAAGTCGAGCAGAGCATTTTGGCCAGTTAGGGACTGCAGAAGTTTTCCAGCTTAACGTTCCTACTGTACAATGTCCACTTACACCAGAGCAACTTACTGCACTGAAGGACACAGTGGATCCTAGGTCACCATCACAATCCTATGGGATAGACATTTACATGGCTAATTAAATGCCTATTTTAACGATTTCTTTAATAACTTCTCGGGGCTGGCAAGTTTCAATCCCTTAGAAGCCTATGGAGGAGTGATCCAGCTCTCAGATGTAATCAAAAATATCTTAATTTGTGTTCTGAAGATGAACGAACGTCTTACGGGGTTGGAACAACATGAGGGTGAGTAATTACTGACAGAATTTTCATTTTGGGTTGAACTATCCCTTTAAGTGTGATGCTATCTAAATAAAATGCAATACACAACACTTTACACGATTAGTACACCTTGAGAACTGTAATAGTAAAAACGTGCTAAATGTTTTGGAGAGAATTACACATAAAACTTAGCTATTTCCATATGCAAAGATGTCAGCCAATCACAGCAGTGGGCGTTTACACTGAAGTCTCACAGTAGACGCGCCTCTTTAAACAGAGCGTTCAAATCAGAGGCTAGGAAAAATGGCTTTCATTTCTAAATGATGACAATTTTGGATGTAAAAATCATACTAACATTATAAGTGCACCCCAGGAAACATTATAAAATAATATAATAATGCAGTTCATGACCCCTTTAATATCCTGTGTATACAGATGCAGAACACATGTTCAATATACAACTATGACCATACATAGATTGTTTTTTGTTGTTGTTGCATGACAACGTTCGGTTCAAGGGGTCAGGGTTTTGCTGGTTAGCATGGCCCTGTTAGCCCCTGCTTTTAGATTATTTTTTTGAGGGCTCTTAAAAGCGTGTAATTGATTCATATTGACGTCACAGCTTTAGATAGTTGCTGTGAAGGGCTTGAACCGTGTGTTCATGTGGTGCCAGCTGAGTCATTATGGCATTTAAGGCTCAAGCAAAACAACCTGGAAGAACTGAGCGCCCAAATTGTACCCACTGACAAAATCCAAACAGCCACAGAGATTCCTTTGGCTGACAGAATGTCTTTTTGGTACTGTATTTGGCGCCTCGTTATGAAACCACATGGTATCGCTTGTTAATGTCCATCCTAACAATCAAAATGAGTGTTTGAAAAAAATATATACATGCTGAGAAGAGAAGCTTCCATAGAACCTTACAGGGTTCTGGCGCTTCATAGAAGCTTTTAGGAGTTCCAAATATCAGTTTATGGATTTATTTTTAATTAATCATTTTAATTCATTTTTTATTTTAATAAAATGTTATGAATGAAACAGCTCATGAAAAAATAGACACATTAAACAAGAACGCATTATGCAATCATTTAAGACATTTTTAAGAAACTTTCTGTACTATAATAATACTGTACTATAATTCTGTACTATTATATACTGTACTATAGATACTATAATTGCTTTACAGACACGCCCCTTATATTTGACATTAATGTGCTCAGATCTTGTAAATAGCCCAAACTTCCAACACCTTTATATAAACCTTCTTATAGGCTAAATAGGGATTTAATAGCAAAAAGAGTGGTAGGGATAATTAACAAAAATACTTAATGCAAATCTGTGATTTTTTACCTTGAAGTTTATTTAAGCATTAAGGTGCTGCTATACTGTTAAGTGAACATACTTACATTATAGTCTATATAATTAAATAATAGCCTATATTTATAATAGTAACAGACACTCCTCCATGCAAAGGCTTTTAGTCTAAATACTTGTTACTTAATTGTAAATAAATAGGCTATTTCAGACTTGATGAGCCGCGTTCGAAACCATTATGAAATATCTCAAATACTCAAACCTGCAAATGCACGTAAGAATTAAATTATAATTAACCTATTAATTAATTTAATGCGCCAGGTTGCCACGTTGCTTAGCAACCGTGTTAAACGACTTACAGTTATGGTGATGATACACGGGGCAACTTTTTGAGCAATGTTGCTGGGCAATCTTGCTGAGCGGTTGTTGCTTGGGCACTTTCTCATTGAAAATGGGCAATACATTTCTATCTGGATAATTTAGATCGGTCGTGGGCCCTGTCTCACATCTGTTGCCCGTAGACGACAACATTGCCCAGCAACATTGCTCAAAAAGTTGCCCTGTGTACATCACCTTTAGGCTGCTGAAATGTATTTTTTAAGTAGCTTATTCTGATTAAGATTGCTACTTACTGAACATTGTTTTATCATATTTCTGTTAGCACCGTTTTACATAAAAACCGTTGAAGGGGACTTAAAGAATTCCGTTCCGCCCTCTCGAGCCTTAAACAACACTGATACATGATTGATCTGAGGGCGTATTGTGTTTACAAGTGGAGGAGGAAATTGTATTACAGTTTGAAGTGTAGGCTACTTTTAATAGGAGTGCTATGTTTTATTATTATAATTTTAGATTAATCTGTTTGATTAGTGGTTATATTAACGACTCTAGTGCCACTAAAATGACACTTGAGTGAATCTCTAGAGGGGTTTTACATAATGTGAACAAATGCTGTGCAAGTCTGACCTCTGCTGGTATAATATAATATAGCACATTTTTTGTTGTAAGATTTTTTCATACAATATTTCTATGAAAATGCAATGATTTTATTTTATGTAATAACGTGTGAACTTTTAATTATATATTTTTAAATATATATTTGGACTAATTCTGAGTTTCAAATTCACACAAATTCATATATAAAAAGCGAGCTCCTTGACAAAAAACAAGCCAATGGACATATTATACTGTTTAACCAATCAGATAAAACCTAATTCATGTTGATTACTGCCAGAGAATGTGATGTCAGTGCAATTGAAGGCTAGAATGTTACTCAAATTATTTAACATTTGATTCCATGTACTGTATAAAATGGTGTGATGTATAGATGTAACCTCTAAAATTGTTCAGAGTGTCACTTGTCAGCGACATTTTTTGGGAACAGAACAAATGGCCAAAAGGACCAAAAAATGTCCCCAAAATGTCAAAGATTTCGAATATTGCACATTTGTCCACATAATAATTTTGAAAATGGCATAATAAGAGGATGTTACAAAAAATTAGAAATTGCATATGATCACAAAAAAAGAGAAACATACCCTTTTTTTTTGCCAAATCCTTTTTACCACATAATTTACAATACAGTATACTCTGACCCAGTAATGATTTTTGTCATGAGGGCATGTAGGCCTATTAACCTAACCTTAAAATTCAAAGGCTTTTATTTATTTATTCTGAATTTTAGATTTGAAAAAAATAAAATCCATATATAGCCTATACTGTAGGCCTATATTTAAAATTCTATTGTGTAATATTTATTTTGTTTCCTACAAAATCAAGACTAGAGATCTTTCTGTACCCTCCTATGTTGTTCTCCGATATTGGATAGAAGCTTTGAGAAGCAAGTGTTTTTGTGGATCACCGTGACCTATCGCACGCACAAACCAGTGATGGACAATTACAACTCCTGTTGCTCACTCAGGAACTGCACTGTCTCCATGGTGACCAAAAGCAGGATACTTTGAAACAGAAACTCTTCTTTACAGCACATAAAATAACTTTACTCAAACACACACACACACACACACACACACACACACACACACACACACACACACACACACACACACACACACACACACACACACACACACACACACACACACACACACACACACAAAATATATACACATGATCAAAACATACAGATTTCACAGCAAAATATAAATCTGCAATATTGCACATTGAGAATCCTTCCTCCATTCTGAGAGTTGAGGGATCGTGATGCTCCTGCCATATGGCCTTCTTATATTCCATTATCAGTAATTCAGGTACAATTGCCACAAAGGGTAATCTTGTCTGGTCTCTTGTTGAGACGATAAGATAAAAGGCATCTTTTCGTGACCCTGGTCTTTTGTGAGTCTTATTGGATTTTTTTTATTCAATGTGGACTTAATGTACAGCATATAAAGTAGGCTAAGCTTCGTGTGTACGCTAGTGTTATGTGTTTGTTTCCATCAAAGTTAAGGACACTTATGAATTCATGAATCCTAAGAACAAAGTCCCTTAATTAATCTTCAAGTGGTTGGTTTGCTGCATCTTATGGGTTTATGTGTTATCATATGTGGCTGGAGGATTTGATGTGAAGACAGACATCACATATATTTATGTGAGATCTTAAAAAAAATATTTTTTTTAAGTACTACTCATGTAGGCTACACAATTCTTTTGATGATGATACTGACACAGTTATGTTCAGTTTGTCTTACTTTTAGATTGTTTTCACTCATTTTCATTCGTTCCTTTGTTTGAGTTTCCCGCCTTTGTTACTATGGTCACCGTCATTATGAGTTCGTTTGATCCAGCTGTGTTCTATTAATCATCTTGTTTGAATTCCTATTTAAGTTGTACCCTATCCGTCTGGTCACGTTCACATTTTCTGTGTGTTGCTGCCTTTTGTTAAAGTCCCCATGAAATCAAAATTGACCATACTTACTTTGTTTGCCTAAATTGATCGTCTTGTGGTGAACAATTCATCCACACTGTAAAAAGTGAACAGTTGGATCAACCTAAAAAAATTACTTCAATTGGTAACACCTAAAAAAATTAAGTTTTCTCAACTTAAATTATCACGTCTTAACGTGATCATTTAAGTTGAGAAAACTTAATTTCTTTAGGTGTTACCAATTGAAGTAATTTTTTTAGGTTGATCCAACTGTTCACTTTTTACAGTGCATGCAAGTCAATCCACACAAAAAATTTTTTGGCTTCGTAATCTTTAATCAAATTCTGAAAATGCCCCTCCCCTCTGCGTTGGAGGACCTTGCCCGATGACGTAGGCTTGACGGTTTAGGTGTCTGCTTAACATCCGTAATCACGCCCCTCCAACTGACATAGAGAGCCTGATGGTGTGTTCACACCGAACGCGAATAGAGCGTCAAATACGCGTCTATCGCGTCTAGTTAGACGCTTGAACATTTTGAACCCATTCGCGCGTCCGTGTCACTTGCGAATAAAAAAAACAACAACACAATTTCTTTCTGCATACGTTTCCGTCATGTCTGAAATAAAAGATATTGCTGCTCTGTACTTGTTGTGGAAGTCCCAAATACGGAGGAAAGCCAAACGCCGACGTGTCTGTGTTCACAGCACCATCCAGAGGCGAACTCAACTCGGTGAATTTCACAGTCTTCTTCAGGAACTGCGCCTGGATGACAGCCGCTTCCAGCGCTATTTGAGGATGATGGGTGCCCAGTTTGATAACCTGCTAGGGTCGCTCAGTTTCAACGGCTCTGGGGTCACTGACAGGATTTCTCGCATGCTCTTCGTTGATTGGCTGGCGCAACAAAGCGTCATGCGAATCTTCCGCTCGAGTTCAAATTTTTCAACTTGCGCGGAAGACGTTCGCGGCAAAACGCATCGCCCAATTCGCGTCATTCGCAACGCCCGGCGCGAATGATGCGTCTATTCGCGTCTTTGCATTGACTTTGTATGTAATCTACTCGCGCAAACGATTAAATTCGCGTTCGGTGTGAACACACCATAAGTCCCGCCCCTCCGCTTCCGGCTCACGGGACCTTATTTCGGAAAAAATATGTATGGTAGTCAATGGCGAGAGACAAGTTATCTTTTTATTCCGTCTGAACTGTGCCCTGAATTACACTGATGTTTGTCAATTTAAAAGATAATTATGAAAGTCAAGAAAGTCGCAGTTTGTCATAAAACAGAAGAGTAACATTTAGTTTTATGTAAAATCGCTCAATGAACTGTAGTTCTCCCGGGAAGTGAAACAACGAGCAAGATCCGTTGCTCGTGTGTGTGCAGTCTGGAACAAAACACTCGGGCATGACGGCGTAATGTTACGATTATAACGTAAGAATATAGAAAAAATGACAGACGTTAGCTTCAGTAAAGTTATCTTCATTCATTGTGAGAAAATGTGCGCCTTTTGGGTTTGTAGTCTTTGTAATTACGTATCTTCTCAGTCTAAAGGCCTGTTCACACCGGGACGAATTTCGCGCGCGTTATTCGCCGACGTTTAACGCCTCGTGACTAAACAAAGGGTGCTAATGTGAGTGTTCACACCGACGCGTAAAACGCCACGCGTAAAAGCGTCATTTTAAAAAAAACGCCTCGG
Organism: Chrosomus eos; assembly: GCA_036326025.1. Lineage (NCBI taxonomy): Eukaryota > Metazoa > Chordata > Actinopteri > Cypriniformes > Leuciscidae > Chrosomus > Chrosomus eos. Next base: position 30,343,508 of record CM070827.1, on the reverse strand, counting down.
GTTCGTTTTTTCAGTTTGACGCGCCGCGTCAAAAACTATCCGACCAATGAGATTGACGCTTTTGCTCACGTGTCTGGAGCTTCTGAAGTTACAGTAAAACACAACTTGGGGGCGCTCAAACACAAAACGGTCTTGCCGAGCACACATACGTAATGGCGAAGAAGATACACAGCGTCCGTCTACTACACTCTGTCGGGAAGAAATAAGACGAGGAAGATGCAAGGCCAGATGAATGTAGAGCTGCTGGTCTTGTTGGTGTCTATATAAAGAGACACCAATGAGAATAGAGAACTGTATGATAAACGCGACAAACTTGCTTTCTTCTTCTGAGTGACAAGCGAGTGTCAGAAGCACTTTGTGGACCGGGGTATTTCTGTACATTAAGCGCCATCTAATGTCAGGGAATGAATTTGCATGTTCACTCGGCTCATCGTCAGCGAAAAACGCTTGGGTGTGAACACAAAAAACGCGTTGAAAAACGCTGACGAATAACGCGAGCCGATATTCGTCCCGGTGTGTACGAGCCTTTATACCTCAACAGTTTTACATCAAACTGCGACGATCTTGACTTTAAAATGTATCTTTTAAATTAATAAACATCATATGTGTAATTCAGGGCACAATTCAAACGAGATCAAAATATTTGTTGTCTCTCGCCATTGACTACCATACAGTTTTTTTCCGAATTAAGGTCCCATGGTGGTCGACCGGAAGGGGAGGGACTTATGCTCTCTATTAGACAGGCACACAGCGTGTGAAAGGAGAGATGGCGAGGAGGTGCATTTTTCTAGACCCAATCAGGTGCTAGTTGGAAAAAAAAAGCCACGCTCATTATTTTGCCTCATTTAGTATTCCGTTTCTCTCGGAAATACGTCACAGCACTGGAGAAAAGTCGTTTGCAACTTCCGGTTCACGGGGACTTTAACCTTGTGGATCAGTCAACGCTGTCTCACGACCAATTCGTACGTAGCCTACGATTATTTGTCTAAACTCCAGTGATGGGTAGGTTTAGGGGCGGGGTCAGTGGTAGGTTATTCGTAGAATTGGGCAACTCATAAAATATGTACGATTCAGCAAAAATCGTACGAAACGAATTTGTATTAGCCACCTCCTAAAATAGGCCTACTACAAATTGCCGAGAGATTAAAGGGATAGTTCACCCAAAAATTAAAATTCTGTCAGTAATTAGCCTACTCACCCTCATGTCGTTCCAACTCCGTAAGACTTTCGTTCATCTTCGGAACACAAATTAAGATATTTTTGATTAAATCTGAGAGCTGGATCGCTCCTCCATAGGCTTCTAAGGGATTGAAACTTGCCAGTCCCAAAAAGTTATTAAAGAAATCGTTAAAAGAGTCCAAGTGACTACAGTGCTCAATCTTAAGTTTATAAAACGTGAACTATCCCTTTAAACTCGTGTTGGAACCTCCATCTTCGTCATGTCACATGTGATGTAGGCTACTGTATATATTAGACCATTAGGCTATTTTCATATTTCAGAAATTATATATATAATATATAATCAGCATTTTCAGGTTCCAGAAATGTTAGGCTATAAATATATTGTATCCCAAGTGTTCACGTTTGTTCACATTCATGCTCTTACAGCATTGTTAGAATTAATACAAATGTTTGTAAAAACCAGCCAACTGGTGATTGACATGTAGGCTATGCAATATAACAAGCATTTGATCCCATGTTGATGATGCTACATGTCATAGGTCAAATTGTTAAAACATGATGTATATAGAATGTTTATATAAAACACGTTAGCCTATAAAGTTTTTGTGTATAATGGTTTATAAATGTATCATAATGTACGTTATAATGCATTATATCTTTTCATAAATAACTGTAACCAAAATTAAAATGCATTATAATGTTTGCAGATTCCTTGTAACATCAGAAATTGGTTGTTTGTCATGTCTTTTAATGCATACTTTCTAAAGATGGAACATAAGTCTTGCCTATAACATGTTATAACTGTGGTTAAAATTATTCATGAGCATACAATGCATTATGATATGAATTACAAGGCATTATTCATGCATTACATGTTTTGTTTATAATATCTTTTATAATATTATATAGTATTTTACAGTATATACGTTTAGTAAAATGCTACTAAACAAGCATTTGATAGATTTGAAAGTCAATTATAACATGGCTCAATGTAACAGTTGATTACATTTCACACTATTTTGTCTGAAGGAAAAGGAAAACCAGATCCTCACCCTCCCTAACCTTCACTTTTTCTTTTTTTCTTCTTTTTTTGATTGCACATATTTACAGACCATACATCACTATGGCTTCAAATCAGGTGCTAAGTAATGTGCTAAAGAAATGCATTGTCGTGAGTAACATGTCAAAAGCCCTTCCAACAATCCAAAACCACCATGCATACAACAAATACATTGGTTAATTTCTAACCAAGTTAAATTCTTATCAATCTAAAACAGTATCTAACAATCTTCTTGCCTTCTCCCAAGCTTAAAAACTCAATTTTTAGTCATTTTTAAGCTATCATAAATGATGACAAACTTAACAGCTACAGGAATTACACAGTGGTGCAGTTGGTGGATGGTGCTGCCTTCATCTCTCTGGCCTCATTCGTAGGGCACTCAGAAGCCACCTGACAACGGAAAACCTGCTTATACGCCTGCCTGAAGTTCTCTGAGAGGAACGCATAAATAACAGGATTAACAGACGAGTTGCTGTAGGCCAGACAATGAGCCGCCACACGGAGCACGAAGGATGCCTGGTTCAGGGGGAAGGAGCCAAACTCGACCCACAGGTGCACCACGTGATGAGGCAACCAGGACAGGCAGAAGACCACCACAACCACCAGAACTGTCTGAGCAGTCTGTCAAGAAAGGTGGAGAGACATTTCTGCTGGGTTTTTACAAAATAATAAGCAATTAATAATTCAACAATTAACAACCATGAGACGATATTATATTTTAATATTTGAAGCAAGCACTCTTAATATTTCTTACCTTCTTTTTTGATGCCTCTGACTTTTTGGAGACATTTCTTAACTTTTTATGCAAATGATTCAGGACCTGAACACACAAAATATGTGAATGAAGGGTCAATGATTTGACACAATTTTAGAGTTATTTAAATATGCAAAAAATACTATTGGTACAAGTTAATTGAATACACATTTTATATAATGTTTATAGAATATTTCTTAATATTTATTTTGATATATTTTGTGTGGCTTGAAGTAAAAAAAAGGATCTAGCTGTAAAAGAATAGAACATTAAACGTTAGAAAATTTGTTTAACATAATTAAGAAGTGAAAAAAGTGAAGCATTTTTGTTTTAAATATGAATAATATTTGAAAACATTGTTAGCCAAATCAAAGTGCAGACCAACATGCAGGATGACACTTTGTGACAAATGGATAAAATATATAATATAAAATAAACCCAGACAATTTTTTTCCTCATGTTTTGTTCAGGACTCAAATGAATAAAATAACTTTTTTTGAAGGAAACCATATATATATATATATATATATATTATATATATATATATAATATATATATTATATATATATATATTATATATATATATAATATATATATATAAGGTGACTATTCTAACTTGCCACATCTGTTTTAAATAAGATTCCTGCTTTTAAATAATTTTGTACACTTATGTTTCATTGATATAGCTACTTTAACAGATTCTAAACCAAATCCACATGTAATTTTCCTTTAATAAGGACTATAATCAAAGCACATTACATGCAAACATTCATAATCAAGCCAAAATAAAAGACGAGCTACTAACCTTGGCATAACAGAAAGATATCAGAATCAACGGCAGCACATATCCAAAGACAAAAGTGCACACGACATAGATTTTCCTCCTGCTGTGATCTGGCCACACTTCCCAGCAAAACGTGCTGTTGTCATCACTTTCCACGATACCCTGATAGTAGGCAACCGGAGTGGCCATGGCGAAAGAGAGAGCCCATATGATCAGCACCCCGATTAATGCATGCCTCTCAACTCGAATGGATGAGGATTTTCTGCAGTGCACTATGGCGATGTACCTGTCCACCGACATGGCTGATAAGGTGAAGATGCTCACCAACATGGACACTGTGAAAAAGTAGTGGATGAACTTGCAAATGAAGGCACCCAGGATCCATGTGGGCAGCATGTAAACTGTTGACTGAAAGGGGATGCAGAAGAGCAGATAGGACAGATCTGCCACACTGAGGTTGAGGATGAAGATGTTGGTGGTGCTTCGTTGCTGTCCAGGTTTGCGTTGAGACAAAACAGTGATAACCAGAGAGTTTCCCAGGACCCCTAGAGTAAAGATGAGTCCAAAGATCAGAAGCGTGACGAAGTTGTCGGTGCCGATTCCAAATAAGGTTTTTTCAGGTGCCTCTAAGCCTATGTTTCCTTCAGGTCTGTCAAAATCACTGCCGTTTTGGATGTTCATCTTTAAAGTCAGCTTACTTTGACGGTTCGTCGTGAAAACAAACTCTTCTGCAATTGGCTTTTTTTTTTTTTTTGGTTAATCGATTCTCCAGAAGAGAGGGTTTGGTTGAAAAATCCTTTAAAGTTTACTGGTGTCCAACAGTCAGCGACGGGTTTGAGAAGGTGCTCGTTCAATTTTTGTATTTTTCACATTTTCATAACAAACAAAAATATAATAGGCTAATTATCAGAAATGATGTTTCTGATCATCCACATCACACTGACGGCGTTTACAGGTTCATGTTTTCTCCAGCAGGAGCTCTTGTGTTTGAGCTCGCGTTAGGTGTAGAAGAGCTGTTCTGCTGCCGCAATAAAATATTGCCTACGTGGACGTCACTGAGGTACCAATTTCCCAGCCTTACTTACCCATCCTCCTACATGAACATGGGAAAAGCGCAGGATCTATGATTCCAGTTCATCACCCCAACCTTTTTTCCCCTCTTCCATACTGTTCCATTACCAATAAGACCCTTGTGAAGTAAGCTTAATAGATACATTGTAGGCGTTTTTTTGAGACAAACATTCAAAGGCTATATGATATAAGTATGTATACCAAAAAAAAAAAAAAAAGTAAAAAAAGAATTAATCTAATTCAGAATAAAGGGTTCTTAAAAGGGACAGGTCACCCCGCCTAAAAAAAAAAATTGTCGTTCCAAATCCGTAAGACTTTAATTCATCTTTGGTACACAAATGAAGATCTTTTTGATGAAATCTAAGCTTCTGTCCCTCCATAGACAGCTACACAACTGACATTTTGACGCATAAAACTAATCCATATGAATTGAGTGGTTGAGTCTAAATTTTCTGAAGAGACACAATCGCTTTGAAAGATGATCAGATTGATTTTATTCACATATAAACCTTCATCAACTCACACATAAGTTGTGGTAAATGGAAACTCGAGGATATTCATTGTTCTTTCGCATCAAGCAGGTTTGGTTGAGCTTCTGTTAATGTTCGCTAATCAATGTTTATATGTGAATAAAAGCCTAAATTAAATCTTATAAAGCGATTGTCTCTTCAAAAAATTTGGGCTAAACCACTCAATTCATATGAATTAGTTTTACAATTTCTTTATGAACTTTTTGTGTCAAAGTGTCAGTTGTGTAGCTGTCTGGACAGAAAGCTCTCAGATTTCATCAAAAAGATCTTCATTTTTGTTTCCAAAGATGAACGGAAGTCTTAAGGGTTTGGAACGACATGATGGTGAGTAATTTATTTATTTATTCAATTCATTTTTGGGTGAATTAAGCCTTTAATAATTTTAAAGGCTGGTGCTTTATTCATTTTTGGGTGAATAAGCCTTTAATAATTTCCCTGCCAGCATTTTCTTTAAGTTGCCAGCCAGCACCAGCATTTTTGATTATTTTCATAAAAGTTTCATGGCCCCCAGAATATTTTCTAGTTGATGTAAACCTCACTCCCCTGATCACAAGAGGCGAGCTAGCAACTGATGCTAGAGGCTGCAGCCTTTAGCCTCCTTGTTGGAGCGGCCGCCTCCCACGCCGAAGACCACAGTTCGAATTCTGTTTGTGTTACACATGCAATATATAACAAAAGAACCCTGCTTAAAAAAAAAGTTTTATTCCAGCTTTATGCATTCTTTTTATCATCACTTAAATGTGGGTAAGTTTCAAGTTTCAACATGGAAGCCGAAAAATACATGTGTACATCCGTCAAATTAACATATAAATACAGTAGATAATGCATATTATATTACTTTTTATTAATCACAAAATGTACATTACAAGTGTATCAAAGTGTGCTAAACAGACCCCAGGGATCAGATGTCCTATAGCCATAGCAACAGTATGCTGCTCGAGCATTTTCTATTCAGTATTGGACAGGAAAAGACAAAACTGTCCTTATCATTTTTATATATCAAAAATATGATCACAAAAATAATTATTATGATTTTCATCTTGTACTTCTTGTACTTGGCAGAGGTGCTTGCTTTCCAATTTTGCTCAGATCTTGCATTCAAATGGCTGTCAATGCATAATAGCAAAGTTCCTTTTAAGTCCCCTGGAGAAAAATCAAGTTGTTAATGTTCTTTATATATCTAGGTAGTGTTGTTAATATGCTTTAAGACAACCATGTGCAAATTCATAATTCAACACTTAAAACTGCAGTGAACACAGTCTCAAAAACGCGGTTTGAAATCGCTGGTGTTTCTGACGTCACAAACTACCTTGTAACTAATCACGTCAATGTGTGAATATAATTACAATTCATTTACAATCAATATTAAACTTAGCTTTTAAATTAGTATACATATATATATATAAATGCAAGTGTAAGTGTAAGGATCATGCTTTGTGTTCCTGTCTGACATCATTTCCATGTCTGTTCGTTCTCTTATTTCATTCTGTTGTTGATTAATTATCAAGCTCCCTCATGTTCTAGTAGGCTTTTATATACTCTCTGTGTCTTTTAGTTCTTTGTCCGATCTCGTCTATGTGTTACGTCAATGTTAAGTGGATGTATTTGTCTGTTTCCCCTGCATGGACTTATTAAAGACTGAGATTCTGATTTCTCCTTCGATGTGCGCTCTTAGACTCACATTATGTGACAGCAAGCTTTAATATATAAGCTTTTTTACAGATTAAGTTCTTTTGAGCTCTTTGTGAAACTATAAATTATAAGGCCTATTTGTTTGATTCCCTTATAGTCAGATATTTTCTTTCAGCTGCCTTCTCAGACCTTTGCTGCAGCAGTGTTTATCCTGCCTTGCAAATGCATTTAATTTCATGATATTTTTTCGTAATGATCTCTGAGGTGCTGTTTACACAACACCGTTTTCAACTAAAAATTTTGTTTTTATGTGTTTTGGCCATTCATTTACACGACAACGGCGTTTTGGCTGCCTGAAAACGCAAACTTTTGAAAACGGTCTCTGTGTAAACAACAAAAACGTAAATCTGTCAAAACGATGACGTCATGCACATGTCTACGTATTCAATATATAGTGTTTTCATCGAGAAGTGAATCAAACTGACGCTCTCCATCTTGGCTGTTTGCCGCACGTGTCAAATACAAGGCAAATACATTTGTCCTTCCTATATGAGTAATATCGTGAGATCTAGGAGGACGTCATAAATATAATGAGGCATCAGGTTTGCTGACTGGAATTTGTCGTGTCATGCCACATCCAGTGTAGAGAGCATCACTGATTATAATGGATTCAATTGGCTTTTGACGCATCGCGTCTAGTCTAGACACAGGCTGCATCCGAAAACTGAGCCAGAGCTTCACGTCAGCCACGTCCAGCCAGAGCTTCACGTCAGCGACGTCCAGCCGAGCTTCACGTCAGCGACGACATGCCTGAGCTTCACGACGACATGCCTGCGCTTCACGACGACATGCCTGAGCTTCACCACGACATGTCTGCGCTTCACCACATCATGCCTGAGCTTCATGCCAAACCTGCACTTCACGACGACATGCCTGAGCTTCACCACGACACGTCTGCGCTTCACCACGTCATGCCTGAGCTTCATGCCAAACCTGCACTTCACGTCAGGGCCGCCGAGCCTGAGACTGTTCAGGTCACGTCCGCCGAGCCTGAGACTGTTCAGGTCACGTCCGCCGAACCTGAGACTGTTCAGGTCACGTCCACCGAGCCGGAGACTGTTCTCGTCACGTCCGCCCAGCCAGAGACGCTTCACATCACTTCTATAGAGCCAGTGTCTTCGGACAAGATGGCCGACTCCACGCCTGTGTCTTTGGACAAGATGACCGACTCCACGCCTGTGTCTTTGGACAAGATGGCCGACTCCACGCCTGTGTCTTCGGACAAGATGGCCGACTCCACGCCTGTGTCTGCGGACAAGATGGCCGACTCCACGCCTGTGTCTTCGGACAAGATGGCCGACTCCACGCCTGTGTCTTCGGACAAGATGGCCGACTCCACGCCTGTGTCTGCGGACAAGATGGCCGACTCCACGCCTGTGTCTTCGGACAAGATGGCCGACTCCACGCCTGTGTCTTCGGACAAGATGGCTCCGCCCCGGCCGCCTGCACAGCCTGCCTGCACAGTCTCCCGCCGCCCCTGCACGTGCTCCGCCCCGGCCGCCTGCACTGCCTGCTCCGCCCCGGCCGCCTGCACAGCCTGCTCCGCCCCCCGGCCGCCTGCACAGCCTGCTCCGCCCCGGCCGCCTGCACTGCCTGCTCCGCCCCGGCCGCCTGCACAGCCTGCTCCGCCCCGGCCGCCTGCACATCCTGCTCCGCCCCGGCTGCCTGCACTGCCTCCTCAGCCCCAGCCGCCTGCACTGCCTCCTCAGCCCCGGCCGCCTGCACAGCCTGCTCCGCCCCGGCCGCCTGCACAGCCTGCTCCGCCCCGGCTGCCTGCACTGCCTCCTCAGCCCCGGCCGCCTGCACTGCCTGCTCCGCCCTGGCGTTCCATCTTGCCGCAGTCTCCAGGTCCTCTCCCACTTCACGGGCCTGGCCCTCCATCCCACGCCCTGGTCCACCTCCGCTCCACCTCCCTCCTGGAATGAAGCGTCTGGAAGCCGCTCCTTAAAGGGGGGGTTATGTAACGGTACCTACTGGAGTGCCCTTGAGAGCCAACTGAGGGTACTCCACACCAGACTATTAACACTCCATTACAGACTACATTTCCCAATACCCACTGCCCGGACTCATTAATGATTGCATCACACCTGTGTCTCATCACTGATTGCATCACACCTGTGTCTCATTCTCTTGTTAGTTTCAGTCCATTTATTCCCTGGTCATTCATTCATCATGGCGAAGTTTTGTATGTTTGTCACACTGCATTTCCGAGCGTTTCTCACTGGTTCCCTGGTTTCCTGTTCCCCGGTTTTTGGATTCTCTGCCTGTTCCCTGGATTTCTCTTTTGCCTCTGACTCCTGTTTTGTTTGTTTGTTTAGTTTGTTTGGACTGCTTACTGTGTTTTGACCTTTTGCCTGTTCAATGGATTAGGTGTTTGGATTACCCCTTAAGTAAAGCTGCATTTGGATCTCAACAACCCTCTTCTCAGAGCAGTTCGTCACAGTTAATTTTTTTTTTTAATTACTTAATTTAAAAAAATTGCATAAACATACCCAGTCACAAAGAAGATTAAAGCTATCCCATGAAAAAGACACACTGTAACTCTAAACTCAAATGGACTTAAACACATCATAGTGGATTAAGATATTTCAGGTCTTCATTACATAAATCATGTTCAATGTCAATTGTTATTTATTAAAATATTCAGCTAATAACTGACGTTAGAGCAATGTTGTTTTTGCTACAATTTGCCATGCCAATAAAATATGCTGTTTCTTTTGCTAAAAATTATGTAAAACCCAAATAGAGGCCACACAATACTATGAGACCAGGCAGATAGAGGGGTAACTAAAAATAAATTTCATATGGTGAAATCACATATGAAATCTGACAATGGTCTCATAATAGGTTCAAATCATGAAAAAGGGGGCAGACTAGACCTGCCAATGCACTTGTGCAGTCTTAAGCACACATCTCAGAACATTGACTGTTTCAAATAGAGTTTCTTTTAATATTTGCTATCTTCCACAGAGATTGCACTTTCTCCCATTCATAGTAATATGAGTGTCCAACTTTCTAATGCCTATGCTCATGGAACAAGAGAGTACAGATAAGGTAAAATCCAAACAGAGTTTAATAATGTACTGTATTGAAAAAGATGCAACCAGGCGAGAAACTGTGTAGAATATCGTTGACGTGATACTGGCTGTCGAATGATAGTTCTTATCTGTTGCAGGCAGATTGGAGAAGTGACTGGAGGACCGGATGGCTGGCAGACGGATGATCACTGAAGAAGACTGATGATTGGACAGTTCGAGAGAGGATCGCAGACCAACAGGTGGGTAGTTGAGTGAGTGTTCAGAAATGAACGACGAGAACAGACGAGGGTGAACTGAGGCTTATATGGTGAGGGCGTGGTTGATTCTGTGACACCTATAAAGTCTTTGGTAAAAGTGATAAATCACACTGCTCATCTAGCTTATGTGTAAGGAAACATGAGTGGGTAAATATCTTTGGGCGGGAAAACAGAATTTCTCAATACCAACATTGACGTTAAGGAGATTCGTTTGTTTTGTTTGCCAAGATTGGATGTTGCAATAATAATGAAGTTATTACATTTTAAAGCTCAAGGGCGCTTTTCTGTTGTTGTTGTTTTTTTTAATCAATGTTGTATAGATCTTAATTTAAGCTACTTAAACTTTTTCATTGTTTTATATAAAATAAAGTTGTCCAAGTGGCCTGCGACCACTTGTAATGTATTAACTAACAATGAGCAATATATTTCTTACATTATGTATTAATCTTTGTTAATAGTAATTAATAAATAACACAGTCTCATCCCAAGAAGTCATATATTGACGTCTTGGGACGTCTTTTGACCATACGTCAATATCCGCCTTTTTAGGGTACCCTTAAACGTCGGTTATATGACGATCCTGGGACGTCATACAACTGACGCTCTACCTTTAACATCAGTTAGGTTTAGGGGTAGGTTTAGGTCTGGGGTAGAGTTAGGATCCGATAACGTCATCTAACCGACGTTTAAGGGTACCCTAAAAATGCGGATATTGACGTATGGTCAAAAGACGTCCCAAGACGTCAATATATGACTTCTTGGAGTCGTTCATTGTTTGTTCATGTTAGTTCACAGTGCATTAACTAATGTTAGCAAATACAACTTTTAATTTGAATAATGTATGAGTACATGTTGAAATAAACACTAAAGATGAATAAATACTGTATTGTTTGTTCTTTTTTCATGTTAACTAACTAATTAAACCTTATTGCAAAATGTTACCACATTATAAAATCTCTCAAAAATGATTTTGAAACATTTTTTTTTTATAGTATCGTTTTGGATCTCTTATAGGTTATGCCCACCCAGATTCACATGAAATCAAAAGTATTTTATTTTCAAGTTCTTTGGCGACCTGACCTCATGGCCTGTTTACCACTATAATAATGTATAATTCAAGAAGCTGATTACCCATAAATTGCTTCCCCTCTCATGCTGAATGGTTTTCTTTTACCCCTACTGAGCAACTACCAATATCCAAAGAGGAAATACAACTGCACTGTCCTCAGGGAACCAGAGATGGTTAGTCATGTATGATCGCTGAAGAGATAACCACATCAGCAGCCTTCTCGTTGGGTATTGATGGCGCTCATGAAACTATGACAACTGAATTTCTAATTAAATTATTACTTGAGAGCTACCACATATTGTCTTTTTAAATCTTATGATAAACATGAATGGAGATATGGCCCGAAATGACCTGAATCAAAAACGTTTAGTGAATCACCAGACAATGTGAGACAACCTGAGCATATTTCAGACATATGGCACATGAGACCAACTATTATGAAATGACACAACCAATACAAATCAATGCAAGTTTCTTCGGAAGCTCACAAGACGGGAATCTCCAGAGAAATTAAAGAATCTTTTGTAAAAAAAACAATCAACACAAATTGAATTGTAAAACAAATCATTCAGTGGTTGTTTTCAGTGTCCTTCTCTGGAGGCCTGTTCATCTCACATACATGACATCGTGCCATCAATGTTGGCTGTTTTGCATGAGAGAGAAAAAAAAGATCTGATGTTTCTTACTTAAGCCAATTATCAATTTTCTAATCGCACTGAAAGATTATTAGGCTGCTCTTTAACCATTTAGATTGTTTTGGAGTCCTCCAGCCTTTTGTGTGCTGCCCCTGTGAGATCCTGAGGTACTGATGTTGCCATGGTGACGGGTTGCCTCTTCTCAAAGACCAAAACATTTTTTCTCTCTCGGTGTGAGAAACTGTGCAGGAGCTGATCATGTTTTTCTGGGTCAGATGAATCAAACATAACATGGTTAAGCCCCAAACAAAGATCATTACTCATCTAAGAATCCATTTTAATCATGTTTATTAAAAGTGAGGACAATTGTTGCTTAGAAGAAGTCTCAGAAAAGCACTGATGACTATTGCTTGTTTCAGCACCACGGACAGAGACGACAAACACAGAGCCCTCGGGGAGAAAGACAAAAGAAATTACTAAAATAAGAATTCAATGCTTTGTCTTAGTCTGACGTAACATAAAGTAAGTCATTAGTCTCTCTCCTTCATTTCTGTAATAGGCAACTCTCTTCTTGATTACTGTAATAGATTGACCCATAAAATGCATAATTTTGTTGGACACTCATACAGAGCACCTAATTAAAATAACGAATTGCATTGCCCCTGTTAAAGAATGTGCAAACTTGAGTCTGCTGCATACAATTATTGATCAATACTCATTCAAAACTCACCTGAATATTTTATTATTGAAAATGCGGAATTGCACGATTTTATATTTCTGCATTATATGCTATGCCTTTCATTGTTTGGCACTGTTTTTTAGGAGCATAAATCCTCAATCCAATTAAAATGATTCCAGTTTTCTACAATTACTAACTAACTTAAAGTATACTGTAAAAAAGTTAACTCATTATTTTGAGTTATCTTTTGCATGGTTTTTTTTAGTTTAACTAACTTATTCGATAAGTTGAGGACAAGAAAACTTAAAATTTCTTGTTGTCTGGACAATCTAGTTAAAAAAATAAGTTGAAATAACTAAATTGCTAAATATTTTTTACAGTGTACTTTTTCTAAACTCTTAACACAGCAACACCTACATCACACAAGCCAATAATCAAATTCAAATAATTACAGTTTTCTACAATTGCTAACCAACTGAAAGTAGGCTACTTTTAACACAGCAACACATATCACACAATTAGCCAAGTAGTTATTCTGGCCAAAAACACATATTGTTACAGTTTTTCTGAATTACACTAAACTCCATTCTCTGAACCAAATTCTCAATAGCCTAAACCAATTTTTCTGTAAAACTTTCTGTAAAACATTAAACAAGTTCAGGTAGTTAAAACACTGTTTGCAAATCAACTCTAATACACATTTCTCACTGTGATGCACTTATGTTTCAATACGCTATACACAAGCAGGCAAAAGTTAAACACAACTGCAAAACAGATGTCATCGTTTACACTCAACAACTCAAAATTGTTCACACTTATTTCTAATGATGTGACCAACCAACTGTACAAAATAGAGAGATAGAGTCAGTTCAGAGTGCCAAAATAGACTCAAAATGTTGCACTGAATGCTGATACCAACAATGGATGGAAACAATATAAGAGGGAGACGCGGAAGAGCATGTGTAAAAGAGTTGGTGAGCAAGGATGAAGAGGAGGATGAGAAAGAGCAAGGTGTGGAGAATGTTGTCAAGGCTGGATCTGGCTTTAGGGTTTTTTCCCTTTGCCTGTAATGTGGGCAAAGTCCTCTGGCCGTATACCCAACATGAAGATGTGATGCAGAAGCAGAATAAAATCTCTCTCACTGACTTCGATATTGCAGTTGCACCACTCTTCTGAATGTACTGTAAAATGCTTTTCATTTAAAGTTTTTTACTGTAACCTTTTTGGCTTTTGCAGTTGGGTCACTGTATTTTCACAGTATGCAAGTGCTGACTATACAGACATTCAATACTATACAACATTCAGTACAATACTATACTTGCAGTGCATACAGTATACAATTAAATTGGCATTACTATACTTTTTTATTGCGAATTTGCTTACTTTGTTACAATATACTTTTTTTATGTAACTGCATGCTTTGGATTCTATTTTCTCCATTTTTACTGTATACAAATGATCTGTAGTGTTTATAATATTGACTCATATGTGTATGATCTGAAAGCATTGTTTGATTTTGAGCACATATAAAATGGTTTTGAGGCAATTGTTTGATTTTTTCAGAGGTTGAAAATTTGGTTTTGTGTTTAAGGTTTTTAGAACGTGAGTGATGGTTTCAGGAAATGTGTTTTAGCAATGAATAAAATACAACTTATAAAACAAATAAATTAAATAAAACAAATAAAAATTCCCAATTAGCTTTTTACTTTTTACCTTTGTTCCAATGGGAAAACTATGCACAGTCCACCACACATTCTTCCTCCTCTCCCCTAACTCTTCTTCTCCCTTGTCCTGGCTCAAATACTCTCCTCTATTAACTCTCTTTCACCCAGATATTATTTATCTCTCTCTCTTTGCTTCTCTGTTGTTCGGCATAACAAACACAATTCAAAGAGTTCCTTTTTTACTGCGCATGTGTAGAACTTCAATTGAAATTGGATTCAGCTATCAATATTTCAGTGATCTGTTACCTAAAAATGCTTTCAGTTATTTCTATATTGTTTAGATATATATATTATTTCAGTACTTTTGAGCTGCTGTTTTTGCTGAAGTAAAGGCTTTAGGGTTTGGAACATTGGCTCCTCATTTCTGTCATGAAATTATCCATGATTTTGATGTGAATGAAGTATAGAAACGTGTTAATTGACTGCATATTGTGTGAAAACAACATGAATTGTGTCAATGGTAAGGTCACAAAAGACAGATGTTGTGCCGATTGTGTTTACAGTTTTGAAAATATGACTACAGATTGGACAAAAGATGGTTGGATATTGCTTTAAAGTGAAATAATAATCTTTTATACTCTAGAATGTTGCTGCCAAACAAAATGAAACGCAACATCTCTGACAACTTATGTTGTTAATTCACCACCATCCTTGCTTCCTTGTAACCCAAAGCAATATTCTCATAAATGAAATCGTGGGTAGATCTGAAATGAAAGGTTAGGACAGTTCAGCTCAGTCAATGCAATTCCCCTCTCGTCTGTCCTCTGAGGTAAGTACTCGGACAAGACTCTTTTGTGTAGAATGCTATATGACCTGTGTGAGGTTTTACACAGGAGAGGCAGACATCAGAGCAGGAAACAGAGGGATGAGTGATTGTGGTGCTTCATTTGAACTGTGGAGGGGGTAAGAGAGCACCATTATTCTCTCAAGACTCCAGTCAAGTAGAGTAAAAGCTCTCATGTCATGGTTCTGTCCCTCTGGTTCTTACTTTGGCGACAGAACCCTGACACTTACGGTATGTATTGTCTCGTCCTTGTGTGAGAGTGCGGTTTTGAGTGTGCTCAGGCTGTGGACTCTCTCGTTTGTGTCATGTGTGTGTGAAGCAAGGTGACAATGAATGTTCCTTCCCTCATGGTGTGCTCCAGTCTGGGTTTGTTCCAGAAAGCAGGTTATATGACATACCTGGATATGTTTACGGATAAGTGAGCGAATAACCTTAACATGTAGCCTAGAAATCTAGACGCACCCTAGCGGCAGCGAAAATTACTTCGCAGCCAGTGTGGTCTAGCAACTCTCCATAGGCTTTTGAGCTGGAAAAACCAAAAACTGGTCAGGCCAATCACATCGTGTATAGAGTCGGCGGGCGGGCTTAACACAATGACGGCACAGTTCATGACGTTCCGCGTGATTTCCATAGGTGATTTCCCTGCTACTTGAAAACAATGAAGATGCAGCGGTCTTTCGAATCGGCTTTGGCCGCGACTCTGGAGGACTTGGAGTTAAGAGAACGTCACTTAAGTCATTCTTAACAAAGGAAGACGTGTTTCGGAGTTTTGCCGACCGGATACGGCAAAAGTTTAATATATCAACTAGCTCCGCTGGTGGAAAAACGCATGGGACTCACTCGCTCTGGTTGGTTGTAGCGCTGTCCTATTGCGTGCAGAGGGATTTTGAAAGGTAACCGTTTATCCCGCCCCTCGGATTGAGGCATGTCAATGGAGAGTTCCCAGACCTAACATCTTGATGTAGGTCTGGCATGCCAGGCTACTTAACATGTACACTTCAGGTAGATCCATGGACCACAATGCAAAATGATTGTGACAGTTATTTTCACATTTAACCGCATTCAATACTTGTATACATTATTTTGGTATATTGTTATCTACTGGGCGGTTGTGCAATATTTTCTTTTCTTATCTTTTTAATCTTTAATTTAAAAAAAGTATTACTTATTATTGGGAGATACAAGGGTCCGAGGCTCTACAATTGGAGAAAGCGTAACGGCCAACTTTGACCACGTGTGCCTTGATAACCAATCACATTACAGCCTTGACGTCATTGCATTTAATTCAGAGTTGTGCGGCAGTCAATCACTGTTTGCGGATACAATAGAAATGAATGAGAAGTGCCATAAACTGAATTATACCTGCCGCACAATTGTCCGTGAGTTCTCTTGTAAAACAGCATTTTTTTCGGTGTAAACTCAATCCAAAATGAGTGTTTAAGCGCAAGCATGTTGAAGATTAGCTGATGGGCTGTTGAGTAATTAAATGATAAGCTATTTCCTCACAAAAGCGGCTTATTCATCATAGTGAAGCCTCTCCTCCATTGACATAATTTTTTTTTAAAGGCCTCTTGTCTCCTAAACAGGCATTACACTTTTTTTCAGCTAAGGTTGCAGGTTTGCCTTTAAGTGGCTTTGCTTCTTCTTAGCGTCCCTTTCCATTGTGACCCCTGGATTTGACTCTGATTTGTTGTGTTCACTGTGAACATACTCTGGGTTGACTGAAATGGAAGCTGTTAAGTTCTGCCAGGAAGACTCAATTGCTACGCCACTTATTACCTTCAAATCTATCCAATCGTGTCTAATACTTGGGGTATAAAAGACCAGTACTTACACATGTTTGAGTTCGCAGATGCTGACGCTTTCATTCACCTCCATCCTCCCCACCACCTCCAAGATGGTTCCTTCCCCTCCATCCCCCTCCACCACCACCAGGTCGGTCCCTTCCTATACCTCCCAGGGGGTCGGCTGCGCCCCTGCCTTCGTCTTCAGGCAGGAAATGCAGGGTCCGTATCCTCGGATTGCGAGCTATGGACGGGACCTACGCCAAAGAACTTTATTGCTTGCTGGGCTATGAATAAATGTATTTATTGTTACAGTATTTATGCTCCCAAGTCTTTCTGGTAGAACTAACTTGCGGCCAAATTTCTGGAGCCGTTATCCACCTTATTTTTCACGTAAGAGCGGGCACGGCCATTTGTAAATTTAATGTTTCCATTTATTTTTAGCTTTACAAAGCAGCTTGTTATCCTGCTTGATATTATAAACATGGTATTTATATTATTTTAATGTATTGTCTATCTAATTTTTCTCCATTACTATGTCCCTTTAGGGGCTCTGTAGCCTATCATGTAAGCCACAAAACAAACAAACAAACAAATATACATACAAAAAGGGATGGAATTTTTAGAAACAACTTTTGACAGGGTTCATTTCTGATGATTGTGCCCATGTAGTTTATATTCCTTGATTAAAAAACTGTAATAAACAAATGTGTGTTTAACGATCCCCAATTAGTTCCATTTTTCACAATTTGTAGCCTATTTGTTTAGGCTTTACACTTTTTTCACAGTCAAGAGTAGCCTACTGTAATTAGCAATTCATATAATTTTACATGTGAAACAGATAAAGCTTAGGGGTCAAGAACATTTCTAATGGCACAGCAGACAACATTTTTTTTTTACATTGTGTTATTTATTTATTTTTCTGCATATCCTGCTCTGTAGCTGATCAAGCTATACCCATAATAGCTGTCACGTTTAAATAAATGCATGGTTCAGACTATGTAACTATGGAAATCTCTTTTGTACAATTGTTGTTCTATTATTATAGACTACACAGCTAGTCAAGCAGCATGCCATAAGCACCAGATCCATCAGCTCACTTTACTGTGTTCATAAGAACACAGCACACGAGCGTGATCCTTACACGACTACCAACCTGTTATTACTTACCTTCTTCAAGCCATCAATCCTTCAGTCTGGAGTCTGAAAAAGACTCTTAAGTTAAGTGTGACTTTCCATTTAACTGCTATTGTTCTTCACTTACTTGGTGATCCAAAATATTGAATTCCTATCTGTGAATAAAAATCCTGTTTTATGACAACATTATAAATATTTTCAAATATTTTTAAAATTATTTATAATTATAAATTCCCTGGTGCAATGGGGTGCTTTTGTAAGTAAGTTACATAGCCTGATTTCTGGAATACCCCCCAGGATGGGCTTAGAAGAATTTAACAATTCTATCATGTCAAATTGTCAACTGTAAAATCCAGATAACTGAGTAATCCACATATGAAGAATTGGCCCCTGGCTTGTGAGTTATCATTGGCCAGATGCTCTTGTATTATGTTTGGAGCCAGCACAAGGCTCTTGACCATTTCGCTCCTTGTTCTCTGATTATCAGTTCATTTTCCCCACCTGTCCTCCTTTGATATCATCCTCATTGTCTTCCCTGTTTATTCTCTCTGTGTCCTTGTGTCAGATCTTTGTTTAACGCTCCAGTGTGCATTGTGTTTCCAGTTTTGCCCTGCCTAGGAGTGTGTTTCCCTAAAAAATACCCTCTGCATTTAAGTCTTCACCTCATCCCTCAACTACACACCATGACATAGTTCAGAACCACATCAACCCAGAGAGAGAGAAATTTACTGAAACTATAGAAAAAGACATCTATTGTGAATATTTAAATTCTTTTGAGAAATGACATTTATTGTTATACTGAAGTATTTAACTCTTGGGAGTTAATGAGTGCTTGCATATTTCATAATTGGTTAAATGTTGCAGTTAACAAATTCAGAATTAGCGTGTTTGGTTAGGTTTCAAGGGAGAGCAATGATGTATGACTCAGTCCAACATGTATTATTGTGTGAGCCTGAAGAGACCTTTGCACCCTAAAAATAGTAACTGTTCATGAGGAAAACGAACACATTGTGTGTATTCAGCTCTGGCTGGCTCACTACAACTGATGAATTCCAATTGATGTTCTTGCTCACTGTCTGTGAAGCAAAGATAGAATAACTATTTTAATAATGCAACATTTCTAAAATATTTTGGAATGGCATTTGTGATTGGTTACCACTTAGAAATGTGGAGTAATGAACACCAGATTAAAAAATGTGCTTCTGGTTATTAAATTGGATAGCACTGTTTGCGTTCAGCCAAGATTTTGATTTGAAATCAAAAGGCAAACGCTGATTATAATGGTTTCTACGCACCTGATTAAATACATGAAATATACTCTCTTTATACAGTTGTGTTGTGCATATGTTTTGATAGGGATTATATTGTTTCAATTTACTGACTTTGATTTTTAAATCTCATTCAGCAAACTCAACTAATTTTCATTTAAAGGGACAGTTTACCCATGAATGATTCATAGTTCACTTAATAATTCAGGTAATGAAAATTCTGTCATAATTTACTCACTCTCATGTCGTTCCAAACATGTATGACTTACTTTCTTCTGTGGAAAAGAAAACAAGACATTTTAAAGAATGTCAGTGGTCAAACCATGGTGGTTGCCATTGTATGACATTTCTTTAAAAATCTAAGAAACATTTTATTTAACAAAAAAATAAAGGTAGAAAGAAAATCGATGCATATTCAGTTATTTCCAGATTCTCTGAATTCTTAGCACTTATAGTGAATCCCTTTTTATTTCATTCAGCTTGAGGATTACTGGTGCAGTCGCATGTTCTGTGTAACAATTGACTCTTTTTAGCTACATTTTACTGCTGCATGTTGCAGACAACACCAAGGCCATGGGCTGTATTCCCAAGGAACACACATATACAAAATGTATAGCTACTTAAATGCACTAGGATCAAAACATCCACAATATACATCCATGTTCATGTAATTTAAAAGGGAAAAGGCCATAACTGATCTAGCAGCAGTACGCCTCCTCCTCACCCAGGATAATCGTTCCCTCAAGGACCATACTATTGAGTTTTTGGACTTTGCTCATCAGACCCAATACCATGACTGAGCGTTGATTTCCCTTTATTATTCCTGACTCAATGAACTGTTAAAAAACAAGATTATTTTTTCAATTTATGATCCTAGACCTAGAGGGAGATTTATTGATGTTGTTGAACTGGTACTCTCAACAAATCGTCTCCAGCCACCATGGCCGCTACGCCAGAGCTCAAGTTCCCCCTGGGGACTTTATTGGGGGTGGGGTTATATACGTACCAGGCTCCAACGACTGTGGAACTTGGTTTGCCATGGATCTCCTGGACTTCTTGACCAGTCTTGGGGAGGAGAAGGCAAGTGTGATGGATCCACAACTGAGGTCAGTGCTAGCGGCTGGCATTCTAAGTTCAGTGCTCTCAGGGATTCTGAACTCTCTGTTACGGCTAAGAAGATTGATTATAAACTCCCTGTTATGAACTCTGTGCCTCCTGTCAAGGCAACAGAGGCCTTTTCTGAACTTTCTGAACTCTCTGTTATGGCTATTGAGGCCATCAATAAACTCCTTGTGCTCTGTCTTTCAGTTCTGCCGTGCTCTCCAACTCTGCCAGCACTGCCATGGTTCCATGCCCCACCTGCTCCACCTTGGGGCTCCGCCCTGGCTCTCTGAACTGGCGGCTCCATCATGGCTCCCTGCTCTGCCAGCTCCAGCTGTCTGGGCCCTATTTTAATGATCTAAGCCCATGGTCTAAAGTGCTCGGTGCAAGTGCAGTAAGGCTGTGTCCAAATCCCCTTTTGCTAGTTTAACGACGGAAAAAATGGTTGGCGCACCCAGCACATGGTCTAAATGGGTTGTCCCTTTTCAGTTAATGAGTAATGGGTGTGTTTTGGGCGTAATGTGCAATAAACCAATCAGAGTGTAATTTCCTTTTCCCTTTGAAAGCCAGTTGCGCTTGAACCATGGCCGGTTGCTATTTACATGGCGGAATTTGCAAGCAGAAAGACTGTGTTTCAGTCCTTGTTTGTTGTTCGTTGTCCGAAAAGCTTTTGCATTCATTTCTAAATCAAATGTAATAAAGTCCACTGATGGCAAGTTTGAAGAACCCAAGTGCAGTTTATTTATAATAAATAAAACGAGCATGAGCATGAGCATGAGTTGGCAGCAGATGTGGCGACAACACATATGTCTCCGTTCCCTCCCTCAGGGAACGAGGGTTACCATATCTAACCGAGACGTTGCCTTATCGGTCAGTCACTCTCAACGTACGTTGTGACCGACTGATAAGAATCCCTACCAAAGCACCACAGCTGCTGCACCCCATCCAGCGCCCTGTGCAAGCCTCCTCCCCTTCTTGCCTGGAAGGACGATAGGAGGAGGCTTACACAGAGTGAATCAGTCACTGTTGTTTCATGATAACCCATACAGTGATACATTGGATAACACTGGGAAAGCGTGCCCTTTCTTTTAAGGAAGGAGAACGCTGCGGAAGCCACTTTCTTCAAGGAGTTATGTGGAAAATACAAATGGACTAGCTCAAAGGTTGTACTACATATGAATAATGGGTGACTTAGCCCAAGGAAAGACACAGGTTTCTGATTTGGAGCAGCCTTGAATATACACATATGGGATCCCCGTAGGGTCACACATATGGGACCCAACCTAGACCCGGTTCTCAAGGATTCAGTGGATAAAGGATTTAATCCCCCCCCCCCCCCCCAAGAAAACTGACGACCAGGTTGTGCTTTCCAACTGTTTTGCCATCTATGTGGTCATGATATGCTGAAATAGCTGCAGCATATACTTTGAGGTGGAGGGAGACAGCCTTCGCTCCAACCCTTGCTGCAAGAAGGAAAGCACAGACCCTATCGAACATCTTGGGGGATCTTCTCGGTGAGAAGAACACCACTCGACGTGCAGGTTCCACTTCAGGGCATACACACGTCTCGTGGATGGCGCCCGTGCTGAAGTGATGGTGTTAAGTACCTATGGGGGTAAGTCACCTAGAACCTCCGCATCTTGTCCAGGGGCCAGGCATGGAGTTTCCAAAGGTCTGGACGCGGGTGCCATAGGGTGCCCTGTCTCTGAGTCAGAAGATCCTTCCTCAGAGGAATGGGCCAGGGAGGGACTGTCACAAGGGGCATGAGTTCTGGGAACCAAGTCCGGGTGGACCAATAGGGAGCCACCAGAAGGAACTGCTCCTCGTCCTCCCTGACTTTGCACAGTGTCTGCGCAAGTAGGCTCACTAGGGGAAACACATATTTGCGGAGGCCCCGGGGCCAGCTGTGTGCCAGTGCGTCCGTGCCGAGTGTTCGGTCAGGGAGTAAAACAGCTGGCAGTGGGAGGTCTCTGAGGAGGCAAACAGGTCTACCTGAGCCTCCCCAAACTCTCTCCAGATCATCGAACCCTCTAGGGGTGGAGTCGCCATTCTCCCGGAAGCACAGCTCGTGATAGCTCGTCGGCCACATGGTTGAGCACGCCGGGGACATACATGGCTCGAAGCGACCTCAGATGCTTCTTCCTCCAGAGGAGGAGATGGCGGGCAAGTTGCGACATGTGGCGGGAGCATAGACCACCTTGTCGGTTGATGTACGCAACGGTCGCAGTGTTGTCTGTACGGATCAGCACATCCCTGCCCATGTGCCAATGCAGTTGGGGGTCCGTCCACACCCCTGACACTGCATGCCCATTGTACGTGGCACCCCAGCCGGTGGCAGAGGCATCTATGAATACTACAGCATGCCTGGACACCTGTTCCAAGGGGACTCCTGCCCGCAGGAACGAGGGATCTGACCACAGGCTGAAGTTCTGGCGGCACGTCGATGTGATTGCCACCCAGTGAGTGCTGTGATGCCACCAGTCTTGGGACTTGGGACTTAGCCAGTGCTGAAGTGGTCTCATATGAAGCAGGCCTAGCAGGGTTACTGCTGCTGCCGCTGCCATATGCCTCTGGAGCCTCTGAAAGAATTTCAGTGGGACCACCGTCCTGCCTTTGAACGTGTTCAAGCAGTTCAGCACCGACTGAGCGTGCTGCTCTGTAAGGCGGACTGTCTGTGCGACTGAATCCAACTCCATACCGAGAAAAGAGATCCTGTGCACAGGGGAGAGTTTGCTCTTTCCCCAGTTGACCTGAAAAACAACTGGCTGAGGTGCCTGAGCACGAGGTCCCTGTGTTCGCATAGCTGATCTCGAGAGTGTGCTAGCATGAGCCAATCGTCGAGATAGTTGAGGATGCGAGCGCCATGTCTTCTAATGGGAACAGGGGCCCCCTCCTTGGCTTTCATGAAGACACGGGGGGACAGGGACAGCCCGAAGGGTAGGACTTTGTACTGATATTCTCGACCCTCGAACGAAAAGCGCAGAAACCGCCTGTGTCGAGGAAGAATCGAGACATGAAAGTACGCGTCCTTCAGGTCGATTGCTGCAAACCAATCTCGGGGACGGATGTATTCGAAAATGTGTCTCTGTGTGAGCATTTTGAACAGTAGTTTGTGAAGACTCCGGTTCAAAACTCGTAGGTCCAAGATCACTCATAACCCACCACCTTTCTTGGGTACAATGAAGTAGAGACTGTAGTACCCTGAGCTCATATCGGCTGGAGGGACTGGTTCTATCGCTTCCTTCGCTGGTTTCACTGTAGTGGAGTGGATGGCCCGAAACTTGGGGGGAAGCCGGGCGAACTGAATCGCATTGCCGAGTCTGATAGTCCGAATGAGCCATCAAGACGGACTGGGGAGCGCTAACCAGGCTCGCAGAGACCATACAAGCAGGACCAGATTTACCGTAGGCTTGCCCGGAGTGAGGCAGCGAGTTGGAACACAAGGACGTGGCTCGGGACGCTCTCTCTGAGAAGCGGCCCGTAGCAGGATCTGAGTGTGATGTGCAACACTTACCTGGTTCCACGGGAGGCTGTGCATGAGGTGGAGGTGAAACTTCTCTTTTATTGAATATGTGGGTTACCGCTGGTTTTGAGGCAAGCGGCGGAACACAAACAGAAGAATTTTCCACCGGCCCTCTTCCGGGGGAGGAGCGGTGCGGTCACCATCTCCTGGAGAGCAGTTCCATCCATCTCTGGGTCCCCGTCCTGGGGCCACTTACCTCTGGCTTTGCCGCCCTTCTTGGCGTGGCCTGGATGGGCAGGGTGGCTTGCCTGTGACTGGCTTCACAGCGCCGTTTGGGGTGGAGGCTGTGCTGCGGCGCGGGAGCAGGGGCAGACGCAAGAAGATGGCCCCGGGGATGAGCAGACTGAGGAGCCGCGTGTGGTGGGAAATAGGCGGCAGCTGACTGCTGCGGCAGGATGTGTTTGATAGCCTCTGTCTGCTTTATTTACAGCCGAGAACTGCTGGGGGAAATTCACGACCGGAAGTTTCACACCCAGAGATGGCGTTCCTGGACCACCAAGGTGGACATCGGGGACCCACTGACCACGCTGTAACCTTCGTCTCAAAAAACGTGAGGTCCGTTGCGGCACAAAGTTCTTGGAGAACTGTGGATCATGACCACCCTCTTGCAGGTCCTTCAGGCCTTGGACTGATGGACCTGCAGCAACGCCATGGCGTGCATGGCAGAGGCAGCTTCCCCACAGGCCTTGTAAGCCTCGTCGGACCTATTAGGTCCTAATAGGTCCGACGAGTACCTACAGGCCTGGGAAGGAAGTCACGGTTCTCCGCGCCAAGTGGAGTTAGGGCACAGCTGTAGAGGCTTGCACAGCTGTATTGCACAGCTCCACTGGCGGCATACGCGTGTATCCCTTAGCTGCCCCGCCATCAAGGGTGGTGAGGGAGGAGGAGCGAGACGGTTTCTGGCAGTAAAAGGTGCCGTCCTCGTCCCCGTGAGCTCCTCATGCACCACCGGGAAGAAAGGCACTGGGGTGGGTTGCTGAGAACAAGTGCGTGCCACCCCGCCGGTGGAGGGTTCCACTCGAGCCCGATCATGTTGGCGGCCCGGTAAAGCATGGCTATCATCTCTGGGTCCGACTCGGGCACCGCTGGCACATCCGAAGGAAGCAGCGGCTCCGAGCTGTCGTCCGTGGGGAAGTCTGACCCACCCTCCGATGCAGCAATCGACATCTGATCATCGCGGGGAGCACCAAATGAAACGATTGGTACACAACTCGAGGATGGTCCTGCACGTTCCCTTGGTAACTCTCTGGCTGCGTAGCCTGAGAGGGATGAGGGTACCTAGGGGGTTGGTTCCCTGAAGGAAGTGCGCTCACAGTAGTCCTCAGGTCTCCCGTGTCACTGCCCGAAGCAACCCTCTGGGGAGGGTTGGATCGAGGCAGAGGCACGGGGTCTCCGCCCCTTTGCAGGAATGAGAGTCTCAACAGCTCCGCGATAGTCATCTTCCCACAATGGGCACATGACTCATGCACAAACGCTGCCTCAGCATGTTCGAGGCCCAGACACACGAGGAAGTGATCGTGATCATCCCGTGACCGCAATTAACGACCACATCCAGAAACACACAGATAAAAGTCACCTTGAAAAAGACGCAATATATCTGTTTAAGCTCTTTTAGGGACTGCTCTCACTTGTGCTGAAGCACACAGGGGACCAGTCACCACGAACACAGACAGGAATGTGCACCTGTCTGTGCGCTGTCTCTCTCTCGCTGTTCTTACCAGCAGTGAAAACAGCTGTTGAGATTTTACTAGTGCACCTTACTAGCTGTAACAACAGCTTTTTTTTTTTTACTCAGTATTCAAAAAACAAAAAAGGGAGAGAGAAGAGAAGACCGCTCGCGCTGCTGTGCTGTCACGCCCGTACAAGGGTGGAGAGGTCCGAGAAAAAGGCTTGCTTGACTGTTTCACAATCTCCTGAGAGTTTGTAGAGAGCATCGAAGGGCTTGGCTCCGAAGCAAAAAGCTGAAGTGCAATCGCACCTGCTGCTCATTATATAGGCCTATACCCGCACTGCAAGGCTGCGCAACTGATGCAAATGATTGCACGCCAATGTGCATTAGCTTGTTTAGTTTCACTCGAAGTAGATTGGTCTCTCTAGCGAGATTCCTATCAGTCGGTCACGACGTACGTCCAGAGTGACCGACCGATAAGGGAACAGAATGTGATTATACACTGTAAAAGTTTGACAAGTATTTTTAGCTTTTAATGCATATGGCACACACTGTACCTTCTGCAATATCTCACAAAAATAATAATAAAAAAATAAGGGCACAATAAGAGGAGTGATTAACATACATATAAAATGAAAAAAAATCAAGGGTTTCTGAGTTACAGAATGACAACTGTGAAGAACAAACCAGCTTGAATTGCGCTACAAAGACTCAATTGTGTAAGTCTGTGGCAGCACTCAGGGACAGGGCTCACCCAGTAAAGCTGTAATTCTGTAACACAACCCTCAATGTCCTGTACACATCCCATAGACAAACTCTTATGTCATGCCATATGTTACACTGCCTGCCACTCATGTGTTGTTGATTTCTAGTAACGGATACACAATCCTTCATCAATGTGGCCACCGGAAGGTGTTGATGTCTCACATGTCCGCTAGTAACCGCAACACCTTCCCTCCTGCATCTCTGTACTGGGGTGTCATGATTGAAGAATAACTATTGTGAATGCTCAACAGCTTAAATGCAAGATTTTGGACATATATTTGATTAGTTACTTGAATCAAAGACAAGCTTCTTTTTTAAATGTAACAAAAGCATTTTTGTTGATGTTGTTGTGTACTAATGTGCAAAATTTTACTAAACATTTTTGAACCAGCTTTGAATAGTCTCAAAATATATTCAGCAATACAGCAGCAACAACAAACCAGAACTACTCTATGCACTTTGTCCTTGGTTATATCTGATCTCAGTGTGCCGGGGGCTTGTTCTAATTGTTCCTTCTGGCGAGTAAACAAAGCAGTGCTAATGCCTCAGTGATGGGCCGCCAATGATTCCATCAACTCTTGGCATCCTCTCTCAATGCTGGACATAAGCATAATGCTGCCACTTGTTTTATGTCACAACAATATCATGCCTTCACACTTGGCACCGCCATGCATGGGCAAAAGCTCACAGAAATGTTAACTCTGCAACAAAGATTAGTACAGAGAGTTCCAATTTTTCTCCATGAACTATATTGTTTATTTTATTTATATTCATTAGTGACACTGAGCATGTGAGTTTCTTTGGACAAAATGTCTTCCACTAAAGCACAGGCTGTTAAAATTGTTATGCTGGAAATAAAATTTGTATGGGGGTAAAATTAAAAATCTGTAAAGTCTGTACTAAATATGCTCTACATGCAAGTTACATACCATCCAGGGATTTTTTTGTTTGGCATTTAGATTGGTTGGCCTCATGGATTTGTAGACACAACTTATCTGTGAAGATCAATCATGCCATCTTGTATTTCAATTGAAGATAATTATGACTTTTTCAGCGAAAATAACTGTTTAAACTACACACAGTGTTGGTCTACAGTCATTTTCACAATTACTTCTCTATAGCAAATGGAAGTGGTGGTCGGGCCAAAGCTGCTCTGTGGGCGTCTTGATCGTGATCTGCATACTTCTCGTTGTTTTGGGCTCTCTCCCATGTTTGTATCCCACAAGAGCACATCAAGAATTGTATTGTTTGCTCCTGTCTCTTTCACCCCTTTCTGGGCAACAAAGCCTCTCGTCTTCAACACAAGGGCACTTGAAGTGCAACCTGCCCACTCCCTGCATTCCTGCACTGATATCTTAAAGAGCAGTGGGAGGTTTGTAGATAGCCAGCCCTTTGGCCAACAGATGAGCCTCTGTGGACTGGTCAGAGTGAACAAACAAGCTTCTAGCACCATTTATAGAGACGCAGGGTTTGCTATAAATTGAGACTGAGAGGTCAGGCTAACTTAGTTGAATATGTGCATAGACATTGTGAAGGGCATGTTTTGAGTGGATTCTGTGCACTTCTGCAAATACTCGATGTGTTCTCAACAGCTCACAGTATAATCACACAAATGTATGCACTGAATATACAGTGATAAACAACTGAAAACATACGTGGACATTGGCTTGTGCCACTTACGTATGCTTATAACTGTATAGCACAGATTTTTGTTCAGGGTCCTACAGATAATCTATTTCAAATATTCAATTTGAATAATCCTAAAGATGTAAAAATTGTATCATTCATCACCAACAAATTATGTGTAAAATTCTTTGGCCATGTGTCCTGCATTATTTCATCTTCAATTTTAAACCAACATGTGTTGTTGTAATGCTCTGCAATGTCTATGCTATAGAAGATATGTGTTAAAATCAATGTATGTCTTTGGCACATAGTCATTTATATATATTTTTCTTTACTAAAAATATAGCTACTTATATTTTAACATGTAGTGTAAGGAAGAAATAAGCAAATAAACAGTCTATAACTACATTTTAGAAAGAGAAATCATAAAGAGTAAAGATATTTGAACATTTTATTTAAATACATGAGATGCATTTAAAACATTTAGTTTTATCAAGCCTCAGCTTTCCATTTTGAGTCATATGGCATCATTTTAAAATTACTGCAGGCCTAGATTTGATGGAATATGAAAATGACTAGATGTGTGTACAAAGTCTGTGCAACATTTCTGCCTACGCGGTGCTGTTTTCCTGAGCTATTTCATATATGCCTCATTATTTTAGCTTATGCATTGTGAATGAATTTCCTCTACTAATGACTGTGTGTAAAACATTTTGAGGACAAAGGAAATTGCAGCCTCACATCTGGGTGATCATAGCGAAGGAAAAGCCTTCGTTTATATAATCAGAAATTTTGGTTTTTGCTACAGATAGTACAACAACAAAAGAGAATACATTTTAAACAATGAATGAATAAATAATAAAAGCAACATATTTTTACTACAAAACACTGTGGCCTTTGTTCTCTGGCCAAACTCGCAGCACAAACAACTGCCAATTGTTTGCAAGAAAGTTGGAAAAAACAGCATGCTAAAGCCAAAAGCATTTTTAGCAGCACTTCACCCTCTACAGAGACAGATTTTTCTGTGTGATCATAATGTTTCTCTGAAAAGCACGGAGGGAACCATGCTGAGTGTCACACACAGCGGTTGGTTAATGAATTGCAAAGTCATTGAAAATTAATTTGTGAATATTTCAAGAGGTGGAGGGAACAGAATGAGTGGGCAAGTGCAGATTGCACCGGCGAGGTCAGGTTGCAAAAATTACAACACTTACTTTAAGAAATCAGTCCAAGAACTAGTTCACAGCATTTTGAAATAAAAGAAGGCGTGTTGCTTCAACGGTAGCATGACATCATCAGGGTGTGTCTGTGTTTCTTAAATGCATGGAGACGTGCTTTATCATATTGCATGAATGGAACGTGGCAACATGTGTCTGCAGCTAACAATTCCAAACCCTATACATTTCTCAATGTAAACTATTTGTATAATGAACATGAGTCATCACAACAATGGTTTGATTGTGCCGAAGCCGTTCTTCACTGCGCTCTGCTTCTTTCTCATAGACAGGCCTTGTTGTGCTTGACCCAAGTCGAGGCAGATGTGGACTAGAACAATAGCAGCTCCTTTTATCAGAGAGCAGGGTAGTGACACCCTCCGCGGGCACATAGGGCTCGAAAGAATGCCTGGCACCAGCCCAGAATCACTGACGCTATTACAGACCCACCTCATCTCCCGTGATGCCATGCAACGGAGGGGACGACACCTTCAAAGGCCAGCCCTTCTTCCTTAGAAGCGCCGAAGACTATCGAGAAGGTTTGCAGAGTGTCCCCAGAGCGGAACTTGGATTGAGTTGAGAAGGACATTCGTGGGCTGTCCAGACTGTAGACCACCAAACAGATCAACACCTAGAATGGCCACTGCAAGCACCTCTGGACAAAGCCCATTCGGGCTGGGCAGGAAGAAGAAGGCCCCTGGTCTCCTGGATCAGATTGGCAGGTTCTTTGGAGGAGACAAAAAGAAAAAGGGAAAAGTGAGTCGTTTTCTTTTAAAACAGTGTCATGGTCAACGGCAACATCTTGCTCAATTCTTTTGGGTAAATACTGGTTCCAGATTGAGAAGCTGAATTCAAATATAGTTTAGGACTCGGAGGTGATTGCATTTGTGATGAATTCATTGGGATGCATTACTCTTGGGTCTAGAGAGGTTGTTTATGGAGTGTGGAGTTCAAAATTATCTGTACTGCAAATAGGCTGCCTCTTCTCATCTCATTTTAGCTTGCATTACCGAATTACATAATTCACCTATTCTCTGCATTGGTTTAATTCTGCAGCATTATGCATGCCATTTGCCAAAGTATTATGTTAACACTCATAATTTAAATCCTACTATTTACTATCCTACTATCCTAAATCCCACCCATACTGTCTATATCAATAAATAATGTACAATTTCTAAAGATAAATCAGTTGTATATCAGTGAAATGTCATATATGGATTTTTCTTCTCAGAGCATTTCATAAACCATACTTTCATACGTTCAAGTCATATTACCAAATAAGTCAATTCTTTTAGTCTTATTTTACGGAGCATTTAAACAAAGAATTTGGTCTTAAATCCTGAACAAATAGCTGAATCTATCTTTTTCAAAATGATGAATTGTCAAACACTGTTCATTCTGCTTCAGCAACTGATAACGAGAATGAGAATTATTTTTTGACTTCTTTAGCGGCAATTGATCAAAGCAAAAGGGCTCAAATGGGGGGAAAAACAATGAATCCTCACAACATTAAGACTCTTTGGACACAGTTGTTTGCAGTGCAAGAGATATGATAGGGGTTTTCTGTTCTGGCAGTAAAGTGTGATTCAGTTACTTCCTCTAGGCAGAGCTTTATCTATAGACACTCATACCACCTTGTTGCATGCTCATTTTAGTGTTCAAAGAATGTCAATTTATATGCATAGATACATTTAGATTAGCATGATATTTTTATTTCCTCTTCTATGTTTTCTCGTGGCTAGCTTTTGTCACAGAAATGTAAAATTTGGATTGGGAATGTAATTAAATTGGTTTCACTTTATTTTGATGATCACCTTTAGACAGTCTATTGTCTTATTTATAAATTATATTGTTCTATAATGTTGTTCCTATGTCAACTAACTCTCATTAGAGTAGATTAGTATTTGAAGACTGTTAGGGTTACACTCTATTAAAAAAAGTTGTTTTATCACAACTTTTTTTCTTTTGTCAAATCAACTTATAGTATTAATGTGGTTCAGAGAACATAATAATTTGAGTTTGGTTTAACTCAATTTTTAATTTCCATAAACTTAAAAATTTGATGCAACCAGGCTACTTTCTTTTTTAACAATTCATTTTTACAGTGTTAGGGTTCAGTTCAGTAGCATACTTGCAAAATGACTTATAGTCATGTCTGTTGGGGACCATCAAAATAATGTGTTAGCAGATGAGATATTAAGCAGACAGTCTAATACTCTAATAGTTGACGTGTAGGTGCAACATTCCTTATAGTCAACAGAATGTCTAAAGAAGACCAACAAAATAAAGTGTTACCGTATTTTTTAAAAAACTTTATTGGTTGAGTTTCCAGTCCAAAAATTGGTCGTCATAATGCATGTTACACCTTGACTGTGGGCATTTCTCTTTTTGATTTATTTGAAGGGCTCATTTCGTGGTCATCTATCCTCCTCTCCACAGAGACCCCACCACTCTTCCACCCGTCGTCGTGGAGATGTCAACCCTGTGGTGCATTTCTTCAGGAGCTTTGTAAGTACACTATCTATAGCAGTGTTTCCACCACAGGAACTTTCCCCAGGAACTTTCCCCAGGAACTATAGGGATTTTGGGGTGGTACTCAGAGTGTTTCGACCGCAGGGATCAGGGTCTAAATGAAGTTCCGGGTAAACATTCCCCCCTCAGAAAGTCCCTGCTTGCGAGGATGTACTTTTTCAAAGTTCAGGAACTTTCAGGGGTGGGATTTGGGTGCTGAACATGTTGATTGGTTGAGTTCATGCCGCATTTTGATTGGTTGACTCCACGCAGCATTTTATTTCAACCGCCATCTGTTGCGGTGCACTATGAGTTGTTTGCTATTCAAATCAACAATGAAGTTTAAAAAATACGACCGATGGACTGACGACAAGGTTCAGGCTTTATTAAAGGGCTTATATGCGTTTTTCTGAAATTTAAACTCGCGACTGACACCTGTGGCCAAAAAACAGAACTGCTCTTCCTTTCTGCTCGCTCTCGCAGCCAGGGTTGCCAGGTCTGCACAACAAAACCAGCCCAATTGCTCATCAAAACTAACTCAATCACGGCCAAAAATAGTCAAATAGCGTTCCCGAGTGTTTCCCCGATAGCAATCATGTTCCCAGTGAGTAAAACAACCGCGTCAACCCATGCACTACACAAACAACCTGCGGAAACAGTGCAGGCATACGGACCTGGCAACACTGCTCGCAGCGCTCGTACGTGCGTGCACACTTCACAAGTCATCTGCTGCCTGCAAGGAGGTCAACATTATGTTTACAGAGGTAAGAACAGTCAAAAACATATATTGTTTGAGATAAGTTTGCGAGTGTAGGCTACTTGCTGACTAGCGGTGGTGGCAGAGTGATCTGAAACGTTTAACATGAACGCGCTTGACGTCACATCCGCAGACAGCGCGGGAAAAATCCGACCCAACAGAAAATAGGAAAAATAGGATACAGGCTTATAGGTGCACCCACTGTGAGCGGACAAGGTGTCAGTATGCTCAACAGGAGATGTTTGAGTCATAAATGGTCAAATAAAAAGGCTATTGTTACGTTTATTTTGGGGGAAAAGTTGCATATAGTCCCTTTAAGCTTATTTGTGGAGGATGAAATCCAGCGTAAACTGGAAAGTCACACACAGCCCTATGTCACCAGACTAATTTGCCTAATCTTCACGGTATTTAAGACCACGATGGAAACACAGACAGCAACAGGTCTGGGGGAAAAAGAGTTCCTGGGACAAATTGTTCCAGGTAATTTCGGTGGAAAAGTGGCTATTGTGTACTGGCATGGATTTTGGCCCAGACTTCAAAGAGTCATGTGAAACTAACAATACAATCAATTCCCAGAAAAGAAATCAATTCATCTCGAGACATGAGAATGATATTTTCACACCTCCCTATGTTCTCATCTTTAGCTCCCACTGATCCAAAGAGGCTGTTACCGTTTTCCAAGCAGCACGGAAACATAACCTCATTCAACGAGTTAGGTCAAATATATTAGAAGAAAGAGCATATAGTTGATAAAGACTACTTAAGAGCAAACCAAAAAAAAATCAATAAGACAACCCAAACAAAAGGCAACTTCCAGACAGCTTTCTCCTAGACATGCCAGATTGTGTCTGGCCATTTGCCGTCTAAGTTCGCAGGCCAAGTTTGTCGTCATGTTCAACATGCAGCCCATGTTTTCTTTGCTACAATAGTCCAGACTTGTTTTTCTGTCAGACAGACAACATTACACACACTTGCATCACTAGTGTTAGATTCTCTGGTCACACTTTATATTAAGAGTTCTTAACTACTATGTACTTACATCAAAAATAAGTGCATTGTACTTATTGTGTTCATATTTTATTGCAAATCACTTTTTCTGGTATTGAGGAGGGATACGGGTGGTTAGGGACTGGTTTGGGTAATTTAAGGTTGGGTTGAGGTGTAAGGGAAGGGTCAACAGTGTAGTTATAGATGTAATTACATAAATGAATTACAGCTGTAATTACATGCCTGTATAAGTATAATGTTAAAATATTACGTACACAATGAGTGCATTGTATTAAATAAATAATTTAAATGTAAGTGCACAGTAGTTAAAGACACTTCAGCGGGGCCTGTAAATATGTGACAGTAAAAACCTGTTAATTGGTAACAGTCATTTTCGTTAAAATAACTGTTTCATAGTTTTTTTTCAAATCTGTTGTACATACGGGTTTTGTGTTACATCTTCTGTTGATAAAATAATGTTTATGCATCACTTTAGTGTCATGTATGTTACCATGGTGTTTAGTATTTGTGTGAACGAAACTGTGCACCTTTTATATATTAGTAATTACATTCTCAGCTTGTGACAAAGCTGCTTGTGATGAGCTTTGATTCATCATGATGCTTTCTCAACACCACCTGGTTTTGGTGCTTGTCAGTGTATTAAAAAAGGTGCAACACAGATATTAGTATAGGTTGGAATAACATTAAATCAGTTAATTAAATACTTTTTTTTTTACTGTAAATTTAAGTTAATAAGTAAAACCTAAAATGTTGCTACAACGGCTGTCAGTTTTTATACCATAAATGTCATGTTTTTTGTTTTTGTTTTTTACACCCTAAAGAATGAGTCACTCTTTGAAAGTCACTGTTTCAGATTAAAAATCGAGAATATACTCTTGATAGGAAACTTTTACCGGACAGAGCAAAGATGTTTTACTTGAAGTGATTGTTCTCTTTACCATCACCTTCTTCAAAAAAATGTTTTCGTGATGTAAGATGTGATGTGTAAATATGAAATTCCCCTTTCAGATGACATGAGTTAAACTCGAACCAGCATTTAGTCTTATATCAACTACTGTAATTTTCTTGAATGTTCCTACAAAACCGGTTCTGCGAAAACTACTGTATAACTGTTAACGTTTCCCCATTACTCAATGTCCTAAATTAAAAATGTTTTTCTAAGAAACAGTAATTGCACAGTTGTTCCTCAGTGGATTTGATCATTAAAAAGATACAGGCTCTGCCTTCATTATTCATCTGAACTGCAAGAATATAACGAACGACCCCTAAACATATTTAAAATGAAAAGTCTTTGTTCAAGGATTGCTTATCTTGTTTTTATTACTCTGGATAACACAGTATCTCGTTATAATGCTCAGGCCTCTTCATTAAATGCTGTGCACTGTGCCTTGTGAATACATAAAATGTTCTCTGACTAAAACTTCCAATTTATTTCTTGAAAGGTGTCCTCTCCTCGTCCCAAGTCAAGGGTAAGTCTCACATTTTTCTCTTGGCATGTATCTAATCCCTTTTTTAATGCTCTTGGTATATTGATTTGCAATCGTTTATAGTTAAATTGGCAGTGCTCAGGGTATAAATAGTAACAGAGCAACACTGTGATATTCATAACACTCTATTAGGCCATTCTTGCTGATAGAATAGGTTTGACCCACGATTATTTTCTATGCCCTCTCATATCCAGCAATGAAATTATAATTACCTCTAAAAAAAAAATGAATCATTCTACATTCTTTCTTTTTTTTTTTCATTTGCAGTGGAGAGAACTATTGGGCCTGGTACGTCACTCATCCTTGATGTGATTCACATTTGCATTCACAGACACCCCCATAAACAGATCTGATTGGCTGATTGCTGGAAGCCCTCCTGTCTCATTTCTAATAGATCTGTCTCGTTTCTTTATCATTTGTTCTCTTCTTTGTGAATTAACCAATGCCTCGCTCTAATTACAGCTGCTGTACTTTTCGCTGCGCTTCATGCGATCTTTTCGTTAACCTGTGGGATAAGATATTTTATAAGGTTCATTTCCCACAAAGCTCCTGATTGATCACATTTTTAGTGTTTTTGAGGGCCAAATTTAATCCTGTTTCTTGGCGGAGTTTAATAAGCATTACTGCACTGTGGTTTCAATTTAGCCACACTAAATTATTTTAATATAATTAGTTCCCTTATTAAGGCACACTCTCATGCCAGAATGCATGAAATAGCCATTACTTATGAAATCTGTTGTAATTTTATTCTAATCTATCATGCGATTATGAATTTCCACAGCTTTTAGCTGTACTATAAAAGAGTGATCTCAGGCACTGAAATGATTATACGATTATTCTTCAGTTTCTTTCTTTCTTTCTTTTCTTTCTACTGAATATTTTTTTGTCTTGATTGTTGCACTCTTTCTTTTATGATGGCTTTTCTCCTGACCCAGAGTGACTCTCTGCTTCTTGATGACTTTGAGACAGCGAGACTTTTTCTGAGTCACAGCCGGTAAAACCGCTTTCTCTCTAGGGGTCTTCAAACTGTTCACTCCCCCCATAAACTCATATTCCTCTCCAACCCGTCTACTCCCGTCCCAGGTCCTGATTCACTGACTCACCAGTGCCCCCTGTGTTTTTGTCACATGTTGTTTAACTCCACAGGCTCCAATACATAAAGGCATGCAAAAAGCAGGCATGCAGCATTGGATGCATTTGAACATTAATAACTGACACACACAAAAAAAAGTTTCTTTGGCTGGCAAAACATTTATTTGTGCACAACATTTCCAAATATGTAAATAACCCATGTTATGATTGTCGATTTTGCACCCCATAATACTTGATATGTGGCAAATATCCTCTGTTCTGCAGCCTGCTATTGCACTCTTTATTTGTAGACATTGGTGCGGAAATGCAGCATCAATCAAAAAATGTACCAAAAATCAATCAAAAATTAAAATATGAACAGTTGTTCATGGACATTTCTGAGACTTCCTTAAAGGTGAAGTGTGTAATTTTTGTGCTATCAAATGAAATTGAAAAAAGAAATGTTTTCAAATAACATTACTTTTTGTAAGTTTTTTCAACATTTTGATAGACCTGTAGTTGCCTATAGTTATGCTATTAAGCATGTATAGGAGGAAATAGAGTTTTCCAGAGAAAACAAAACAAAACATGCACACTTCACCTTTAATATCATATCATGCTGAACACAAACTGTAAGTTCATCACTGAGCATTATGTTCATACATTGTTTTAAAACACAGTTTGACATAATATGACAAAGACAAATATTTTCATATAGTTTAACATTAAACAACATTGGGCAGAGATCCTTTTTGTGTTCATAAACTATGTGTTTTAGGCTTCCCCGTCAGCGCGTGGCTCGGAGAGCATTAGATCACCTCACAGACGCAGAAGAGAACAGAATACACTCTCCAGAATCTTCAACCTGGTGAGCCTAAAACTGCAGAAAAAAGAAATCAGTGTTACATCCTCTGAGAAAACTACCAAATAAAGTTTAGATATATGCAAATTACATGCAAAGGCAAAGTAAGCAATTTCAACATCGAGATGTAATTAAGGCTATTAAAAATGCTCAATAACAGGATGGATAGATTATTGCTTTGAAAACATCTAGAACTTACTCTCTGTCATTGAAGAAGCAAAAATGATAATATCCGTGATGAGATTAATTGACTTCTTCTGTTTCTGTCACAGAGTCACCCTCGGTATGCCAGTCCAATATTATCCATATTTCACCAAAGTAATGACACCCAAACTGTCAGTGAGGGCTGTTCAGTCTTTAAGCAGTCATTGAGGGTCTTTTATTCACTTAAGCTTTTCAAAATAAATTTTTATTCAGGTTATAAAGAAGGCCCGTCTATTCTGGACTCATGGAAAGTTGAGTTTTACCATGCGCCCTAACCTTGCTTATTCAGTTAGTCATTGAGAGCCTCATAATAACATAAGCATTGTGGACGTTGGCCAGGTGCAATGCATAAAAGTATTCACATCTCTGCATGCTCAATGATTCACAATAAGATTTGATTTTCAGTGGATTAAGAAATACCACCTGCTACTTAAAGAATCGTTCACATCTACTCATGTCTTTTCAAATCTGTATGATTTCCTTTCGTCCATGAAACAATGAAAATAGGTTACTGATGAAAAAGTCTTACAGGCGTGGAATTACATTAGCATTAAAGACAAGTAAATACAGTAGTCTTTTGAAATATTTGCACAATCTAAAATAACGTATTACTCCAGTCTTCAGTGTCACATGATCTATGAGAAATCATTCTAAAATGCTGATTTGGTGCTCAAGAAACATTTCTTATTATTAATGTTGAAAACTAGCCTGGATGCCAGCCCGAACCCCGCCCACTACATTTTTGGGTCGGGAAGTTCGGGCCAATCAAATTGCCAGGACGGGCTTAATACGATGATGGACAGATAATCCATCCAATAATGTAATCATCACGTCATCAAACGTATTTCTTTCAAAAATGCTTTTCGTGTTTGCAAGTACTCCGCAAATCCTTAAATTCTTTTTGCAACACCGGCAAAGATCGTTAACACTCATTCTTTTTTTAATACTTTTCCCAGAGTGCGTGCAGTTCAGTTCTGTTGACAACTATGCGTCGCTCAACATACGTCACTTACTGCGTTGCTCTGATTGGTTGTCTATCCAATTGAGTGCAGAGTTTTTTGTTTTTTTCCGTGTTTGGTTAAGACACGCCTCATAATCAAAGCCCTATGGAGCAGTATATGAGTATGACGAAGTCAGGCTAGTTGAAAACAATTGTGCTGCTCAATATTTTGGTGAAAACGGCATGGGACATTTTAACAAAGAAAGTTCAGCATTTATTTGTAACTGAAATATTTTGTAACATTATACATGTACCTTTTGATCCATTTAATGCATACTTGCTGAATACAAGTATTAATTTCTTTAAAAAAAATTTAAAATGACCCCAAACATTTGTAAATACAGTAAAATAAATGTACATATTGGCAAGTATTTGGTCCATATGCTATTTTTGAACCCTCCAACATTCAGCTCAAATATCTACCTCATCTGCTCTCTTGGCTAATTTCCTTTTCTCCCTTTTGTACATTTCCCATGACAATCTCTCCTGAACAGTGGACACAATCAAATCAGGCTGGCTCTCCACCTCCATTTTGCTGTAGAGCTAGAGAACGCTGAGTGCTCAGATCTCTCTTTTAGAAATGTAGCATATCGTTATTGCTGGGTCATGCTCCTACAACATGGATGACTCAACATTATGTCATTTTGTTATTAAAGACTCCAGTTGTGACATTGAACATTCAGTCCTTCACTCATCCTGCTGATGCTAAGTGCTATTTCACTGCACGCTTCAGCATTTATTCTTTTGTAATATGTTTTAGAACTAACGGTGATGCAACGTTGATTTTGACCTTGCATAATCCATCAGTGTCGAGGCGGTTTTGTGTCACACATCTGATATGTTGATGACCATACTGGTTTTCTCTCCGATCTCAGGGAGAAAGCAGATCTCGCTCTCCACCCAAACGCTGGAGCACCATCTTCTGAGCCCTTCGCCGACCAGAAAAACACTAAGATGGAAGAGAGTGAAACGGACGAAAAGCAAAAACCTGAGCGGGAGGATCTCTGCCCTATAAATTCACAAGTCGCAGCAAGTTTAACAGACTAACATTGGCCATCTTCGCTTCCTAGATAGAGATACAATCCAAGTATCTGTTTTTTACATTCCTGCAGGGTTTCATAAGCATGTGTTGACTGTATGTGTGCAAAACTGCTGCAATAACCATCAATGGTCAGGTGATGTGATACGTCTAGTTGCTATACTGAAAGTCTCCCTCCAAAATTTTGTTGAAGTGACCAATTCGAAAACGTTCCAAGAGCAAAAAGGATCAGCATCCCTCAGCAATGGAGTTTAACCAAAAGGTTTTATATTAGCCTTAATTGTCAGAACTAGACAGAATATTTCTGTTTCAGCCTTTAAAAGTAGGGAAAAAATGGCCATCCTTCAAAACCCATGATCTTATAATTCTGAATTCGTCTCAGATGTATCTCACACAATGGGTTGTTTGTGTGCTATCCAGCATTTGATACGTGACATTAGTATTTGTGCTACAGTAAAAAGGCCTATCCATAGTTTTGTTGAGATCAATGTTCAACTGTGTATTTGTGGATGTGTATGTGTATTGTGGTCCTTGTGTTGCATTATATATTGGTTATTTACTTTGTACCAGGAATTTGTATATAGGATTCCTTATTGTGTTATGAGAATTTTAATAAATGTTATTTAATTTTAATACATGAACATTTACCTAATATTAAATTAGATTTATTTGAGAAGTTATTTAGCTCTTAATTAGGAACACGCATTAAAAGAAGACTAAAAACACAATTTTGTGGACTTTAGGGAATAGATTCTAAGCATATATGAAGCTAGGATTTATGCCCTCGGATGTTGCACTGCAGTATGTGTGTTAAAACAGCCTGTAAAAGTTGTCTGCGTCATTATGTGTGCAATTGTGATGTTATTTTAGAAAGGTCTCATGTAATTACCAAAGGTAGGATTAATATTTAAATAACAGACAAGCAGAAATCTAGGACAAACAGTCACTGGGAGCATAAAGGGTGTGAAACTGATGGGAAAAAAGGAAGGAAACATGAAAGTGAAAGAGGGAAAATGTGGGGAATGATAAACCAGGAATTCTGAAAGAGTGAAATGGAGTTTATTCAGCTGATTTTTATTTATGTGATGTTTCTCATGAGTCTTAATAATGTTCATTGTTTCGTGTCTCATAGACTCTTCCTGTATGTACTGTTTCTGAAATAGTGCTGAATAAACATTCGGTCAAATATTCTCCCTGTCAGCGCTGGATTTGTCTCAAAATGGTGCTATACTTTCCATAATGCACAGGATATTCTGAAGTGGCAAGGTATACTGATGTTATATCTTTAACCCTCCCTTTATTTATAAAGTAACGTTAAATAAAGAATCAGAAATATATAAAGTCTGTGTTTGATTGTGCATCTGTTCATCCTCAAAAATCTCACTAAGTGTGTTTGTGTGCATTTTTATTTGTTTTTGAATTTTGATTGCACAGATTTCGTCACTACTCCAGATTTGAATATAGGAGACAAAATTGCATAGACCTTTTAAGATAATAAGTAAATTGATGCTCATAACACCGTAATGCCAAAATGTTGCAATTGTTTGTCGTTAATCCATAATTCTGTACAGACAGTGCTGGGTAGATGACAGTACATACAAATTAGCCTGGTTAAAACCGGACCCTTCTCAGTCGTAACTGAGTTAGGGTCTGGGCAAAGGGGCGTCACCAACGGAAGTCGCTCAAATGCCTCAGGGCGCAATTGGATAGACCTAAATCAATCAAATCGATCGTCATCTTGTAAAGCCTGCCTCAACGTTTGTGATTGGTGCCTCGATTTTGGAAAGATTGGAAATGAGCTCGAATGGGTTCTTAACCAGACTAACTTGCAGAGCAAATCTAAATTTGCCGGAAGTTCGTCTGGGTTTTCCAAGGCTACATACAAATTGTAGTCGGTTACAGATTCCAAATTACATGACAAAAATTGTAGTTAGTATCGTAATCGATTACACATTTAAGGTAATATAATCAGACTACTTTTAGAGTACTTTTCACCTAACTTGTTTACCACGTTGATTTCAATAGGATAATCTTGTATCATATTTATATAAAGATACAAAGAGAAAGAAAATAGATATTCCATTCTTTGTAATCAACAACATGAAGTGAATAAAATAATACATTACACCAGGGTTTCCCAGACGGGTTCGCGAGTTTAATCAAAAGCTATTAAATCAAATCATCATTTTATTTGTTTACCTCCATGTCATGTGACCATAAACTGACTTCAGAGAACTGTAAACTTGTCACAAGATGAAGGGGAGTTCAAAGCATCTGGTGGACCGGATGGAGGGAGGAGCCAAGAGGGAGCCCACATGTTGACGGGATCCACGTGCGGCTTCACGTCACAGCAAGGTGTTCCCGGGGAAGACGAAGAGCTGCAGGCATCCAGGGGCTGGACGACTGGCTGAGCTTAGCGGTAAAGATGACAGAGGTAAACTTGACGTGATCAATAACGGTAATTCAAATTCCCAACAGATCAATGGTACAGTCTAACTGCTGTCTTGAAACAGCGAAGATGACGAGCAGACAGATGATACTGGATGGGATAGGGTGGGAGGTAGTAACACCGTGTTCAAATCCATCATCCAGTCCCGTGTCAAATCCACTAGTATTGAATCTGTTACTGCTGTCGCTGGCTCACACCCCTGGTGAGAAGCACTCTGAGGTACTGGCTTTTGGGGCAATGGTCAGCGCTTTCCCTTCCTCTTCAGGCTCAGGCATCGCGGCGGGTGGTCACTCTCCATCTACGGGGGAGTCTCCACGGTCTAGGGTGGTGGTGATCTGGCTTTGTCCTGGATTGGGGCCAGATGCTCTCCAGAGAAATGCTTGGGAGGTCAATGCAGGGTAGTTCACACTGATCCAGAACAGAGATTTTATGGAGTTTACAGCAAGACGGCAGAACTCTTCAGTAAGATTCTGAAGATTTTTTTTCTGAGCCACTGCGGCAAAATTAGCAGCATATTCCATTCTTAGGTAGGTTGTGATGGGTCATTCATGAACAGAAAGTTCATTGCGCCTGTTTAGAGACAAATGAACGAAAGACTCGGAAAGTAGTTATTATTTATGTTCCCTGTAAATTATCTTTGGTTGCATTATGATTTCTTATATATATATATATATTATTATTATTATATATATTTGGCTGTTAAAAGTATAGCATTTAAAGCCACTTAAATGAACAATGACTCAAATAAAGATTCGTTCATTTTGATGACGAGAAAGTCAAACGAGAAAGTCAGTAAAATGATCAGCACTTCCCATCACTGGTTGTTCTGCCACAAGATGAAGAGGAGTTCAAAAGAGTTTCAATGAACAAAAGGGTTCTTTAATGAAAACAAACTCAGGTAATCCACAACAATGAAGACAAAGTGAAGACGTGTCTAAACACACAAACATATACCGACAACTGAAGGGCGAAACAGAGCAACTTAAATACACAGTGATAATGAGATGATAACGAACAGGTGTGATGATTAGATGAGTGTCCATGACAACTGGTGACTGGTGGGAAACTAATGCCGAGTTCAGACTGCACGATTTTCTAAATACTGTTCACTCAACATGACATCATGACTTTTGCGTAAACATACACGCCACTTTCAAGTCAAGTGGCGTGTTATTTATACGCATTTTGAGCTATCCGCGTGTATGCGTGTATATCAACGCCGTTATGTCCGAGTGATTCCGCGTGTATGTACACGCT
The DNA here is from genome assembly GCA_036326025.1 of Chrosomus eos. Lineage (NCBI taxonomy): Eukaryota > Metazoa > Chordata > Actinopteri > Cypriniformes > Leuciscidae > Chrosomus > Chrosomus eos. Next base: position 30,300,514 of record CM070827.1, on the reverse strand, counting down.
GTTATAAATCCGAGCGAAATAAAGCCAAATTTTGATATACATCTGGGGGAGCGATATTTTTCTTCCTAGGATGGTAGGGAAAGACTCATAAATGGTATTAATCAGTGACGGGTAGGTTTAGGGACGGGGTTGGGGTAGTTCATATATTTATATATACAGTAATGTAACGTTAAGTCAACGGCGTTCATAAACACGCTGAAAAGCGATTATGCGTGTTGATAAGACGCCAAAAATGGAAATACGAATTGGCGTGTCATACATACGCAGTTTCATGAGATCAGTCTGGTTCACTGTTGTTTTCACACTGCATGCATGACTATCTGGGGTAACATTCAGTTGCTGCTGTGTTCACACTGCACGATGGATCGGCGACAAGAGGTTTCACACTGCATGACTTTACAAAAGAAAGAATCGCCGACAACTTCTGCCTGGTCCGCAAACTACGTTTCACAACCAAACAAACGCGAGAGGTGATAAGGAAATAACGGAAGATCACTAGTGCGTGAAATCGGAGTTCTCTCGCGACACTGAATTTGTTATTAAAAATGATAGCCTACAAGAAGATTGCGATCCAAATCGTCTGTGCACTGATTTGTAGCGAAAATGGAAAAAAGTAAACAGTTTATGCAGGAAATGGTTGGGAAGACAAGGGGAGCAAAGACTGTGTTTTGCAGTTGGGGGTAAATAAATAATTTTATGCAAATGTCCTGCTGTTGCTGCTGGTCATGCAAATGTTTGTGCTTTGTTTCTGTTTGATATAATTAGAAATATAGGCCTATCTATTAAAATACTGATATTCTGGTCTACAACTCCTCCCCGAACAGCCTGCTGTCCTGTATCTTGCTCTCTCATTGGCTGTCGGTCTTTGCTGATTTAGTTTTCAGTCAGAACACATTCACACAACAGGATTGTGAATCGCCGACAGATCCAGATATTTAGCATGCCAAATATCTCACGGGCGTCGGCGACTCGTCGGCGATTCTCTCAGATCGCGTCTTTGCTCATTCACACTGCGTGATTGTCACTCGCGTGAACGAGCACCGGTTTGCCTGTGATTTGGGCATTTGTCTGCGATTTCTCAAAACCTTTCGACGAGCCAAAATCGGGGCTAAAATCGTGCAGTCTGAACTCGGCATAAGAAAAAAAACACATGTGATTGAAGATAATAAACTAAAAGCCAATGAAAATGAATCTAATATCAAAAACAACTGGGTGTTGTTCATGACATAATTTAATTTTATTATTATTTACTTAAAATCTCAGGGGGAACTTCAGGTAAACGTATTAGGTCAAAAGACAAAAAAGATGGGAAATCCCTGCATTGCATGTGAAATTATTTGAATGAATGAATTATGAATAATTTACTGCTATTGTGAGCATAACATAGTATCATGTAATCAATATAAAAGTAACTGTAGTCTTGATTATGAATATTTTAAAAAGTAATATAATCTAATTACAATTACTTAATATTTTGAATCTGATTACGTAATCCAGATTACATGTAATCACTTACTATCCGATGTACAGATGAGTAGACTCATACAGAACAATTAAAATGGCTATAAAATTAGAATAAGATATTTTAAAAAAAAAGAAAATTCAAGGACAAAATGTGTTATTTTCTGTCTTACCAAATATAACAAAAATAATGATTGGGCTGTTTCTTTTAAGACAGTAAAATTGCATGTCATGTCAACTGCCCATTAACTTTAAAACTTAAAACATTAAGATGACAGAACAAGAAGAGAGACAGAAAATCATTGACATGGAGATTCTCTCTAAGTGAATGCTAGCAAAAGAATTGCCATGACCTTTGCATGGTGTGTTCGGCCTGCTTTTTCTTTAAATGCCATTAAAATAAGCCTCTTGAAAGGTCACTGAAACGATTTCAAAATACTTCATTTATGTGTCAAATGTCAGTGTATATCTTTGCCTGAAGATTTAACATAACTTCTATAAATTCATAAATTCAATAAATGTTACCCATTTTAATTGCTACAAAGCTCATGCTAATAACAATAATAATTATTATTATTAGGCTAAATATTATTATTGCTGCTGGTGAAAGGAACAAGGATTAAAAAGAACATTGCAGGAACATTATGCTAACTTTAAAATAACATTCACCAAGAAGTAACCATTTTTATAGCATCTGTAATCACGATTCCCACAACCAAACTAGAATGTGTGCATAACGCTCTCCGAACACAAACTACTTAGCTGAGAATGTCAATACTATACTGAAAAATACTGATTCAAGGTGGGAATTCACATATCACCAAAGACTTTTCTTTCTCTCATAAAAAAAAATAGCGTCTCAGTGGACTCTCTTTTTGATCTAGGCCTACAAACACGAAAAGAAACAATAAATTATTTGAAAAGACTGAATAAAAGCTCACAGCATCAGTACAATCACACACAGCCCAGACTTTTTACAAGAAGAGTAGCCTACTATTACATGTCTAATGAAAACTCAACATGAAACTTATCATCCAAACATTTAACAAACCCCAAGAACAGGCTACATGTTGATTGAATACTGCACTTCGGTCGATACAGTGACTTTCCTTTCAAACACACAATCACACGATATATCATGGCTTCAAACACGCTCTTGAGACCTGGAGGGTTTACAAATGGACTTCTCATTATACACCTGAGGATCTGTCACGTCGAATTCTTTGAACATGATCCCAACACATCCCCTCAAAGTCTAAATAAATAGTAAAAACACTTGCGTGATCTACCCAGTAAAAGAGATGATGTGTCACATGGTTTCTTTGAAGAGAAATGTTTGATCTGTTAGAATATCTACAGGCCTATCCATGTACAGATGAATTACGTAAATCCATTATTCTCTGTGTACTGTTGCACATAGCAACAGGTGTTAGATAGTATTACTATAAAACGTGAAACACTGCCCTCCTTTGGTGTAAAAGTGAAGTGAAGTTTGCATGGGTGTTCCTTATTTAGCAATACAATTCTGTATTTTTACTTGATATTAAGCTTGGTATAATATTTACTTGACTATTTGACTATTTATGAATAATTTTAAAAAATCATTAAACCCCAAAAATTCCATTTTTGAAACTTCTAGAATTTTGGAATTTAACTGTTATTGTATAATTTACATTACACAAAGCAGCTTTGTCATTTCAGCATAAGTACCAGAAATAGCTCCGCCTACATTTGGGGCCTTGGGACAATGGGATCATGGAATAAAAACAGGCTGAGACCCACTGTAATATCTTGGACCTGTTGCAGGGACTGTTTTCATGGCTCATAAGGTGGGTGTTGTGACTGTTGTGAGCCAATAGAGGGCATCAGTGGCTCTAAGAGAAGAGACGAGCACAGGTTTATTTCAATATTCAGGTCAAAATCCTAAACATCCATTATGACTCAATTGTTTGTCAAAACTAACTGTCTGTCTGTCTATGTATCTATCTATCTATCTATCCACCCAGCCATCTATCTATCTATATATCCATCCATCCACTCCCTGCACAAAGGCAGATGTGAAGAGTATTGCGGAGGCAGACTGACAGAGCTGTTTCTTCTCCTCTGGGGGCCCGGATTGGTGATAGCAGTGAGGATCTGCCGCAGGGAGGGGGGAGAACTGTTGTCATGACACATCTCTCCCTAGTGGAGGAGGGGTTAAGCACTCAGGGATTTCCACAGAAGCAAGACTCCACACCAGCCCGACCATCTGCCCGCGCTCCTGCTATCCCCCCCCCCCCCCTCTCTCTCTCTCTCTCCCAGCCCTCCCTTCCTTTCTCATTCATCCTGGATTCTCCCTCCTCCTCACACATCTATGTCTGAGAGAGATCAGATTTGCTTGTTATAGGCCAACCTAGTGAATTATGAACGCATTAGAAATTAGGTTTCTGAATGAAAACTAAGAACCCAATACTGTCATTTCTCAAAGGTGAGAATGGCTGCTCACATACAGGTAGGCCTACATGACGTCACACACAACTGTTATTTTGTGTTTTTGTAATGTGGCTAGGAGGGACATATTCTTTCTAACCGCCAGGTTGCAGATATGCAAAACTGTCTCTTAAACAGCTGCTCTCCATTGTCAGTCCTGCAGGTGATGTTATATTTGAAACTCTCTGCCCAGTCTATCATTATCATATAATAAAACTCAAATCAAATCAGGTAACTAACAGATTAACAGCTTTAACTGGAAAGGTTCTCTCAAAGTTATGAACAAATGTTCTTCCAGTCACGTTAATGTTCATTCAGAGTTATCTGGTCTTTCACAATGTTCTCAAAACGGTATATAGCACAAAAACATTATTTACAGATCGTTCACCTTTTTATCTGAAAAGTTTTCTCAGCTTACAAGCAATGTTCTCAAAATGTTAGCAATTAGATGGACTTTTGTTTTTAGATGTTACACTGCCTTAAATGTTTAAGTACAATCAATTTGGGTGATTAAGTCACTTCAACTTAAAAAAAAAGTATAAATAATATAAAGTATAAATAATACAAAAATACTTTTTGTATAAATAATAAAAAAAGTTGAAAATTGCTTAACTTATTTTGATGAGTTAAAGCAATGTATAGAGCAATAAGTCATAACTTATTGATCATATGTTTTACAGTGTATTTGTTTCAGAATGTTCACATAACATTCAAAAGTAAGTCCCCATAATGTTGTTGCCTTATTGTTTATTAAAAAATGCCAACTTTTAAAAAACTGGATGTTTTGAATGTTCAGAGAATAATACATACAGAGAACTATAACGTTTAACTAAATCAGAAAAATTAACAAAATGTTGGATGTTTGTCTAACATTTAAAATAAAAATAAAATACTACTTGCTTCAGAATGTTAAGGCAACGTTCAAAAGTAACATTCCCTTAATGTTTGCAAAGGGATCAAATTAAACGTAGAATGTAGAAACAAAGCAATGTTTGTTTTTATTAAAATTGAAAACTTCATAAAACATCAGCAAAACATTCTTAGAAAAAAAAACCTTTTTGTCAGCTGGATAATAGCTGTTGTGTAGTCAGAGCCACAAAGCCATCTATGTGACTTCAGGACACATAATAAACCCCTTTCGCACATGAGCCCTGGTCCTACTCTGAGGTAATGTCATAAACATGCCAGACTAGCGTTTTCTCTACAGCCTGACAGAACGAATCTATCAGCCATTATTAGGCAGAGCTCCTGAGCATCCACGACAAGGAAACACAAACCTCTTTATTATCTTTTTATGCTGTTTTAATAGAGTCGATCTCCTGTCCCAAAACTAATTACAGGTACAAAGAGTCACTGCCAGATGAAAGCACCTATGCTTTGATGGATGATGAGAGGACAAATAAATGTGATTTGCGCATGCAGTAATGGACGACAGAAGAGTTTCTGCAGCATCTCCAAGTTCTGTTCGGGAGTGTCAGTCTTTGAATAAACCGAGAATATCTTTACCGTCCATGGTGGAGTCAAGTCAAGGATCCAGGCTATGAAAACAAAGGGGGCAGGTTCAATTGCAAACTAGGAAGGGCCCTGGAGAATTACTGAGATCCTCTTTTTGCTCAATGCCCTTGAGCAAGGCCCTTAACCTTAAGGTGGTCCAGGGGACCTTAGTGTATGTGCACAGAAAATCTCTTTAGATAAAAAGTATTCTTATAACCTTCTGTGGTAGGCCTACCGATTATGGTCTAACAACAGAATATTTCCAAATTGTTTTTGACATAAAAAAAAAAAGATTGACAAAAAACAAGACAATATGGCTTTGGCAACCTTATCACTTTTAGTTAAAGGTAGGGTAGGTAATTTCAGAGTGGCTAGCAATAGCTTTGAGAGCACGAGATCCCACCTTCAGAGTGTCTCCCAAGCCATACCTCCTTCAAAACACATTACGCACACAGCAGAGTCTGCAAAGCATCGCGAGAGATGGCGTTAAATTACCTCACGTCTCAAACCACATAACATTGCAATAATAATGAACGTAAACAACTTACAGAGCTCTTATTTGTACCACCTGACTGCTACAGATTTATTTCAGCGTTGACTTAGAAACATAAATCCAAATCTGAGGACGTGAACAGCTCTGGGTAGAACATCACAGGTTGCCATCTCATAATTACGGTTAGGATATGGTGGTGAACGCAGCATATCCTAATTGTACCCCTAGACACAGCAACACAGTGTCGGCCCAGATACGGCCCACATCTGGCCCATGTGGAACTGGGCCGACACTACTGTATGTTGCTGTCTGGGCCACAACCTTAATCAGTTTTAAGGGCCCACACTACTACGTTTTCGTTTAAAAACGGAGACCTTTTGCTACGTTTGCACCTCTCGTCCAGACTAAAACGGCAAAAACGAAGACCTAAAACGGAGAAGTTTAAAAACGCTGCAGACCCGTTTTGCGTTTTGAATCTCCGGAGGGCGTTTTAGTGAAGACGGGTCAAAACGGAGGACTTTAGAAACGATGACGCGTTTCAGTCGTTTTTTGACTTTCAGTTGTTTTAAATGTGGACGGAGATCGCAGCTAAAACGCTGGTGTGGACGGAGATCGTATTCGTTTTAATTCTCCGTTTCTAAACTAAAACGCAGTAGTGTGGATGGGGCCTAAGAGTTAATTATTTACTCTTTTTCCTGACCTTTCTGTAGATTAAACAAATGAAACTTAAACTGTATCTGTGTTATTTATAAATAAACACAATTATATATTCTTCCAAATAAACAAATAATTGCAATATAATAATCATCATCATAACATAAATAGCTTCCACATAATTGAGACCATTCTAAAAATTTCCAATGACGAAATGCATTACTGAAATTCCACTAAGGTAAAATAGACATTTGCAATATTTTCTCAGATTAATAGGTAAAGTTGATCTGTGTCAACTCAAAACCAACATATAACAATATTTAACTGCTCTTTTTAACATCTGATGATTGTTGTAGATTTTTCCAAAAGCGCAAAAAAAGAAAATCAAACATATCAAAGAGGGCTAAAGGCTATTAACAAAAAACTCAGAGGTGTTTAGATTTAATGTTTATGTTGTAATATTAATGCTTTTTATCAGTGTTTCAGTATCTTAAAAAGCAAGTAAATAAAATCTATATAAAATCATTCAGGACAAGATTTGATGAGATTGATGAGGCCTACCCATTATGGTCTAACAACGGTAGCACTTCATGACTTCAAATGTTTTAACTCTTTTTCATTGTTGTAAGTGAATCCCAAAACAAAAGAGACTAAGAATGCAGAAGTACAGAAAACCTAACTGAACAATGTTTTAAAGCGGAAAAATCAGCAGGAGCGGTGTGTAAACATAACACTCAAATGAGAGAACTCACAAAGAGTTGACCACAGTGCACCTTAATTGTCACAGGATTCAACTCCTGTCTGCCTCTTTTTGTCTGAATAGTTTAGTCCCCAGGTCAAAGTTTGGCGGGCCACCGCTCACCCTCCCCCCGTCATGAAATATTCACTACATTCTGCTGTTGTCAAAGCAACAGGCCTGACACCGCAAATCACCGAACAAGGGATTAAAGCAGAGGGGTTAAGTATATGAAATGCAGGTTTGAAATGGTTTAACCAATGAGATACCAAAATGCATGTGCTGGGTTGACCTATTTTTAGACTTCCTTTTCCTGCAACATTCTATACAAAACATCACATCATATTCCGCTTCAGAGAGTAACTGATGTCACTGATGTCCCAGATTTAAAGTAGAGTAGTTTTCAGATAAAACGTCTGCACCTCAAGTGCACCAAGTTCTAAACCAGCTGATTGAACGTGTAATTCTGTTGTCTCTATAAAGCGCACAGTTGGAGGGGAACAGGAAAAGCATTCTACACTTCTTGATGGAGCCTGTGAACTCTGACCCGCTGGAAGAATATTCACATGCATCCTCCCCCACTTCTCTCTCTTTAAACTACCTCTCAGAGTCATAGTTATTCTGCGGTGGAAAACAACAGGTTGCTGCTTTCAGATCATATGTTTAATAACTTTTTAGTGCAGAGGAGCATGCAAAAACATTCTGCAGAATGCAAACACCTCAAGAATAGAAGGAGACGAAACAAGTGTTCTTTGTGAGGGCAAAGTGTGTCTGCAATGCAAATACACTCAAACTGAATAGGTTGCAGCCCTTTAATGTAAAACTTTGAAACAACAACCCAGCAAACAGGGAACCTTTTCAGAACTTTGGCTAATGTTCTGGTAAAGGTACTCTCAAACATTCTTCCAGTGGCATCAATGCTGTGATATCTGGTCTTTAATAAAGTTCTCAAAACGTTAACATAAAAACACATGGAATGTATTTTTTCCTGAAACGTTTTAGTTGGACATTCATCTTGTTTCAGAACGGTCAGAGAACATTCGAAAGAAACGTTCCCATGTTTGCAAAATGATCAAATGGAATGTCCGCTTAGCATTTGCATAACCAAGAAAAAAAAAAAAACCTTTTTAAAACATTGAAAATTAAACACATTTTGAAAGTTCAAGAACATTCAGAAATGATGCTTTAATGTTTACATTAGCAAAACATTATTAGAACACATTTTGTTGGTCTGGAAACAAACGTTTAAATTGACACACACTCTCAGGCACAAATGTAACCCCGCATGCTCCTGTAATAAAACTGAATATTTCATTTGTATTTCACATGTGATAATTTATACTCATCTTTCCCCCCTTGTGTCCAGACTCCTGTGTGTGAGGTTTTGTGTGTGCCTGAGAGGAATTGTGGGGTGAAAGAGTTCAGAATTGCCCTTCCCCCACAACCAAAAAATCCATCGACTCTCGCTCATGGACTTCCATCTCAAAAACAAGCGCTTAAAAGGGTGGCAGTCCCGATTACCACGAACCAGGCCTAATTGTATCCCGCTAATTGTCAAGCATACACACAAGAGGATTAGACAAGAATAAATGATGTATTCAAATACAAAATATGATAGGAAATGTGTGAGAAAAAAACAATAGTTAGCAGAACACTCATTGTTTGGCGGGCAGCTGTGGCGTTCGATAATTGCGCGAATGCGTTGATTAATGATCAAAGCTGTGGGCCTGAGGTAGTGTGGCTGGTGGTTAATGACAGGGGTGAGTCTGGGATTAAATATGAGATGGGTAAGTGGAGATGAGGGAGTCAGGTTGCATGTCTTTTCAGACCTACTGTTCATACTGGAGCATTGTGAGCGGGCGAGGGGGGAGGCACTGGGGCCCAGCGGCAGCCACAAGCGACAGCTGTCACAGCCTCTGGTGAGAGCCACTAATGACCACTCTTCACATAGGTGTCCTGCAACAGCTCCAGCCAAACAACTACTGCATGATCCACTTCTGCATGGCAGGCCTGGGAGTTATGTAACGGAGAGCTGAAATTATACAATGGCGATTAAGTTTGACTACTGACTTTATATTGCACTGTTTTTTTAAAGGGCAAGTGTGGTGAATAAAAAGCATTTAAAGGAGCAAGTCTATTAAAAATAAATCAGTTCATTCAGGTAAAGGACTAGTAACTCAATAAAAACATATTACAACAATGATAATAATAATACACACCACATGCAACTTCTAAATAAAATATAGAAAAGCCTGTAGGCTGCATCATGTGCACCCTTTTAAATTTAAGAAATTCTGTTACTCAATAACAAATAAGGATGTGTGTGATGATCAACAAATGTAATCATTTTTCTGCCAAAAAAACCCTCCAAAAATGTTAAGTAGGCCTAACTAAATTATTTTCTTTGAAAACACACAACACACACACACACACACACACACACACACACACACACACACACACACACACACACACACACACACACACACACACACACACACACACACACACACACACACACACACACACACACACACACACACACACACACACGTGTGTATTTGGGGGAGGGGGTGGGGTTAATACTTCAAAACAAAAGAGGTTCAGATGTTCAGAAATAATTAGTAATAATATAGGCAAATTTGTTTTTAGACTTTGTTTTTCTTTTCTTTTTTAGTTACACCAGATAGATAATTTGACTCAAAATTACTTTTTAATTATTCCCACATTAATTATTTGTATTTATTTTATTGTTTGTTTGTAGCCTATTTAAATGTCGGTGAAAAACCAAATAGATCCAAAGAAAAAAAATTAACAGCCATAAAGCCTTACGTGTGTTATCTTTTCCCAAATAATTTCATTATAATCATAATAAACTGTCAGTCATCATACACTACTTTGTTTGCCAGACAGAGATTTCCATTACAGAGTACTAATTACCATCACAAGTCTCCTCAACGCCAGACTTCTGCATCACCTAACTTTATGCTGAACAAACAATAGTCAATGAAAGAGGGAGGTACGGAACCATTGCCGCTCCAGGTGTCGCACGAAACACACGGGGCACTTCGCTGTCGATCCGTCTCGATCTGGATCAACGTCGGTCGATGTCATCACATTGTTTCCTCGATCTACAAACCAAGACGATGTGATCGTTTTGATTCGCAATTTCAACGCTGTAGTCATTTGGAAACTGCGGATGCCACTCAGTTTGTCATCATCATCTCGGAGTGTCACCTTGCGTTTGTGCCGTTGCCCCACAACTTCATTACGTCATTTATATGTACCGAGGTAAGTTTGAATCGAATTCTGAGAAAGAATCGAACATAAACAGTGGGATCATGTAATGCGTTAATAAATAGTTCGCTACTTTTGAAGGGAGATTGGACGAAGAGATTTCGCTTGGACTTGCTGTCGTGATGTGAATAGGCATTGTTTCAGCGCTGGTGGTGTAACTGAGATTAAGATTATCATTCTATTGGCAACTCACTTTAATGATAGTCACACATTCAATTAGTATTCCATTCTTTATTGTAGCCTAAATAGCCTGTCGTGTCGCACTCACATAACCTCTGCCATAACCCATTCTGTTTGTCCATGCGCTATTTTTAGGAAGTTACTCTTCTGAAGAGCTTTAACCATTGAACCATCTGTATGGAAATAAATCGGAAGGAATTTAATAATTCTGAATACGGATCATCCTACAATTCCATCAACGAGTCTTTTTTAATACTTTTAGGGAAGACGTTTTTGAAGTAGCCTATTTATAATTGTAGATTTGCTGCACTCAGCAGTCTGTTGCTGGTGAGATCGATGATATCATTTCAGATTTCTAAATAACATGTAGCCTAGACTAGTCTAACAAATCTGAAATAAATTAAATGCATTTTTGGCAAAGAGTGTGTTTAATGAGTTTCCACAGACTTTTTAGAGGTGGCATAAACTAGAGTCCAGTAGCTTAATTAACCGCTACATAAACAAATACAAAATTTTGTTTATTTAGCCTAGCTAATTTACTACTTAGCTATATAAAATATTATAATCATGAGAAAGCAGGCTTTGTGGTTTTAGTTAAATGACTCGGATTAAAGTGCTTTTGATTCACTAAAAAGAACCGATTCATAAGAGCCATTTTGTACTGATCTTTTGGTTCACTAAACAGACTCGTTGGAGTCATTCATTCGGGATGAATGAATATAACGAACCGAGTAGTTGCGTTGTAGGCTATTGTTTGTTTCCGTATAAAGAACCGGTTTGTAAGAGAATCATTCTGGAATCGGACTATGCTGGCTGCTGTAGGCTATGTAACGTCGGTCGTAGGCCTACATTCAGTTGCGATGTTTGTTTAAACAACTGTTAACGCTGTACAGCAGTGTTCTAATTGCACATTCAAGAACTTAACGTTGTGAAAACCATTCATATCGGTATTTGTTAATTGGAACCCTGTCTAGACCGTTCCAATAGATACATCTCCCATCTTCAGCAAATGTTAAAAACTTTTGAGTTGGCCAATCGAAGTTTCGTGTGTAGGCTATTAATTTAAATTAATTTACTGTGTTCAAACCAATTTTCTGTAGCGCAATTTGAACCTGTTAATATTTATTTAACCTCTTAGTTTACTCAGTAAATGAACAAGTCACTATATTCACTATTATCGTAGCCTAAATGGATAATTCTGCAAATAGGCTATAAATGATCAAGCCAAGCTCAGGAAAACAGTCGTGCATTTAAATAATAAACTTGTTGATGCAAAGCAACACACGATAGCCTACATAACTGAAAACCAATTATTTTAGATGAAAAAAAAAAACATAGGCTACCATGCAATGCCAGGCATTAAATTAGATTACAGCTATCTTCCATCTTCCTATTGATTTTTTTCCGACATGATTAGGCCTACGTTCAACATGATCTATTATTAGATTTTTTTATTTTTTTATTTTCTTTTATAATAGGCTACACAATAGCGATCAATTGCTTCGTATGGTCTTAAATCTAAACCCAATGTTACTTTCAGAGCTATTACAGTCTAGGGCGGGGCTTTGGTGCTTTACTTTTTTGTTTTGTTCAGTTTTTTTCCCCCTCCCCTCTCCCTGAAAGCTTGTCGGATGCTTGTCAGTTCGCATTTAGCTTACCATTATCAAGGCTCAAAGCCTTTGGAGGACGACGGACTGCGATTTACAGGGAATTTTTGGATAACGGTCCTGTTGAATTGGGATCTTCGCTATACGGGGATAATGGAATAGGCTATTGCCTATGAATGAAGCGTTTGACAAGCAGCAGAGGATGTTCGTGCTTCCTAAAGAATGTGCATGCCTGATTTTTCATGAGGACACTTAATAAATAAAAACATATGGTAAGACATTTTCCAGTTATAAAACTTAATCAAACTAATTAGGCCTATGCATATTGATTACAGTATGTGATTATCCAGCAAACTTTAATTAATAAACACCCATGGCCAGTTTCAACAAACCTCTAAACTTAAGAAAACCTTTAGTTCTAATCTTAAGTGTTTTTTTTTTGTTTTTTTTTTGTAACTAGGGGTTTATGTTTGCATCCTCATTTACATATAAGGAAGGTTTCTTATTTATCGTGCTTATTTGTTTCGATACAAACTGTTAAACTGGTTTTTGGTGTTGTTTGATAATGATAATAAGCATGATGTGTGTGCATTATCATTATCATGGCTGTCATGGTGCCAAGGAACATCTGCTTGTGTGAAGCTGAAAGTTCATGTAACAGTCAAATAACTCGAGGGAGGTTTTGTGGTAAATGACCCAACAGGCATGTGCAGGGCTCTCTTGTTGTATTATGAGGTGAATTTGCTGGCATAAGGGCTGTTGGGGGGCTGCTGCGGGGATGGCGTCAGCATACTAGTTAATACCCCTTTGCTTTGTGATGAGGGGTCTGTCTGGCCAACATGACTTTGAACGGGATACTTCTGCGTGTTCTGGCTTTGCTGGTATTGCAAGTGTGACAGTATGGCTTCGTATGGTTAAAAGTGCAATATGTGTGGTATAACGTTTTGTCAGGTGACCTAAAATGGTGTTTCATTTGGTAACATCTTAATGAATTGATTTAATCCCCAAATTGTGCTGTGCGCATGTGTAATTGAAACCTAAAGGAACAAACTGCATGCCTTTTCTGAAAAAAAGTTACAACTAAACTAAAAAGTAACAACTGCATGTTTTATTGTGTTAGCTAATTTATTTGAGGTGGGTTAAAAAGGTGCAGATGACACTAACAGTAATTATTTTGTTCTGTGCCGACAGACAAAAGCCTTACCTTGCAGCAGCAATTGAGATATTTGCATAAGCCTTCGCTAAAGTCACTTCCCTTTTATTTGCAGCTGGTTACTGTGCTCAGCCTCAATGAAGCAAGTTGTTTACACTGCTTCGGTTCACGCACTACACACCTTTTGACAGTGCAAATCAAACAGCCTGTTCATTCGGGAATGAGTGAGTGGGTGTTGTACTGCTTGTTCGAGTTGTGAAGAGACCTAAGCAACCTATGAAATCCCAACCGTGACTGTTCTGAGATGTAAGGAAAAGTGATAAGATGTTCAGTGCTTTTTTTTTTTTAGGGGATTTGTTTTTCTTCTGAAAAGGGCCAGGGGGCTTGGGTTCAACCATTTAAATGTCGAAAGATGTGGTATTTTTGTATTTCAAGATCCTTTTCTCTGAATGAGAATGGAAAGAGCAGCCTTTTTATTAAATTTAAAAAAGATAAAAACAGTGATGGCCGAATTGTCCTTTTGATTTGAAATGGAGCCCAAACTGTTTATAGTGACTATAAAAGATAGTACAAGTACAAGTTTAATAGTACAAGTCAGCCTAGAATGCGCAATAGGACATTTTATGCATCTTCCGCGTAAATTGAGAGATTAAATAACATCCCTAATTTGACATTTCCCATTGTCACCACTCACCAGTCCATTTTCTGTTTAAAGGTTTATGGCTTGAACTTGTGGTGACCTTGCAAAATTGACCCTCGACATTCTACTGCGACTTAACAAGCATTTCCAGTCCTCTCGCAACCCCTAATAGCGCAAGATCCGCTAGCTAGAGGAAGGGACCATTAACATTATCAGTGGCTTTGAGTATAGGCAGTAGGGAGGCTAAAACAAAAGGCACAAGGGTGGCATTGTGAAGGATCAGCAGTAGATTACTGGAATTCTTTTTCCATGGCCTGAATAAGCTTCTACTTCCCCCATCTGGACACATGAGAAGAAAAGCTTACATTTGCAACTTTAATATTTTAATGCCTTTGTTATACTGAAGCAATATGAGGCTGCTTAGCCATTAGTGTCATTTGGATTCAGAAGACATACTGTAATAAAGAGTGTCTCGAATGTAAGATCCTTTTGGTGAAGTGTGTGCAGTAATGTTTTATGATGCGTTCTGTTGATTATTAAAACGTTCATAGGAGGGAAATAGATTTAACGAGTTGGCATTATTGCTACAGTATGCTTAATGTGTATTATAGTGTGTCACAAAGCTGTTAAATGTTTCATTTCTGCATCATTACCTCTCGTTGCTCATTAAATTAAACATACACTCACATGCACACACCCACGTACAGAAACAGATAGATGAGAGAGAGGGTTGGAGGATTGGGTCATGTATAAGTCATCAACTGAAGTGCAGTTTTACCTGTTGTGGATTAATTTGAATAACTGTCTGTTTGATAAACAGCTGAATGTTGTACATCCAGTCTAATAGAATCATAATCAGGAAAATGGTGTTCATAAACACACACACACACACACACACACACACACACACACACACACACACACACACACACACACACACACACACACCACACACACACACACACACACACACACACACAACACACACACACACACACACACACACACACACACTCAGTTCAGTTTGAGAGGCAAAGTCATTTGCCATTTATCCGGAGCAATAATTCTGAAATAAAATAACTATAAATTTTCTGAATCCTCTCCATTGTGGTCTTAATCCACCTTTGGTTTGAATTACGAGGAGCGAGTTAAATGAAAATGCTCAATGGTTACCTTAATGGGATCATTTATACAATCGTCATTTACTCATCAAGTCATTTAAAACCCGTATGACTTTTTTATCCCCCTGTAGAACACAGTAGATGTTAGGCAGAATGTCTGAGCTGCTCTTTTACATACAATGGATGTGAATAGGGACTGAGACTGTCAAGCTCCCAAGAGGACGAAAAAATACTAGAAAAGCATTATAAAAGTAGTCTATATTATTTGTGCACACTATATTAAAGGGTTAGTTCACCCAAACATGAAAAATATCCCCTAATTTACTTACCCTCAAACCATATGACATTCTTCTTTTAGCCAAACACAATCAAGGTCATATTTAAAAAAAATATACTGACTCTTCCAAGCTTTATTATGGGAGTGAATGGTACCTTAGATTTTGAAGCCCAAATAAGTGCATCCATCCATCATAAAAGTAGGCTAATCCATACAGCTCCAGGGGGTTAATAAAGGCCTTTTGAAGTGCGTTATTGTAAGGAAAATAATCCATATTTATAACTTTATCAACTATAATCACTAGCTTCCGGTAACAGCTATGCGTTAGCCGAGTTGCCGTGGAAGAGTGACCTCTGACCCGGCATATAACGTAGGATGTAGGAGTAGCGTAAGCTTAGGTGAGACGCCTCTCGCGGTTAAAAAAAATAGGGCTGGGCAACAAACATGCTCAAATCCTCAGACATTTTGCTTTAAAAATTCTCGTTTTCGACTTTTAATTCGCGCCCAGTGTTTTGTTTTGCTCTAACCTCTGTGCTTCCGTGTTCGTCCAAATGTCATGCGTCGAATCATAGGTCAATCTTCCGCCGGAAATAAACTTGCGTATGGCCGTTATCGGAGGCCAGTGATTATAGTTTATAAAGTTATGAATATGGATATTTTCTTACAAAAATGCATTGCTTCGTATGGATTACTTTTATGATGGATGGATGCACTTTTTTGGGCATCAAATTCTAAGGTGATATTAACTCCCATTAGCTTGGAAGAGCCAGGGTATAACTCTTCAATTCTGGGTGAACTAACCCTTTAAGTCAATTAAAAACATACGGTTGCTTTTCATGAGGAAAAAATACTGAAATTTAAATAGTTTTTTACTAAAAACTATGCATAAGATGGTAGGGCTGGGCGATAAAACGGTATTGGTATTTATCGACGGTTCACCTTTAACGATAACAGTAGAATTTTTTTTTATACATAACGCTAGATAGTTTCACTTAAATGCATTACAATGTAAATAGACATTAGGTTTGGTTGCACGAACAACCCTCAAGCGTCCCTGGATCATAAACCCTGGATCAAATCAGCCTCATATGCCTTGATAAAGGAGCATGCTACTACAAGTGACAAGCAAACAGCCAATAACAAGTTACGTTGCTGTGGGTTTCGGTTGCGCCCTCGCCATGTGACATCAGAACACATGAACACATGCAAAGATGAGTTCCGTGCTTTCCGGCGATGAAGAGATTGTGAATAAAAAAGGACATGTCAGCTCGCCAGTGTGGCAGTTTTTTGGTTTCTTTACGTCCGACCAACATCAGAACACGGTTGTATGTATTTCATCACCTTTCTGTTATTTCATCACCTTAACCGCTTCCACCCTTTAGAATATGCATCATATTGTCCTTCACGGCCTACATCTACCTCACCTCAACAAACAAACCCACAAGCAGTCCACGATGGAGAGGTACTCGGCAACATTATGAGAAATCCTCCAAATGATGCAATAATATAACCACCTTGTCATCCTTGCTCACAATTTGTAATGAAGCCATGTATATGTGAATATTACGATTTGAGAGTTATTTTTGTATATTTAGTGTTTTAAGTGTGAATAGTATTACTTTATATTTTTTGTAACTTTTTTTGTTTTGTGTATAGTTCTATTGCATATTAATGTTTGGTCACTCTTAAAGCTGAAGTTGGTTTTATTCGTAACATTTGTATCTTTTATTTTTAGAAGTTTGTATCTATCTCAAAGTTTACCTTGATTGCTCTGTTTACACTTTTACATTACACACATTTTGTAAGTACAATAGTTTATTTAACAGTTATTTATTTAATCTTTATATAAGAATAAATTTGTTTAATTTGTATTTAGTTTTTGACTGTTAAAAACAAAATTATGTATTTTCCTTGAAAAATGGATAAATTAAAAAATACAATGGTTAAATTCAACCTTTTCTACTCGTCTTTGTTTAAAAAAAGTTATTGACATTTATCAATAAGTACTGAATGATTCTGAATGATCCCATCTCTAGACACTCGCCATTCACTTTCATTGTATGGAAAAGAGCAGCTTGGGCATTCTGTTATAAATTACTCTTTTAGTCATACAGGTTTGGAACGACATGATAGTGAATACATTTTCATTTTTGCATGAACTGTCCCTTTAAGGAGGTAATGTTCTAAGAACATTTTGCTAGCATTCCTATTAAGGAATAGTAGATAATTCTGTCATAATTTACTCACCCTTAAGTTGTTTCAAACCTGTATGAATTTCTTCTGCTAAACACAAAAGAAGATATTTTGAAGAATGCCGGTAACCAAACAGCTGATGTACCCCATTGACTTCCATAGTGGGGGGGGGGGGGGGGGGGGGGGGGGGGGATACTACATTCTTCAAAATATCTTCTTTTGTGTTTAGCAGAAGATAGAAATTCATACAGGTTTGGAACAACTTGAGGGTGAGTAAATGATGACAGAATTTTTATTTTGAAGTGAATTATTCCTTTAATTTATGATAACATTATTTCTGAACGTTTTCTGAATATTCAAAATGTCAAGTTATTTTTTTTAAATGTCTTTTTTTTTTTTCTTGGTGAACTTTAGAGAAATCGTTAAGGGGCTATTTTCCTTGTTTTATCATTTTGGAACTATTATAGGAACTTTAATGTTCTCTGAACCATCTAACAAAAAAGTAACTTTTAAAAAACAGACCAAAGGTCCCGATTTACTCACGGCAAAGTTGTTTTTCGATCTTCGCTTAGGGGTGAAAAGAAGTGAGAAATACGTGACCAGCAGTATATTGTTAGGGAACAGCACATTTTCAGGTTACTTGTAGTAGTCTCATGTAGCCAGATCTTCAGACTGATGGCAGAAGCTTTCATTGGCCAAGAGGACATCTGACCAAAATGTAAAGCAACCAATCACAGTTCGTTTTGTTCTGCACCATGTTTAGGGGGATGAAAATGTAAAGTTGATGTCCCTACGATACAGTCGTTCATCTAATAAATGATTCATTCAAGAACGTATGCAAACTGTAAAATTGGCAACCGCGAACTTTATATATTTCCAGCATATATACTTCATATAAATCCAGCATTTAGTTGATCCTGATAATCGTTCATTGCCCATGAGGGGTTTGATGACACGAGAGCTTTGTTTCCAGACGGACCGTTAAAGAACGTGACACACATGTACCTGTAGAATTCAACCAAACGTATGACAATTTTGAAACTTCTGAAGTGTTTCTCGCCTTATGCATCAGATGTCAGCCAACAGTCAGTGGGCGTCTCTGTACCTGCTAACGTTCTAACATTTACACAGGTTGTCACAGGACCCATTATATTCCAAACAAGTCGTCAAGTTGTTCTAAAGCTGCTATATGTGATAATTATGATAGCATTGGTGAACTTGACTACATCTTAACTGACAACACAGCTGAGATGACTAATGAGTTTGCAAATAAGAGAACTTAATGAGTTGCCAAATACTTGTTAATGCGCACCCTGCAGACAGATGAACAGACACACGCTCTCATTGAGTGGTGTGTTATGTCTTCGCTGCTCCCCCGGGCCATCCGATGGGGAGCTGGCACTACAGCCGAGCAGCTCCAACACGCGTGGTCAACATGTGGGCGGTAATCCCGCTATTAGAGTAATCTGCTCAACCCACCAATCAATAGAGAGCACGCCCATCCTCCATCAGAGCACTGTAACAGGCAAAATTAGGGCTGAAGAAAAATGATTTAATCACTGGGATTAAGTGCAGCTGAGGGGGAGGAGAGACTCCGCATGAAGAATTTAATTTGCTGAGTTAAGACGTCCAGGTTAAGAGTGAACAGATGTCTTCCGAAATTGGTTGATATTTATTTGATTATATACCGATTTGTGCCTTTTGTTTGTTTTTGATTAGGCACTGAATGGTCAGTGTTTTATAAGTTCAGTGTACAGCCTACATACAGATGCTCCAAAAATATACATGAATGCCATTGCATTACATAACCAAATATCAAACCAAGTGCCATTTATTTTAAAAAAATGTTAATTTTAAGCAAAACGGATCATGTCCATTGTTTATGTGATAATCTACAACTGTGCAACTACACCTGTGTGAAATGAATTTCTAAAGGTCATTCTAAAAAGTGTCGAGCATCAATATTTTTCCACTCGGTTCAATATTTTGACATATAATGCAATACATTTTTAAGTATTTTGCATGTAGTATAAACAATATGGAATCTCATTTTGGTGTAATAAATAAATAAATATTTTTTTAACAATAACACATTTATATTTTCTGTATTTTTATTTATTAAATGAATAAATATACACCTTATTTAAGAATTATTAATAATACAATATTTTATTTACTTATTATTACAAAATGTCATTCCACTTCAAGTAATACTGTTTTGTAATTGTGTTTTGATCCATGGCAGTGATTATGGCCTCAACCAGTATAGTAAGATAAAGTCAACTAATTGTACTTGTTTTTCCGGAGTGTTGAGGCAGGAATACATGTCTTAATATGCCCATGTTTTGTTTTATACATACACAAAGGGATGCTATCTGTCTTGACTAAACCTGAAGTGATGGCAGATCCCTTATCTTTTAATTCAGTAATGCTGACTAGTATCACCCAGTATATTGGAAAAACTGGCTGGTGGTGTCATGACTGTACGTTACTTGCAGAGAATACAATGTGTTTTGATCATAAAAACTGTTTTGGAATGATTGTATCCAGGATTTGTGTGTGTATCAGCTGTGTTGGGCGTGCATAATGCACAGTGTCTAGTGGAGGGCTTGGCACATGCATGAGCTGGCATCAGCGGGCAGAGAGAGAGACAGAGAGAGCTAAGCAGGGCACAGCTTTGGCACAAGAGAGCACAACAAGTGATGGCAGTGTGTATCTTCCTGTCCAACGTTCCAACAGGAACAGGTTGGTACTGTATATACTGCACACATCCCTGTTTTTGACCATGACCTCACTGCCTTCGTGTTCAGCATGTACTCTGAGTAGAGTTTTTCTAAACCACTGCCATGGTCTTTTGCCTTTTTAAGGGGATAGTTTACACACAAATCTATTTATTCACACATCTCATGTTGATCCAAACCTGTATGATTTTTTTTTCACCATATAATGAATGTGAATGGGCACTTTAGCTGTAAAGCTCCAACAAAAACATTTAAGATGCTTATAAACTTAAGCCATACAATAGCTTTGTGTTAGAAATTAACAATTTAATTAGTTATTTACTGGAAGTTGTTGTGTGTTTGTATATTTTTATGGTGCTTTTTTTCATTGTTTGAAGACTTTGATTATATGGAAAAGACCAGCCTGTATATTCTCCATGTTTTAAAATTTCATCATGTGTTCAGGAGAGAGAAAGTAAATTTGGAGTCAGTAAGATTTATTATTGTTTTTTTTTTTTATAAGTACGTTTTATTCCAGCAATGATGCATTCAATTTAAATAGTAAACGTTTACATATATTTCCGTTAAATGTTCCTTTAAACTTATTATTATTTATCAAAAAATTCTGAAAATATAATAAATATTTTTTGACCAGCATATTCAAATGATCATGTGACACTGAAGACTGGAGTTATGATGCTGAAAATTCAGCTTTGCTATCACGTGAATAAATTACATTTTAAAATAACATTGTACTTGTAATAACATTTCACAATATTGCTGCTTTTACTGTATTTTTGCTCAAAGAAATGCAGCCTTAGTGAGCATAAGAAACATTGAAAAATCATACCGACTCATAACTTTCATTTTTGGCTAAACTGTCCCATTTATCTCATTGCAGCATAAACAACCATATCATATCAAACTAAGACCAGACCATTCCTCATATGCTGAAAGATGGTTCCGCAGCAAAGACCGATCATATGATACCATGAAAGGCCAAATTAGACACCAAACCAAACCTGGTTAAACCAGATCGTGTTATACATTTAGAACATAATACTCTCCAAACCACAGCACATTAAGACATAACAATGCCAAACTAGATCAAACCTGACTATACTATGCTAAGAACCCTTTTTGATGCTTGGTGATTCAGTAGTGCATATTAATCACACACTGTCTGACAAATGTTCCATTTGAGATAATAGAAACAAGTCATTGTTGCTATTGGCTGGAAACCACAAACAGTTGTGGCTACTCCACCCTTAGACAGAACCGAAACAGCTCTTTTTCTCTTGAGCTTGTGATGCAAACTGCAAACCACCCAATCTGACTGATAAAGTCACCAGGAATTTTAGTAAGTTTCACATAGTTTCTGCTATGGAATCACATTGTAAACGGTCTAAGACAGATTCTGCTATGTAGACTTGCCTTGTTAGTTTTGTTTCCTCTCACGTGTCAGTGTTAGTGACAGCTGTAACCGCCATAACAACCTCAATGTTTAGATTAGTGATACCTTAATTAAATCTTAAAGCGACAGTTCACCCAAGAATGAAAACTGTGATCATTTATTCACTCTTGTGTTGATCTAAACTTGTATGGTTTTTTGAACACCATCAGACCCCATTCATTGACTTTCATTGCCTGCACAAAAACACTATTCAGATTATGTTGTTTTGTTTTCATATTTCGTTATCAAATTATTACAATTCGCATGGATCCGCGGAAAGATTAAAAAATTCTGTATTATGCAGGCCAGACAAAGTAATTTGGCAATGTCACTTTGTAAAGAAAGCCTGCGCACATATATATTTTAAACACGTAATTTGCATGTGCAATCCGTCACTGTTTTCACAGATTCACGTTTTTGAAGTTTACACTTGATGATAACGTTTAAAAAAAAAATTAAAACTTTGACACCTTGAAACCTATTTCAAAGTTTGCGTTCTGGAGCCACCAAACACCATTGTCGTGCAAATGAACAGCCATTAAATGTTTTCTGTTTTCAGTTGAAAACGGTGTTGTGGAAGCGGACCCTAAGTTAATATCTAATGATCTTTGCAATGGGAATCAATCAAAAACTTACTTTAGCTGGACAATAACTTTATTCTAGAGCTGCTGTAAAGCCAAAACAATCACTGTTCCATTAATTTTCTATTATCACTGTAAAGCTGCTTTGAAACAATCTGTATTGTTAAAAACTCTATATAAATGAAGGTGATTTGACTTTTCAGCAGAAGAAACAAAGCCATAGTTACAATCTTTGTTTAGAAGGAAACCATTAACAAGCTGAATAGTTCTTTACATGATTTGTGGAAAGTTGTTTTAAATCTTTAGGAAAGACAAACATTCAGCTGGTCCGGGTTTTGCCTTTGTCACAATCAGATGCTTTTATATATTTTTGAGGGACTTATGGGGATAACTTAAAAATGACATTTGACAAAAAACCACAAGCAAATGACCTGGCAGATCATACTATACTATAAGTACTATACTATAGTGCTATACTGCACTATCATACACTATATCAAACGAAATATGTAACACTACAGATGTTGCTATTTAAAGCCCAGCTGTTACTCAGTCTTATCAGAGGTTTGTTTGAGTGACGGAGTTATTTGTATACGAGTAGCCTATCACATTCTTTGTTCACTGATCTGATTTCAAGGATATGTTCTGTTAAAGAAGCTGTGCGTTTGCTCTCCTCTTTATGCAGTGCACTCCTCTGTATTTTAGAAACTTGCTAATAGTGTCTCGTCTCTCTGGAGATGTCCCTGTTGTGCCTTTTTCCTGTGGACTGATTGCATGTGGATTTCAACTAATTGGATCCTGGGGATGTCAAGGCCTTGCTACTGTAAATTATTCAGAGTCTAGTTTGTCTGTAAAACGACATGTCGAAAAGCACAGCATGTTATCTCTTCATTTGTGTACTTTGTATTTAATGTATTTAATTTATACTTTGATTGATTGTTGCTTTAAAAATGTATGTATATACATATTATTTTGAAAGGATTATGGTTGAGTAAATGGGAAAGGAGAGTATCTCTTGGTCATGTGGGTGGCCAATGATTTTTATGCTAAAATGCATTTGAAAATAACTTGCCACCAACACTAAATCCTACCCTACCCTAAGCCTAACCGATAATGTTAACAAAAGGAAATGGGAGATAGCTTGCTTCTACAAGTCTTTGAGTTTTTTCATCATGTCTTGTGTTTCGAATTTACCCAAACGCTCCGCATTGCTGTACCATGTGAGTTACCGAGCAAGTTTACTATGTCGAAAGCCGTACATGGCAGCGCAGTCTCATCCCAAGAAGTCATATACTGACGTCTTGGGACGTCTTTTGACCATACGTCAATATCTGCCTTTTTAGGGTACCCTTAAACGTCGGTTAGATGACGTTATCGGATCCTAACTCTACCCCAGACCTAAACCTACCCCTAAACCTACCCCGTCACCTACTGACGTTAAAGGTAAAGCGTCAGTTGTATGACGTCCCAGGATCGTCATTTACCAACGTTTAAGGGTACCCTAAAAAGGCGGATATTGACGTATGGTCAAAAGACGTCCCAAGACGTCAATATATGACTTCTTGGAATGAGACTGTGTTATACATGGAGCTGGTTATGTGATACAAATGTCAAATTAGCTTACAAATCATGAACTATGGTAAAAGTGTTTTGTATTGTGTAAAGAAAAGGAAGAAAATAGGTCTTCCTTAATCTTTAATCTGCCTCAATAAAAAGCCTAAAAGTTGTGTGAACTGAATTAAAAGTTATCAGTGTTTTACTGTCACTATTTTTCACCTGGACAATGCAATGAATTGTATGTATAGGTAAAAAAAAATTCCAATGAGCCTAGGTTGGGAATATTTGCTAATTTCAGTTTCCCCAACAGCTGTTCCTCTGAGAAAGAGCTCAGAGATTATTAATAGCTCGAGCTCGAGGGAATTCGCCTATTGAGAAAAATAAAGCTAGCATTCATTGCCAAACCTCTCATATCCAAAACAGTGCGACCCTTCTGTTCAAATTTCTCAAGTTGTTGAAGTCTGTTTCTTGTGCATATTTCTTGTGCAAGTGCATACTTATACTACCAGTAAGAAGGTCTTCATTAAACTCATTTTGGTTTTTTTTACTCTCTAGCTTTTTCAGTGTTATACCAGAAATCAATATGTTGTGCTACAAAAAAGTGTGATCAAAACACCTAGTTGTCCTGGTAGCCCTTTTGTTTGTAGGGAGATACAAAAGCTGTTTATGAGCTTTTGTGCAGTTGTATACAATAACAATTTACAGCATTTATTTTGTACAGCACATTCTAATAGATTTTTAACTTTTTAAAAAATAAGTTTATACTTTTAGTTACTAACAAAGAACAGTAGTAGCATAAAAAAATGTATTTCCTGAAACCTTAACCATTAGCTGATGTTTCCATATACAACCTCACTGTAAAATTGTCACCAAACTTTTTACATCCTCATTTTGTCAATTCTAAGGAATGGACAGAAGTATCATACATGTATTTTCCTGACAACCCTTAAGTTTTAACAGTCGTCACATGATACAGTGTAAATATATAATTCATATTGACAGTCTGTGCTGCTGGTCCCCTGAGGGAATTTTTTTTTTTTTTTTTGTATCGTGACAAGTGATAGTAGCACAGCACTGTTGTCTCACACTTCACCAAGCTTGTTTAAAGAGGTTCAGAAAGATCAGCTGAATGAAGTCTGTGGTCTGGAGAAGGACGCTGGCAGCTTTAGTTCACTTCCTTGGGGTGACTGGGATTAAAGAGTGTAATCCACCTCATTTTTGCACCAGACGTCCAGCTGGACTGACCTCAAATCCCAGAGAGCCCGACATGACATATCCCTCAGCGAGGGGAATGCTCGACACCACCATTTTGATCAGGCTTGAGCCAAAACAGCCCTTTATACAATAACATGAGAGGCTATTGTTAAAGCTGAGCTGTAGTAAACAACCAAAATAGTAAATCTCATGAAAATTGTATAGAAATCTCCAGATGATTCTCTCAAATAGTTTTTGAGATGAGAACAGATTGTATTGACAAACTGGAGTTTTTTTTCTGGAGGGTGTGAGTTGGGCGTCCTCTCTGCCGATCCATCAAAATTCCAGCTATTGTTGCGCTCCAGTGGTTGCTCTATAAACAGGAAGTGAGACCTCTCATCAGAGTAAAGGCTTCCTGCTGAAATGACAACACACACTCTCACACATGTACTTATTCCCCTGGTTATATGTATGCTCACACACTAACCACACTAGCTTCCCCCTCCCATCATCAAGCACACACACACATACCAGATGGGAGATGGGTGTGACAGGGCAGTTTCATTAAAAAGAGACAGATCTTCTCTTACTATGCAAAAGAAGAACAGAGAAGAGGCAGGGAAAGAGAGCGATTGAGATGGCTTTCATGGTGTTAGATTACCTGTCCTTCTCTGAACTAACCGGAGTGAGAGAAACCAGCCGTTTTAAGAAACTTGAGCTTGTTCAGAGACTGTGACAATGACCTTAAAGCATATATTCATATTCTTTACTGCATTAAATCCCCTGATGCATGAAGTAATAAATTCAAAAAAGAAAAAGAAAAAAACAAACAACAAAATACTTTCTTAATGGTTAATTTTTAGTGCTCGGCAACGATTAATCACATCCAAAATAAAAGTTTGTGTTTACATAATATGTGTTTACTGTGTATAATTATTTCGTATATATAAATACACACATATGTATTTAATCAATATTTGCATGTATATACTGTATATATATTTATACATAATTTATATTATATATAAATAACACTTAAATATATACATGCATGTGTGTGTATTTATATATATACAAATAACTATACACAGTACACACACATATATTATGTAAACACAAACTTTTATTTTGGATGCGATGAAATGCGAATAATCGTTGCCCAGCACTATTATTTTTATTTCCAAACAACATATATCTTAATTTTAAAAAGTAGTTTTTATTACTTTTTCCCAAAAATTATATATTTTGTTAATAATTTTGATAGATTTGCATATCTGTCCATTGAAGTAGATAATAATGGTAAATATTCCAGCAGTACTTTGTGCACCACTTTCGTCCCATATTGAATTTATGTTGTCATTTACATTTATTCATTTAGCAGACGCTTTGGTCCAAAGCGACTTACACATGAGAACAATAGAAGCAGTTAAACTAACAAAAGGACAATAATATGCAAGTGCTATAACCCTTCCCAGTTTAATCTAACGCAGTATGGGTAAAAAAAAAAAAAATATATATATATATATATATATATATATATATAAAAGATAATAGATAAAGTGTAAGTATTAAT
Source organism: Chrosomus eos (assembly GCA_036326025.1). NCBI lineage: Eukaryota > Metazoa > Chordata > Actinopteri > Cypriniformes > Leuciscidae > Chrosomus > Chrosomus eos. Next base: position 30,273,661 of record CM070827.1, on the reverse strand, counting down.
GGATCAAGTGTTGCAGAAAAAGATGCGTCTTCAGCCGTTTCTTGAAAAGGCCACGGACTCAGCAGCTCTGGTTGAGCTAGGCAGATCATTCCTCCAGCAGGGAACAGTCATGGTAAAGGTCCGAGGAAGAGATTTTGTGCCTCTTTGAGAGGTCACCACAAGACGACGTTCGCTTGCAGAGTGCAAGTTTCTGGATAGCACATGAGTTTAGGTAAAAGGGAGCAGAGCCAGTGGCTGTAGGCAAACGTGAGTGACTTGAATCTAATGCGAGCGGCAACTGGCAACCAGTGCAATTTTGTGAGGAGAGGAGTGACGTGTGCCCTCTTCGGCTTGTTAAAGATCACTCTAGCTGCAGCATTCTCGATCAGTTGCAGAAGTTTGACAGTGCAAGCTGGAAGGCCTGCTAGGAGAGCATTACAATAGTCCAGTCTGGATAGAACAAGTGCTTAGACAAGGAGTTGTGTAGCATTCTCTGATAGGAAGGGCCTGATCCTAATGTTGTGCAAGGCAAATCTTCATGACCGGGCAGTTCTAACAGTGTGGTCTGTAAAGTTCAATTGATTATCAATCACAACTCCAAGGTTCCTGGCTGACCTTGAGTTATGGATGATGAACCAAACTGAATGGTGAAGTTGTGATGAAGTGTTGGGTTGGCCAACCAAGTCTTTGCAAGGTTTAGTTGAAGGTGCTGGTCCTTCATCCAGGCAGAAATGTCTGTCAGGCATAAAACCTGAATCCCAATTCGCATACTATCCATCCTAAATAGTATTCGAAATTAGTGTGTCCTAAATCGTAGTATATTGAAAGAAGTATTCCAAAGATACAAGGATGGTCTACTTTTTCCGGTTTGAATCCGAAGTGCAGATCTGTGCACACTCTAACGGCTAATACTACCCACAACCCATTGTGCGTTGGACGAGGATTCGATTAGAACTACAAACACAAATAAAAAGTGTTTAAAACTACAAACATGGTGGATGTGCAAGACGACGGTTAAGTAGAGAGGTTTAGATAAACGGGTTTGAGAGATTATTCTGATTCTAACCTGACGAAAAGATATTTGTTCAATGTTTTTCACATTATATTTAATCTGCAACAGCATTGTGAAATTTTATAAAGATACGTTTGGTCATTAACCTTTAAATGCATCATGCAAACACATGAGGAAAGTTATCTGCATGAAAGACCCATGACAGGCAAATCAACATGCTACTACATTTCTCTCTGATTTGATAGGAAGCTAAATTAAATTGAATGTGGAGGATTTTAACTGAGAGGATGATTGACAGAGCAGTTGCAGTAGGTGACAGGATGCATGTAAATAAGTGACAGAGCGGTCCTTTAAATACGCAATTATGATGAAATACTGTAGTATGTCCCAAAGCTTGCCAACTATTCTGCTACACACTCAAAATTATTTACTTTTTCTTCACAAAAATACATTTAGGGCATACTTTAAGTAGGTGAATTGGGATGCAGCACATGACTGTCATATATAATTATGGGGTCAAAGATTATCACTCATGGTAGTTTGAATGTAAGATCACACCCTGAATGGTTAAAAATTCCTTTTAAAGATATTTTCTCTGTAGTTGACATCATGCATCAGAGGGTAAAGATAATAGGATTTAATGCACTTTATAGGAGTTGCACTTTTATGCACTTTTTTTTTCAAGATCTGCTCCAGTTATTGCCCTTGCTAAATAAGCATCACTATCACTGTTACTATTGCTCATATAAGAATTTTAACAAACCCTTCACCCAAAATATTAAACTTGTTTCAGCTACTGACATGAATAATACCTCAAATCACGTGCTATTGCTTTTCTAAGCATGAATTTCACCCAATAGAAAGAGGATCCAGTGTCATATCTAGGGAGCAGAATGTCAAAAACTTGGGGGATGGCTCTTTTAACTTGGATGGGTAAGAAAGCAACCACACAGAACACCCTAGCAACCACGTAGCAACACATCAGGGCCCTTTACACCTCATAGCAATGTCGTGGCAACGACCCACAAAACTATAGCAGCATCATGGTGGCTTTTATTCCATGCACAGGCAAGCACCACTCACAATTTCCTCATATTATATATTTAACTCTTTCCCCACCAATGATGGAATTTTCCATCATTTATGACGGAATTTTTCTGACACTACGGTAGGGGGGCGCTATTACACATCTTTTGAAATAGTACAGAATATCTGGATCAAAACACATGTACAAAAGAAGCAGAAACAAGCAATTAAAGCATTGCTTGTTGTAGTGTTTGAAAAAACAGTAGCTTTTTGTTCAAAATGTTAACTAAAAAAATGATGCATGAAGCTAGAATTAAACTTTTTTTAAAGAAGAGGCTTTGTTCTTTCTTTTGATATGTTGCATGTTTTTACGATATTCATACAAAATATTCTGGGTGCCATAAAAGTTTTGTAAAAATGATCAAAAAAGCTGCCGGTGTCTGTGTCTGTCAACTAAAACAAAACCAAAAAACGCTGGCAGGGAAAGTGTTAAAAACGTGCCACTTTTCACGGTTCTGGTATAATAAACACTATTTGCTGGGTGAGAGTTATCACAGTGTGAATTCGACATTAATAAATAAACAGTTGGAGAGACAATACTTTGAAGGCCATGAGAAAGACATCTGGCTGCTCTGCACTCTCTAAACGAGTGATCGTGATCACGTCTCTTTCCAAGGACGCAGATATACTTACGGAGGCCAAGCGGTTCTGAGGAAGAGTGTCCCAATTGGGCTGCCATCAAGGGCAATAAAGCAATAAAGCGGTGCAGGGTTGAGCTGCGCTATGTGGAAGTGAATATAATGCAAGAATTGATCGAATGTTGTAGTTTTACCTTGTTTTTAGCTTGTTTTTATTAATATGGTTCATGCAGATCTGGCAACCCAAATCCAGGAACTTAAAGGGGTAGTTCACCCTAAACTGAAAATGTACCGGTACTCACTTAATCATTTACTCACATGGAAACATGGTGCTGTTCTGTTCTATGCCCTTCTTTCTTTTATGGACCACAAAAGGTGAATTTTTTTTTTAAATGTCCTGCTCATCCAAATGATGGCATTGAATAGCGACCAGCATCAAGCTTTTATAAAAATATGGAAAAGTATCACAGAATGATCCCATGTGACACGTGTTGTATATTCCAAGTGTTCTTGGGGTATACAATATGAAATGTAATGTATTATTTAATTAAAATCCTTACCTTGGCCATTGGTGTTCAGTCAGTGCACAGCTGTGGGATGTGCGTGTTTGTGTGACACTGTTAGCGCTGTAGTTCACTCAGTTTCAGCCAGAAAAAAGCACACAGGTTATGAGAAATCAAGATTAACACAAGCGCAACACGAAATACAACGCCTAGAAATCCCCAAAAATCATCCTTCTACTTTTTTCACTGAGACCAATAAGCTCCGTTTGTCTGTTGACAGATGTGAACGCGATAACTTTGCGCTACGAAGAACAAAACTGATATATTCAACTCAGAGAAGGATTGTATTTCGTGTCGTGATTTCTCTCAACTTGTGCGCTTTTTCTGGGCAAGATAGAGTGAACTGCAGCGATAACAGTCACGCAAACGTGCACGCGAGTAGTAGCACACCAAGGTGAGTAAATTATGACTTAATTTTCATTTTAGGGTGAACTATCCCTTTAACACTGAGTTGCCACAGGGGGCTTCTGCAACCCCTCCAATCAGCAATCGCTCGCCCTCAGGATATAAACCCAATGGAGAGGTTTAGGTTGCTTTGTGCCATAACATATGCTCAAACATTGATATGGATTTCAGGGTTTTGATGTGGGGCATTTTCAATGAACGCCCCACATTTGCAGCCTTTCCTGTTCATGTACCACATTTATTCTATTTAACCTTCATTTGTTGAGAAAGTGTTTTGCAAATAAGAAGGGGAGACAAAAGAAAGAGAGAGAGACTGAGCTGGCCTTACCATGATAATCTAATCCCTGTTCAGAGGGCTTTTTTTAGAGAGCAAGTTAAAGCCTTCAGATTATAGTTCAACGGCAGACCACGCCAACCTCAGTGTATCTGCAAGCCACTTACTGACACAATATCACTTCTACAGTCACACAAAGAAAATTAAAAACAAGACAACTGTGATAACAGTGTAAAGCAGGGTTATTATAGTTAACTAAAACAACATTTCTCATTTTAATTTAGTTTCACCTAATGTAAACATAATAATAAAATTCTCAGAGAATATCCTGGCCTTTTAATACACTTAGGAGTGAAAAAAGGATACAAAAGAACCATAAAATGTGTCTAATGCACTATATTCCATTTTGATTCATGAACAAATCATTAAGACCGTTCTGTGAACTAAATCAACTGATTCATTAAAAGATCTGATACAAAAGAATGATATGTTCTCAAAACAGACATCGCTTCTTCTAAATTTCAGCCTGTTGCCCTCACATAGATTCAATATGTCATCATAAAATGTATGGACTAAATTTGTGGTGTTTGTCAGTCATCATTCACTTTCATTCTTTTGAAAGAAAAAAAGCCAGTATATTCTTCAAAATACACTTTTTGAATATCATTTTAAATGACATGAGGGTGAGTAACCCTCACGATAAAAGGGTTTTATAGATGTTTGATTTTATGGCTTTTCTGTGAATTGAATTGCAATTTGCAGCTATCAAGTTATGATAGATTGCATTCAAATCAGTGAGCAGCAAGATGTTAATCTGGTCAAGACCAGACAATATGTCTGTGTTTCTTGGACGAACTGTGTGGCCGCATAGGTGTTATGTCATACTGCCATCAGGAGTGCTGCAGAGGCTCGGGCTGATATTACATAAGCATTACTGCTGGTGTCTCTCTCTCTCATCTCTCTATCACTGCTGTCACACACACAAAACATACAAATCCACCTGTGGACACATCGAAGCATTTTCTCTTTATCCCAAACAAATGTACTGTATATGAGAATTCGCCACATTCACAGATCTGCATGAATTATGCACACTATAATGCCATCGTGATGATATGAAGGCTAGCTCCCTGTCTTAAGTATCACTTTATAATCTCTACAAAAAGTAATCATATTATTTATCACTATCTTTGTCTTGTTTGCCAATAAAAATAGCTAAAAAATAAAATATGGTAAATAAGTGTTACGTGTTCCACGTTTAAAAGAACGTCACAAATGTTTGGAATGATATGAGGGTGAGAAATTAATGACAAAATCATTCCTTTAAAGTATATATATTTTTAAAAAGTAAAGGAATGCTGATGGAATCCTAATGAATCTAAGAATTAAATAAATAAAAATAATTGAAATGTGAAGTAATTTGAATAAACTTACCTTTCAAAAATAAATGTAATTCATTATTTGATTTGACTTAGTGGTGTGAAATATTTGAGTAAATGTAATAAGTTACTGTATTCTTAAGTATCTTTTTGGCTACTTTGTAGTTTTACGAGAATCATAGTTATTAGCTTTCTACTCTACTTCACTACATTTATTCCCTTTTTACTCCAATACATTTGTTATGAGTAATGCATTTGTTACATTTTGCATGACACCTAACTTTTTCTGCAGCAGTTTAAATCTGCTACAAAAAAAGTGATATCGCTAGTGATGCTCCGATTGAAGCTTGATCGGCGAACCCCAAAAGCGGCAATCAAAAAAGCAGATCATGTGACGTAAATTAGTCGCACAACTTTTTTCCACCTGCATGCGCGCCGCACGGGCACACAACAGCAGTGCGTAGCTTGCCAGTGGCTACATGAGTTCTCCTTCATCGGAACGAGAGTCTCCACAACGGATTGAAGCCCGTGTCCGAGTGAAGACTGTGCACGAGCCACAAGAGAACACCGTATCCACGCCACTGATCGCAGCGGCAACGAGCACTTTGATCACTTGATAAAAAAACAATTTCAGCGCTAGATCGCCTCTTATTTAACAAATGAACAAAATGAATGATCTGCTAGTTAACTGGAGATGCTTTATTTATTTGTATTTGTACATTCGTGCCGCGAGATGTTTCAAAAGTGGTGGTGGTATTTTATTTTTTGGAATCAACTACATCAGACGTACACAACGTAACAGAAAAAAACTTGCCATAGTTTTGTCCCTTGTGGCAGTAGCCAGATTTGGTGTAACAAGTTTTACATTTTGCTGCCAATTATTAAATGTAGTCAGTGTATTAAGAGGCTACAATTTCCAAGTATGCCTAAGTGTAACTTGATCCATTAAGCTGATCTAATGTGTGTTAGTCTGCCTGACCCCTCTTTGTTTGGAATAATTTTATGTTACTCTGCCTTATTTGGGAAAGATGGCCTATGCACAGCAAAATCAGCAGTGCTAATTCAACACCTACAGAGTTAAATTCAACACTTTAAAAGTGTCTATATTGGTCCACACTAGATCGAGTTAAAACTACACTTTTCAAAGTGTTAAATATTCAACACTATGACAGAGTTGCAGCAACTCTCTAAATAGTTAACATTTAACACTAGTCAACACTGGTTAGTGTTGAATTTACCCAACACCAGTGCGTAGTGTCAAAATGTAACACCAAATGCGTGTTTTTCTTTTAACACTACAGAGTTGTTGCCATATTAACACTACATAGGATGTAAAGTTTAACACAAAATGCAACTCTTGTAGAATTGATCTGTATTGATTTGTAATACTATTGGGAATCAATTTAAGGCAAACAGGTGATTTAACAAACTAGTTTTTTTTATTAATGAACAAGTCCCTTTACATCGGGTTAACTTTTAAAATAAATGATGAAGGCAAAATATAGGCATTTCTGTCATCAGAATTATGTGAAAGCTGCTCATCAAATGGTCTGTATCTCTGTATTACATCAAGTCCTGGACATGTGAGTGAATATAAGTCCTGTGTCAGTGAAGTTGACTCAATACCTTCGACTTCAACAGTACAGAAGTGCTTGAGTCAACAACATTCAGCAGATGAAAAACAGTTGCAGGATATGAGTGGATCAGTTGTGTCCAGTTGCTAACAGTAAAGTTCAGTGCATAGTTGTTTCACAGAGCTGGTAAGGCCATGCAGATCCAACTTTCTCGAAAAATCCTGGAGTGCTGGTTCCCTAGACAACACAAAACCAGACCAATTACAATTAATACTATTTGTGTTTTATAAATACAGCAAGTTTTTGGTGCAAAGTTCAATCATCTTAGACTTTCGTGACTCAAACAAGAACTATTTGTTAGATTAAGACTTTAATTTACTGATTTTAATTAAAGACTTAATTCATCCAAAAATGTAAATTCTGTCATTAATTATTCCCCCTTATGTTGTTCCAAACCAGTAAGAGTTTTGCTCATCTTCAGAACACTTAATGAAGATATTTTTAAGGAAATCTAAAACATTTATGTGAATATACATGTGAATCTAGTGGTTTAACCTAAAAAAAATTACGAAGCCGTAAATAAATTGTAAAAATTTGTAAATAAAAAAAAACTTTATTTACAAATTATTAATCTTCAATGCACGCTCACTTAACAACATCTGCTCTCGCATCAAAAACATGCACTAGTTGTAATGTTCTCATGAACTTATGTTGGAAATTAATATTTTATAAATTAAGTGGTAAATGTTTTAGCACTTGGGTAGTTTCAATAAAATTGATGTTAAACCACTGGAGTCGCATAAAGTACTTAGTTTAATGATGTAACTTTACATCTTTTTGGGGCTTGAACGTGGTAGTTGCGTGCACTGTCAATGGAGGGACAGAAAGCTATCAGATTTCATAAAAAATATCTTCATTTGAGTTGTGAAGATGAAAGAAACTTTTCCATGTTTGGAACGAGATGAGGGTAAGTAATTAATGACAACCATTTTTGGGTGAACTAACCCTTTAGGAATAAATTAAGACACGCACCTTAAGAAATCTCACTAAATAGTCAGCTGCGGGAAGAATCTTTGTTCCCTTCTTGAGGCCTTGTGAAGTTGGAGGCAGGTGATGGGCAGAGATTTGGGCAGAAAACAAGAAAACACCTGTCAAATCATGAAAACAAGTGGTTTGAAAACTCATTTTATTTAAGTAAAAAAATTTGGATAAATTCAAAATGAGTGTTATGAAACACACAAAAATCTAGTTATACCAAATAGCAACAAATATATGATTATTTTTTATGTTTATGCACATGATTATCTCAAATGTTATCTGTAAAATCTTACCATCACCAGGTTCTAGTCTGTACAGTCTTTAAACACCAAGCCTGGTTAGCCTTAGCCACTTGGTGCATCATAGAAATGCTCCTAGCAAACACAAATAGCAAGATCAATACATTTAAACATGAAAGCATATCCAAACATAAACCAAAATTGAATCTGATTAATACATTTTGCATAAATATTTAATCTGAAAGAATAACTTACACATTCTAAGAAAACTGGTCCTCCAAATAAGGAAATAAAGTGGCAATTTCACGTGCATTGTTGGTCTGCAGTTTGTGGAGTTGTTCTGTTTTTCAGTTAGATTTCAGTTAAGATGTGCTGGCAAACGAGAGTGAAAGATAGTTTGAGGATAAATACATACTTTATGATATTTGAAGATCACAAATATTGTCATAAAATAATACAACATTTATAAAACACGTATTGTAAATGAGTTAAAACACTTACTCCGTGTTGTCACTGTTAAAAGCAAACTCCGTGTCTGCACCGCGTCACGAGTCAAAGATGTAACGTTAGGGCCTAGTCTGTGAGAAAGATTTAGGCACGCACATCACATAAATATAGTTAAAAATATATATAATGCCATGAAATACATGTTGTAAATTAGGTTTGTAAAAACACTTACTTTCGGTGTTTTTCCTGTTAACGTTACAAGCCTCCTCGTCGTCGTCAGTTCCGTTTTGAGTCAAAGATGTCGCCTTTGAGAAAAGTTTTGGCTCGTTTAAGCGCCCAGAGTAAATATCGCTACAAATCAATATTTTATAAAAATACATAGGCTATTGTAAATGAGATAAAACACATACTTTCGTCGTTTCCCTGTTTAAAAGCAACCTCAACCTGGTCTGCTCCGCATCGCGCGTCAACGGAAATGCCCTTCTGTGAAAAAAGTTTCAGCTCGTTTCGTCCCACCAAGCGCGTAAATGTCCCGGATGTGACTGGTTACACTCTCTCGGTGTTATTTAGATTTAACTGATTTAACTCTACATATTTTCACCAGCCAGAGGGTGCGGTTTACACTAGCCGTGTTAATCACTTGAAATTCAACACCAGAAAATTAACTCTTTACTCTAGGAGTCCTTAACACCAGGATTTCAACACTGGAGATTTTGCTGTAGTAGCCTCAAGTTATCTCATTTTCTAAATACAATTAAATAAACACTTGGTGGTTCTTCAAGATTTGTTTCCCCCCCAGTACAGTTAATTCAAGGTTAGCTTCTACAAATGGTGAAAACTCTGCTAGATTATAGATAAAAGATTCCCATTCCCCTGCCATTCGTGATCGGCAATCGGCAGATCATGATTTTGGTGATCGGTAATCGGCCCCAAAAATGCTGATCGGAGCATCTTTAGATATTGCCATCAACAGGGCATTGAAGATACTATATCTTGTGTGTTTTGCCCTTTTCTGTTGTTGTAAGATTTGTTGAAACTAAATCTGAGGTTTAAACTTGGGTCCCGTTTACACCTGGTATTAAGATGCGATTTTGTCGATTGGATCACAAGTGCACAACACTAAATACAAACGGGGTCTAAAACGTTTTGAGCTTGTCCACTTTCGACCACTTTTTGAAAGCGTTCGAACAGCCACAAAAGACTACTCTCCACCTACTGATCTACTGTGTAAATAGTAAGGGAAGTGCTAGCCAGATCTTGCTAGCGTGATCTTGTGGCTGTCAAAGCAGAAACTAAAGCTACTGCTCTCCGTATGTTTTTCCGTCGTCTCTGGGTGCGTTCATATGTAAATTGCATGAGCTTGTTTTGTCAATTAGATCGAAAGATCTTAAAAAAACATACATTTACCCACCCATAGACCCTCCCTAGAAAAAATCAGGACAGAAGCAGCTAAAAGTGAACAAAAGACACGGATTAAAATACCAGGTGTCTCCCTCGTCTACTGGTGATTCGATCGACCGAAACGCATCTTAATACCAGGTGTAAACAGGACTTAGTGGAAAACAAGTGAGAAAAAATTACCCAATGAAATAAGAAAAATATTGTCCTAATGTACTCAAAAGGCACTATATATATTCTCACACCAAACATTGTAAAGATTGTTAAAATCATTAAGTGCATTATCTTCTCTTTTTAATAATTTATTTTGAACAAAAGGAGTGCATTATACAGTCGCAACTTTTAAGGCTTCTACCTACAGTCAGGAAAATGTTGTCTAATTTGTTTCAACCAACCTAAACCCTTTTCATTGATATCATCACTCAGGACTTCCAGATTCTTTAGTCAGACATCATACACACTGGCAGGAAAATAATCCCTCGCTTGTGTAACCGTGTTCTGGCTTTAGGGAGTGGCGTTCTGTAGTGACGGCGCTGGGAGGTCATGGAGACTCGCGCATCTGCAATCTCTACTGATAATACTGATGACAATGATCTGAGGCCATTATCATTCCATTCATTAGCTGAATTCTGGCTGAGCTTGAAAAAACTACTGCTTTGCAAAGAAGTCACTGCAGCGATTTAATCTTATTAGCAGATGAGCATCATACGTCAATAACACACACATTGTAATGTAGGATTGGTTTGTGATGCTGTTTCAAACCCTACAGCTTCTCTTGCTCGGCCTCTTAGTGTTTGGTATTTTAGGATTTATCAAACACACACACTGACATGCAACATGTTTGTTTGGCACGGATGCAACAATTAACATATGTGCACAGGGCACACACATACTAGCACACACACTGTTTGGCTCACGTTGTATGGTTCAAACCAGGGTGTGTTCGAATAACCATATGTGTGATGGACTGGTTTAGCTCTGTTTTTCACATGAGGATTTACACACATGCACTTTTTCTTTTTCTCTTCCACAAACACTGGCTCAGAGCAGAGGAGTAGTGTCCAGAGCATGGGGCGTTTGTGCTGAGCTGGACTAGCCGTCAGGTTGAATAAGCGAGCAGACAGTTGATTCGCCATAGCCATTCATCAGCCAGAGAAAAGAGAGGAGGGGAATAATGGAGCTCTCGCTCAGGGCTGTGTCTCTCAGATCGGGCCTGTATATGTGCTGCTGTTTCTTTCCACTGAAAGCTGGCCGTCTTTGTGCGTGTTTTTATGCCTATGCATGTTTTTACCGGCACATGTGTTGTTGCTTATGTGTCGGTGGCGTGTAAACATGTCTCACAAAGACGTGACATAATTTCTGCAAAGACTTTCCTCAAGCATATGGCTGGTAATTAATCATTGATCATTTAATTATGATTTAATTACTTCAGCAGTAGTATGTCACAGAAGTACAGTACTGATAAGGATAAATAATATCTATGCTAGCTCCGCGTAGCATAAAGTATATGCTTAATATGGTAATGTAAATTCATTGGTTTTATTTAAGTCAAAAGCTGGGGGTTTTTAACCCTACTACCGTACAAAACTTTTGGATCAGTACGTTTAAAAAAAGTAGAAATGAATACCTTTATTCAGGATGTATATAAAATGATTTTAAAAAATGAAATTTTTGACATAAAGACATTTGTAATGTTACAAAAGATAAAATAAATGCTTTCTTCCTAACCTTCTATTAATAAAAAAAACTTGAAAACAACTATTTTCAACATTGATAATAATAAAAAATGTTTCTTGAGCACTGAATCAGCATGATTGGTCGATTTCTGGAGGATCATGTGACACTGTAGACTGGAGTAATGATGCTAAAAATTCAGCTATGTCATCACAGGAACTACATTTGAAAATATGTTCAGATAGAAAACCGTTCTTTTTTTACTGCATTTTGATAAAATAAATGTCTTGGTGAACATGAAACATACAAAAAAATAGACCCCAAACTTTTGAATAGTAGTCAATTTTATTATTATTATTATTTTACTTTTCACCCCTGCTAATATTTCAGTGGATTAGAAACAGGAATCATTATACAACAAAAAACATTGACAAAAAAGACCCACAAATCTGTCAAAAGTGTTTTTAAGTAATTAAGGTCAATTCTCACACAAAACTTTTGTATGAAAGACTTGCAAAATAGTGCATGACCGTTTTAGGGTGTTATCTGTCCTATCTGGAGCTTGACTATCCCCTGAGCATAATAAATTGTCATTGTGAAGTGATTCTTCACTTGTTTGAACTCTATGCTGAAAGTAAGGGCATACATCGCTGAAACAACGATACGTTAGAGTGACTAAATAATGCCTTCCTTTAAGATAAGTAAATCGATTAAACTATGTTGAAGATGCCTACATTATACAGTATATGTAACCACAGATGTGTATTACAAATGACAGCTAAGAGTTGAGGCAGGGGTAACAGCCATAGGCAGGTCAGAAAAAGATTCCTCAAGAATCTGAAATGAACGAAGGCTGTATCCTATCTGTGGAAATTACTAGAATCATAAACGCTCAATCATACGAACTGTCAGCAACTATAGGGGAAACGTATTTTTGAAGAACTTGAGTTGTAAAACTTGTTTTATGCCTACTGTATGTAACATGGTCAGGCAACAGTTAAGTAGTGTTCATTGTGTCTTCATTTCAGAAACACTGCAGAACAAAGGAGCCCTTCACCTGTGCAAGCTGTATCACTAAGCTTTACATTTCAGCTGAATAGAAACGTTTGTGCTCGTTCTAGGTTCGGTTTTTATCATATGACCACATCTGTACTCGCATTCCTCATTACACAGACTTTAACTTTGCTGAACTTGACATTTCGTGTAGCATGTCCAACCAAACCCGTTTCTTCTTGGCTCCTCTCGTTCCTTGGTTTCAAACCTGGGGGAATTACTTTTGTTGTAGACACCAGAATATTTTCCGCAATTTAACATGACAACGTTAGCCTCAGCACCTGCTATCATGACGCAAGTGCAAACATGCACCAGGGCCCCCTTTTTATTGCAGCTGTAATCAGCAGTTGATGATACCAGGCAGGATCTACTTCGAAATGGGACCGGGAGGGACTTCCCTTTGTCTTCCCCAACCAGACATGCTTCAGACAGGCCTCTAGCGTAGGATGGACCCCTTCATCCAACAATGGCCATGTTGGACTCCCCGCCGCTCAGAGGAGGTATAGACATGAGCTATTGTGACAGTTCTGGTGCGAGTGGCACAATGAGATTGTAGTTTGGGATGATTTGAAAACTACCAAATTATTAGTCAGATAGAAAGACCATGGAGGCAATATGCTCCTATAAGAGTTTCGCAAACAAGTGAGCTTCTTCAGTGATAACTGTGATGACTGTTCTTTGAATCATTTCAAATAAAAACAAAACCATTTGCCCATTGAGTGGAAATGTTTTAGTACAGATTATGCACTTAAAAATCTCATTGGTTGTAGTCTTAAGGAAAAACAAATGTTTAATCTGCTGTCCGTCACATCACAATAAGGACAAAAGACAATTGTCCTCTTTTATCTTCTCTTGTCATTATTGATGCCTGTTAGTGGTTTGGTAACTGTCTCTGTGAATTTGGACAAAATGCACAATTTGGTTTAGGATTTGAGTGCACACATGCACACGGACACACACACACAGCGCTCAATTTGAAAAATGCACTGATCCTGCATTGATGGAGCTACAAGATGAGATGAACTGTCTGGGGATAAGTAGGTCAGCAGAGCTGAGGTAAGCCCTCTGAGAACAGCCATGTTTCAATAATATCCCCACTGCTGACGTGTATATATGTATGTGTGTGTTTGTGTAGTGTGTGTCCTTGCACATCTCCCAAACCTCTTGGTATCATAGCTACCGCGATTTAATGCTCAGCTCATTGGTTTGCCAAACAGCAAAACACTATTCATTACCAGCTCAGCATGTTCAGTTCCGTTATTATGCGGTTAAGCACCTCATCCATTCCATTGTCATAATGGCAACACTGTTTACCCGCTACCTAACATACAAAATCAAATAATCAAAGAAAATAAACTAGATAAGTAGGCAAACATTGGATTTAAGTCAAGATAAATGGATGATGGGACCTCTAGGAAAACTTCCAATTTCCTAAACGTCTCTTCTTTAAATTTCTTACCTGGCATTTTATAGCCCAGCAAGTTAACTTACCGTAAAAGATGAACTGTGTAGAGATGTGTGTTTTTAGTGCGTTAGAATGTGTGTGTTTGTGTGAGGGGGATGCTGGGCCAGCGGTGAAATGTAGTTGGTATATAATGGATTATTGATTGTTGAGAGAGAGGACCAGCCCTCAGGGTTCATCCCAACTGGCCCCTCTCTTGCCCAACACTGAATAGTCTCTTTACGCCTGAGCACACACACACGCGCACACGCACACGCGCACACGCACACGCACACAACACACAACACACACACACACACACACACACACTCGCACGCACGCACACACACACACACACACACACACACACACACACACCACACACACACACACACACACACACACACACACACACACATGAATTTTGGTCTGTGAGCAGACAACCACTGTTCATACTGACTTTGAGAGGAGACTAACTGAGACTGTTGTCCTTCGGTCAAAGACTCACACAAACAAACACAACGACAGACACAATTATGGGGGACAGGGGCAAGTTGTCACACAAACCTTAAAGTCTTGACTACAAAAAGAAAGAACTATTGACATTTCCACAGTTATTGCCCAGGAAAAAAAGAGGGGAAAAATAGTTAATTAAAATACACATTGACCTTGATAGTGGAGCATGTTCTCATCATGACCCCATAACTGTAAGTGCGAGAACATACCCCACTATCAAGGTCAATGTATATTCAATTAACATTTTTTTTTGCCATTGAACAGCCTATTATATGAATTATAGGAACTAAATTAAAACAGTAACAATTAATATATGAAACAATTAATTATAAAACAAAAAGATATTAGATATTATTAATATTATTAAATCATATACATTTGTAACATTTAAATTCAAAATACTGTATATTGTAAGAGCATTTACACACATTTGTGTAATTGGACTTTATATTAATGAGATATTAATCACAGTCCCCCGTGTTACAACCAGACCAACCTGTAGTGTAGTATATATTCATTTATTTTTAACCAAAAAGTGCACAAACTAGGGAATGCCAGGTTGGGTATTACAATAAACATTTCGTCAGTCAGCATAACCTTTTTTGAAGAATGGAAAAAGAAAAAAAAGGTTTGCTATGTTTAGATTTGATAGAAAACAAAACAGAATGGCAGGAAATCCTGATTCTGGACTGGGGTGTGTATGCTTGTTGGAATATGTTGCAGTGTATTTACTGTATCTGTGTTCATTGTCTTGTTGGAATAATCATAGAGCCTGTTGGATAAGTTAGTGTGTTTATGCAATACTTAAAGATGTGCCGTTCCCTCTGACGCCTAAATGAGGACATCAGCAGTCTTTCTCTCTCTTTGTCCCTCTCCCACTCACTTTTAAATGGTGCAGAGCATAAAACCCAATGTACTATGTCCTCTGTTTTTTTTTTAGCTATGCAGTATGGATCTTGCCTTAAACGAATGGATTTAACTGAACAAAAGACTGTCAGATGACTATATAAAAGGGCTCTGTTAGCTGGGGGTCTCAAACACTGGGTCTAAGTTTCGAATCTCTGCAGTTTTAAGAGCACTTGATTCATATTAAGAATCATTAAGACAAAAAAATATGCTTAGTGTTCTGTATGTCATAGTAACTGCTTGTTCATTGCCATGGACTAATGGATTGGATTAATGAATAACCTTTATTTACTCATTTGCAAGTCATGTTCTCAAATCTGCTTCTGTTGTGTTTTCATTTTCTCTCAGGTGACCAGAATGAAGCAAACCCTCAGCTGTTAAGATGATTCATTGGAGAAAAAACTCCAGGCATATTCAAGACAAAAGCAACACTGTCAACACAGAATTACCAACAATGACACGTCTGACAAAGAGAACTTTTACCCAGACCGAATGACTACAGGCGAGACAGACTTAATAGGATCTAATAAATTGGACAACAGATAGCAGCATAGTGGAATATTCAAGCCTTGAGATGGAGGTGGAACGGCCGGAAGAAGAGACATTCTCCAAGGGTGGACAGGACAACCCGGATGGCAAGAAGAGCCGGGGTCACACTTGTGAACTCTGTGGAAGAAGTTTTCCTTTCCTCAGTTCCTTGTCCCAGCACATGAGAAAGCACACTGGGGAGAAACCATACAAGTGTCCTCACTGTGATCACCGCTCAGCCCAGAAGGGTAGCTTAAAGGCCCACATTCGCAGTCACAAATTTGAAGGCCTCAGCCAGAGCACTGGCGGCGAGGAGGAAGATGTAGATGAGGAAGGGGAAAAAGAAGGAGGGGTGCCAGAAGATCAAGGTGGTTGCTCCAGTCCGACTGAGAGTACCTCAGCCTGCAACAAGGTTGTAAGCGGTGAAGAGGCGACCAAAACGAGGAAGAAAGGTGGGAAGAAGGAAAGAACCTCCGGTGAGAATGGCAAACAGTCAATGCAGTGCTCTCAGTGCAGTAAAAGACTGTCAAGTCAGGCAGAGCTTGAACAGCATATTCAGGAGCTTCACAAGGTCTTCCAATGTGAACTGTGCCCTTTTGAGACCTTGCAGGAGGACCAACTGCAGGATCACATTGAGAAGGAACATCCTATTGAGGAGGAATCTATCACCAAAGAAGTCTCTACCAGCGAGGAAGCTGACGGTGTACATGGTAAAGGCGAGTTCCCATGTGAACAATGTGACCAGGTGTTCACCCAAGCCTGGTTTCTGAAAGCTCACATGAAGAAGCATCAAAACAGTCTGGATCATGGGTGCCGGATCTGTGGACGGCGTTTTCGTGAGCCCTGGTTCCTACGTAGCCACATGAAGACGCACAACACCAAGGTAAAACCAAAGAGTGACTCTTACCTTCCAGCTACTCTCAACGAGGTGGCGCAGGAGGAGTCCAACTTGGTGAATGAAGTGTGTGTGTATGAACTCTGTGCCAAGTGTGGTAACTTCTTCCATGACCGCCAGAGCCTGCAATTGCACGAGCAGGTCCACAGAAATATTGAGCAGCCTCCTAACAATACCTTCTGCAGTGAAAAGGACTTCACATCTGCCACCAAGACAAGCTTCCTGGAATGCCTAAACTTAAAACCAGCAGGAAAGAAAGAGAACCCCTTTGAAGGAACTCTAGGGAAAAGAATCCCAGAGCTCGATCCAGTAAGTAGCTACCAGGCTTGGCAACTGGTCACCAGAGGCAAACTGGTGGAGGTATCTGAGAAGAACCTGGGTTGGGAAGAGAGGTTAGCCGATGCAGATGTAGCATATGACAGGGAAAAGGGCGAGTATGTCTTGACCAGACAGGACAAGCGAAAGAAATCACTCGATGCCACTGTGAGTATCCCAACCAAGAGACGGAGAGGGGCTGGAACCCAAGGCTCCAACACAGATCAGCACAGCAATGGAGAAACAAACAGCCAGGTCCTGACAGGTGAGCGAAGCCCTGAGAATCTGAGTGACTCAGAGTACCGGCCTACTTCTCGTCCTAGCCGTAAGAATTCCCAGAAAACCTCAGAGTGCTTGGAGTGCGGAAAGGGCTTCCGCACACAGCAACAGATGGTGATCCACATGCTCATCAGACATGGTGGCTTGGGTGAAACCATTGGTGGAAATGGACTGTTCCGTAAAGCAGCTTCCAGCCCATCTAAAGCAGGGGAATCAGCAGGACACTTCAGGGATCAAAGACGGGCAGGGTTATTTGGGGACACAGGTAAGGGCATCTTCCTTATTTTGAGATTTAATGCCAGTTCAAAATGTAAGTGAAATCTTAGAAATGTGTTTTTAGTTTGAAACATTTTTTTAACTTTAAGGCATCACTTGATTGCATATCATAACCTCGGTTCTGCCTACCTGTTTGTAATAATGCCCAATGCAATGCTGTGCAGATGCTTTATATAGTTTTTGCTTTTATATTGCTGATTTTTACATGCACCACAAGGAATTCAAATCCATCATTTGAATCTGTTCATGGGTTACCTATTTACAGTATGTGTATTGTACACCATGGGTCGTCAGTATTGCTACTATAAATCCACTTTATTGTATAAATGTGCTTTTCTATCCATGTTCAACACCTTTTTAAGTTAACCTAAAGACCTTGATTAGTTGTTTCAGGTGGGTTCGATTAATTTACAGTTGGAATGAATTTTACTCATGCTGAATTATGAAGTGTGACAGTGCTCCAAACAATGTGTGAACTTCACAACAGGTACCTGGTACCTGATCAGAAATTACACTGGGAAGATTAAGTAAAGGATTACAGTAACATTTATGAAGCAGGTTTATCTGCTGTAGTCCCTTTAGAAATTACAGTCAAGAGCTTTTAGTTATTGATCTTGTGGATCCACCTTCCTACAATGTTTCGATCAAACACACTTAAACCAGCGAATCAACCAACAAACAACTGAAAGGTATTTTAGACCAGGTACCAAAGGCAGATCTCCAGGAATAGGATAAGAGAATGGCTGGTTTATAAGATACTGTATAGATATACTGCTTCTGAAGGAGGACAGAGACACCTTGTGGACAAATACTGCTGCACATTTTAACGTGCTCAGTTGTATTGTACTGTTTGTGCATAGCTTAAATCTTCAATACATAATTGATTTCAAATAGAGAGCATGTTCTTAGCTTTCAATTTAAGAATTAACATATTTTAAGCTTTATGCACAAAATTCCCATCAAGTATAAAACTATCCATATGTAGTACCTACCCATAGTTTGTTTTACTCTTCTGCAAAAAAGCTATAATAATAATAAAAAAACGACATTTGTTGTAAAGGAGGTTTTTGAACCATAGCATAGTTTAGTTATCAAGGTGCAAAACCAGGCTCTGAATTGCTCAATCTTTTGCTTGTAGCTGGTGGTGTCCAGCCCTCTTTGCATGGTGCTATTTCTGGACTTCCTCTCTCAGGAAGACAAGCTCTAAAGATTTGTGTCTTTTCCCCACTTTCCCCATCTTAATGCAGACCACTAAAATCACTGAAAAATACAGCTTATTTCAACAAAGCCAATAAGCCCCATAGAGCACTGAATCTGTCCTGATGATTGATAAGTCTTGTCAAATTTAGTGAAATCATTGGGTGTTGTATTAAACGTCTATAAAGGAACAGATTATAGATCTGAGAGGTTGGCCCCATGTTACCACAAGGCTGAGAAAAATAAATTGCCTTAAACAAAAATGCCCTCTTAGGAATTAAACATGGAATGTTCCAGAACATCGGTTGCATTGTGTAAGTGTTAAAACAGATGTCCATTCACTGCTGATATTTTAATGAAGGTGCGAAGACTATAGAATGCTCTTCCACACAATTGATCTCCTCTAAAAGATTCATTATCATACCACATTATTCTTAGAATATGATAGTTCCTCTTGTAGCTTTTGTAAGGCAGAAAGAATTTAGGGAAGCAGTTATGGCCATTACGTTTGTGTAAGGTTTATCTCAGCGGACCCCCTCTCCGAATTGGCTCAAAAGTAACCTCAGAGAGAGTGGATTGAAGGCTGCACAGCAGCTAGTGTAAGCCACCAAATGGAATCCAGATGGCTTGAGAAGAGAGAGAGAGAGAGAGAGAGAGAGAGAGAGAGAGAGAGAGAGAGAGAGAGGGGAGAGAGAGAGAGAGAGAGAGAGAGAGAGAGAGAGAGAGAGAGAGAGAGAGAGAGAGAGAGAGAGAGAGAGAGAGAGCTACTGAGAGATTGCAGACATGTTAAATGTAAACAAACATCTTGCTGACAGATGAGAAGAGGTAGTCCCAGGCAAAGTTCCCAGGCCCAGTAGTCTGTTGCTCCATTGTACTAATGTTAAACAAACTGTGTGCGATTGTGGTACCACCATTAAGTTTTTTTGATCTTGTGTAACTATGTAGATTATTATTTACAATTATATGTCATACAATGCCATAAACCATACTCATTAGAGAGTGTTTCAATGTCACACATAAATGTTGTGTTTTATTAGACATATTAGAAAAATTATGTATATTAAATTATGTATATAAATATTATCAATGTTGAAAAGATGTGCTGCTTAATACTTTTGTGGAAACCGTTATTGTTTTGAGAATTTATTTGATTTTTGAAACTATTTTCTAGCATTATAAATGTCTTTACTGTCTCCTTTGATCAATTTAATGCATTCTTCCTAGATGAACATTTGTGTGTGTGTGTGTGTGTGTGTGTGTGTGTGTGTGTGTGTGTGTGTGTGTGTGTGTGTGTGTGTGTTTGTGTGTGTGTGTGTGTGTGTGTGTGTGTGTGTGTGTGTGTTTGTTTTTGTGATATATGAGGACACAAATGTGTATAATGACATGGGTATTACACTGGTATTACAACTTACACGTGATATATGAGGACATTGCATGAGTCCTCATATTTCAAATTGCTTAAAAAACATAAAAAAACAATGTTTTTTTTTAAATGTAAAAATGCAGCATGTCTCCTGTAAGGGGTAGGGATAGGGGCAGTGTAGGGGGATAGAATATATAGTTTGTCCAGTATAAAAGTCATTACGCCTATGGAATGTCCTCATATATCAGAAAAACAAACTGTGTGTGTGTGTGTGTGTGTGTGTGTGTGTGTGTGTGTGTGTGTGTGTGTGTGTGTGTGTGTGTGTGTGTGTGTGTGTGTGTGTGTGTGTGTGTGTGTGTGTGTGTGTGTGTGTGTGTGTTTGTGAGAGATAAGCTAAGCACTATCTAAAACTTCTGTACAGGATTAGAGCATTGTACTGTAATTTACATGGTTATGTGGTGCCATCTTGTGGTGATTCTCTAAAATAGTTTTTACTGTCAGAATCTAAAATCAGTGATTGCTAGCTTTTATAATTTCAGAGATTTTTTGCTATTGTTTAGTTACAAATCCCTGTATGTTGTTTTCATGACAGATAAAAAGCCATACACCTGTGAGCACTGTGACTTTTGCACCTCGGAGCCCTCAGCCATCGCTGCCCACGTCCAAACACATCATTTGGCGATCAGGGACTGGGGCCAGAGGAGTGATGCCTTAACAAGCTCACTCAGCCAAAGCCAAACTCACCAAACGAGCCACACAGGCTTCCCAAGGCTGAGAAATGCCCTGCTGCAGCAGCCCTACTGGCCCTACACCACCTCAACTCACCTGGAGAGGGCAGCACTGAGCGACGGCGCTTCAAAGACGGAGGATGAAAAGAGCAAGGGGTTGAAAGAAAGTAGCTCCACTGATAAAGTGGATGCTAATCTGCTTAATCTCTCCATTGAAGTGGATAACGAAAAAGAAGGGGTTTCTTCTACATTTTTGAACAGTTTGGTCAGACACCAGTGTCCTTATTGCTCTTATGCAACACTGTATCCAGAAGTTCTCTGGATCCACCAACGAATTGCACACAAAGTTGACAGCACTACGTTGGTGCCTAAGTGGGCCCCAAGGAACGGCCTCAAGGGCCCAAAATCGCTTCTCGATTTCAAGAGACGCACCGGGCCACCTCCGTTTCTGGAGGGTAAGGACTGCCCGTCTCTGCCACAGACGAGAGCTTCCCGAACCAGTCCACCTGATTGCAGCCCTGGAGGGACAAAGAAATCAAAACCTCAGACAAGTAGCATAGAGTCCAGCTCTTCGCAAAGCAAGAGTTGGCACGCGGCCACAGCACCAGGGGCAACGTCTCACTCGTCCAAACATAAGACCAGCAAGTCCAGGACGAGTGATTTGGCAGGCAGTAAACACAAAGCAGACGTCCATCAAAATAGCTCATTGCGGCTCACGGCAAGTCCTCAGAAGACTGGAACCCCAAAGACAGGAAGCAGAGTGATGGAGAGAAGTCTGTTACCTCAAGAAGGACTTCATTTTATGCTCTCTAGCAAACACAACCTCTCAGATCAGAGGAGCTCCAAAGCCCATGCTCCTCAGACCCCCGGCAGGTCGGATTCTCAAGCTCAGGATACACCGTCCGTGGCTGGGTATGACCCCTGGAGCAGACTTGGCTCAAGCGGCCCATCCTCCCACTCCAAGTCCAAGAGACAGTCCAAGGCTGATGGTCCAGAAGCTGTGACGGACATCATGAGTTTCTTGAAGAACTGCAGTCCTCATGATTTAGCTGCCCTCTACCACCACTGGGGCTTCAGCAACGCCATTGCAGAGCAAGCAGGTAAGAGGCTGTTAATGGGTGTTTGAAAGTGTACCACTATCATGGTATGCTGTTTTAACAATTTTTTTTATTCAAATAAGCTAATATTTATTGTACAGTGGCCCCAAACAGTATTTGGACCCTCAAAAATGTTTGAGTTCACAAAAACGTACTACCACTACTTCTACTACTAATAGTAATAATGTTTTTTTAAACATGAAATTAGTCTGATTTATGATTTAATGTAATGATACAGTGCAATGATTATACATTAAGCATGTGTGTATGGATTTGTGTGTACTGTACTGTACTTTAGCCTATTTCTCTTCTTCTGAAACTTGATTACTAAACGTGTATTAAGGAATCTTATCACTTAGCTTTGCAATGGGATAGTGCCAGGGTCGGCGCCAGGACATACGGAAGGAGGGGGCCTCGATGCGTCACTGGGAGGGCCTACTTTTAATTTTTTTTTTTTTTAAAGATTCAAAAGCCCGCGGGCGGGGGGGGGGCGGGGGGGGGGGATCTGGGGTTGTTTCATAGGCATAATATGCGGGATTTTCTCAGGATCGATATATTGTCCCCCACCACTTTTTGAAACATGGCACGGATGCACCAAATACAAATACATAAAACATCTCCAGTTAACTAGCAGAGCATTAATTTAGTTCGCTATTAAATAAGAGATCTAGCGCTAAAATGTTTTGTTTTTGAACTCAAGCTGCGCGCTGGTTGCCGCTGCTATCAGTGTCATGGATACAGTTTCTCTTGTGGCTCGCGCAGTCTTCACTCGGACACGCTCTTCAATCTATCGCAGTAACGGAGACTATTCATTCGGTGAGATCACAATATAAAATGGACACAAACGTGTCCCTGCTTGATAAAAACTGTAACCAATGATGAACATATTCGGTTTTTGATGAGACAGAAAAAAAAGTATACCGAGGGCGGATTAGAACCCGTAACCTCTGACATGTTTGGCAAATAATCTACCACTAGACCACTGAAGAACTCAAACAAAATCAGCGGATCGATGGATATATTTACGGGTTGCAAAGCTGATTTAATCATGGTAAAACAAAATTAATTTACAAATAGTTATATGTAGTTATAGTTAAAATATAAAATATATATACTTAAGTTAATTATAATATGTCAGGAATAAAAGGGCACAGTGGTATCGTGCCTGTTGCCGAGTCTCAGCGGCTGAAATCGCGTTCCGAGGTTCCGAGGCAGGGTGGTGCGCTGACCAGAGGTGAGGGGGCACAGTGACCCAGGTGGCCGGGCCAGGCCCCCTGGGGCCCCCTCGTGGCGCCGACCCTGGATAGTGCACACTGGACTTCCATATTCTTCTGTATCGTTTGTAATTATGACTCTTAAATCATCAAACATGGCAAGATGTGCATTCATTAAGCCAAATCCTACATTTACATACCTCAGTCAAGTACCGAAAACCTTCAAATGTAACTACAGTTGTAGATGCACAATCATTTACAGAAATTGTTGAAGGTAAAAACTATTCACCTTAAAAAAAAATCACAATTAATTAGTCGTTTTTTTGTGACCAATATTAATACCTAGAGAGCAGGGTGGCCTATAATGTCAATATATACACCACAATATATACAATAGAATAATATAAAATAAGATGTACAGAAACTTGGTAAGACACAAAAAATTTGCAAGTAAAATATAAAGCAGTTGTTTACTATTTGTAATATCATTGACAAAGCTTTTCATATCAGATGTTTGCTATTTAGAAGGCCTAGATCGAGAGACATAATATATTGGTATGGGTATTAAAGTTTATTATTATTATTATTTATTGGTATCTGTCAATATTGGATATTTATTTATGCATGCTCATTTCCCAAATTTGCATTTTAATTACCTTTGTCATCATCTGATGCTCACCTAATGTTAATCTTTAATAACACTAATGATTTAATAACACTTTTATTGGATTCTTTTTTAGCCTCATAGCATAATTGCCTAAGACATATTTATTTGAAATGAGGCTATGAGGCTAACGAAATGAAAATCCATTGTTGATATCGTACATTATAATGATGTGATGCCTAAATTCACCTGTAGCATTAAAAACATATGGTTTTTAGTTTTTCAGACAAATGTTTTTAGTGTCAAAATTATTCCAATAACACTAACTTCACAGGACCATTGTGACATTGAAAAAGAGGTAAAGATTGACATGCTGAAAAATGGTTGTCAGGTCACAGTACCTGAATTATTCAGCAAAGGCACATTAACTACATTTACTCCTGAGCTGAAATGACAAATGAGAACGGTGAGGGCTAAAATGGCACGTAGCACCCCACATGCCGTTGTGCCAGCATGCGCATACGCAAAGGTTAATGGAACTATTGAGTAATCTCTTCATCATCGTGTAACCTACGAAAGTGTGTAAAAACATTTCAGACAGCTATCGCTGAGAGGCATTCCGAGCCTTAAACATCACGCTCGTAACATCACGCCGGGCGCTTTCTGAGGGGTTACAGCGCCTCGACGCCACAAATATGCAAAGTAGCCAACTCAACGAGTGAATGTACGAAAGAGCAAGAGGAGTCAAATTAAGCCACCAGCTGCTTTGAAAAATATTTTCAAATGCTTTTTTTTTTTTTTTCATTCCACTTCATTTAAGGACATTTTGCCAGGCGGTGGTCCAGTTGGCCGGCTTCAGTGAGTGTAGTTCTGCGGAAAGACAGAGAACATTTCTGTCAACTGTCTGGCCTGATATCATCAGCGCTCTCTTTAGCCCTTTGAGTCACATACAATAAAGTGACCTTTCCAATATTAGACTATCCTTTTGTTTGTGCCGTCCGCTGCTTTTCCTGTTGCGTCGCTCCTGTATGGTAATAACTCACAGACTCATGTTTACTAAACGTAGCCTTGCTTACCACTGCCACCAACACTCTAAGTCACGGCTCAGCGCTGCGACAAAGCTTGGCCCGAGGGGTCGGAGCAGGTAGGACCACCAGTGCCAGGTGACGGACAGGAGCCAAAGGGACAGCATATCAGCTCACGCTCTTAAAGCGCCCTGAGGGGAAACGAATGCCGGTTGCTTCAGGTTCCACATCCGTTCCTGTTACTTCAGAGAGTCCTTCACCGACGCGCACGTGTCCGAGCGATTCCGCTCGCACGGACGAGGGCTGACATAGCTAGAGCGACGGGCAGGAAAAGAGCAGTGAGAGCGAGAGGGAAGGAGACAAGGAGAGAGGGAGGAAGGGGAAAGCAGCACACCTGACATGTGACATGGTAGCGCAGATGGGGGCACATCACAGGGCAAGGCTTTTAATTCACTGTAATTTATGCGGTCACATGGGCCTGTGTTCATGTCAGGCTGTCAGAGATGCTCTCGTGATGTGGCATGACAGCTCCCCATCCAAGCCCTGAAGGTAGCCTCCCATAATGACACATAAAACATACTAATGATGCTCTCTCTCTTCTCTCTCTCCTCTCTCTCTCTCTCTCTCTCTCTCTCTCTCTCCTCTCTCTCTCTCTCTCTCTCTCTCTCTCTTCTCTCTCTCTCTCTCTATCTCTCCATCTCTTAACCTCTCTATCTGTTCTGTGTAAGTTCGGCTACATGTTTTTCCTATTAATTTCCATTTCTCTTTCTCTGTTTGTGTTTGTGAACTGTAGGGTTGGCGAGGTCAGGGTCTCAGCAGGGGGAGTATGTGTGTCCGGTGTGCAGGAAGAGCTTCAACCAGCCCAGCCATTACCGCACACACATGAGATCACACACAGGTGAGATACACACACAAAAAACAAACATTCTAACTGAAACTACTAACTTAACTACAGTTTTTTTTTATTAGCGTCTCCAGTCACAAAATACCTTTTCCTATTAAAAATACTGTTTTTGTGTCACAGTTTTATCATTATAAATGTCATAATAAATATTATAAATTGTAGTGGTGTGCTATTAAACACTGCTTTTAATGTTACATTATATATTATTTATCTTTGGAAATATAAATATAAATGTTTAATATTATAAGATCCAATAAGTAAAAAAATGTACATTAATATCAGTGTTTTATTATTTTAATAAATATATAAATATTATATATAAAATGTGAAAATGTATAAATACACCAAAGTCAGAAGATGCTAAATGATGCCTGTATATTACCATACAATTTTTATATATATTTAAATGTGCATGTATGCGTTTATGTGCAAAGTGTGTGTGTATGTATAACGAGCAATTTCTCTCTGTCCTTGAACGAGAGTCTTTCTTTCTTTCCGCCGCAAACATATTTGCGTGTGACTCTGACCTGTGAAAATTGTATACATTATTAATCAGATGTCACTTATGGAGCTGTAATTGTGCATGCTAATAAGCTGAGCAGTCACCAGTCCAGTATGATATGTGTCAAATGCTCACTGAGAAAATGTGACAGTTTGCCCTTGTCTTCTCATCAAACCACACACACACACACACACACCTACTCAATCTGGGGTCTTTTTCATTTCATCACAGATAAGATTATATCCATCATCCATGTTCAACAACAAACTTTCATATGCCATAATAAATCTATAATGAGGATGTGCGCCATTGAATGTTTACATAAACGACTAGGGGCTTGTTCGGATTCATTGTCATTGTAATTTTGTTTCAATCTGCGTTCTACAAACTGAAATCACCTTTGCTATTAGTATTTAGTACATTTACCTCCAGTTTACTAGGGGAAAAGCGCTATTGCACATCATTAGCATGCACTGTAGCAGCTTTTTAATAAAATAAAGAGATCATGTTCCATTCTTAGTAGTCCAAATGAATAGGGTTCCCTGCACTCTTTTAAACAGGGGTGCACTTAGCTGCTCGGATCATGAGAGGACCGATTTTTTTAAAATGTTTTGTTTTGAAAACTGTGTGAAGGTTGTGCATACTATCCAGACTGATCCCCAGTGACAGAGGCCAAATGCTACATTTTACGAAGCGCGCTCTCTCTCTCTCTATCTATGCACATAGACTTACAATCTACGTCATCAGTGATTGCTCTCTTCAGTGTGAGCTTCCAAATGAAGCGGGGCAGGGGCCCCCGGCCTCCATTAGCATGCACACTAACTCTGTGTGTCACTTTAAATTGGTAGTTTCAGTTCACTGTCTGCCACGGCCACGCTAACTGGTGATACTAATTCAAGGCCTTTACGGCTAATGCTCGATGAGAGGGTGGATTCTTGGTTTGCACCTTAGTGCTATTAAAATGGATTCCTGCTTTGAGGATGCTCAATACTTGCTTCAAATTTGACCAGGAAAAGCAGGAACATCATTAAAGTCAACGTGAAGCTTTGACGTGCCAGTAAAACAAGGCTATTCAGTGAGATAAAATTTGTTTTTTGTTTTTTTTTTTCAGCCCAATTGATTGGGATGTGAAAAGTGGTTTATATATTTCAGAAGGAAGACTATTTTAGCAAGACTATTTATCCAAGCAGAAACGTGTATTTAGAACATACATCAATTTTGATTTTGTATTGACTTAGAAGCTAAATTTTTACAAGAACGATGTTTACACCCTGCTGGGTGACAATAAAAGGGAACAAGTTCCAAATTTTGCAACTTTTACATTTGATTTCCTCTTTTTAACCCGGACACCTTGCTCCCACAGTGATGTTTGAGTCCAATGGACTCATGGGAACTGGAGTCCATCCTCTACAGAAGCCCCCAAACAAGTATGTTCCACTTTTCGTTCGGTTGTTTGCATTCTTTGTGTGTTTCTTGTGTATTTTTTTCTGTCCTGTCAACCATTTCTTCACCTTTCTACATTCTGTGATGTGCAGTTTCAACCTGCCCGTCGTTGTTACCATGCAGAAAATTCTAGAAATAAACAGACGTTATGGGATCAAATGGATTACATCCAGCATCCACCTTAACAGTCGGAGATGTGCTTTGCTGCAGCGGGGAGGCCCAGCCTTAATGAATTACCCCCTTTGCATGTGTTGCATATTACAAATGGCAAAAGCAGGCCGAGAGTAAAGGTCAAATTAAATTTGTGCCGCACTCTTGGTGATGCTCTGACAATAACCTTTAATGTAATTTGGCGAGTTCTGTTTTGGATCGGGGTTTCACTTTCTACTCCTCTAGGGAACCACGGTGCCCCTGGATGAGCTCTTACTGTGCCGCAGACCTTATCAGGCAGCCAGTGCAACCCAGCCTCAGATAGTCCTGATTAATTGTGTCTGTCTTTATTTTTTTATGAGGCATGATTTATGATAATACCCCTTTTTCAGCCCCTCGGAATGACAATTATTTCCTAGTGGATAATTCATTCATTTTTCAAAAATAATAATACGGAGAAATTGAATGGCAGACTCATTTGTTTTGCTCAGGTGTGGGGGGATATTTTTATGCGATTGCGCGAGGACAACGTTGTACATCAGTCTAATTAAACGCTGAAACTGGGACTCTGACAATTATTCCAGTGTTGAGCCCCAAACAGACATGGGCAGAAGGAGAAACTAGGTCTGTGTGTGGTTGTCAAGTTCGCCTCTCCTCGCAAAACTTGATATGCCCAGACTTTCGACATCTACCATCGGTGTGACGTCTTATTGCTCAGGGAAGGCAGGCAGGCAGAGATTCCTGTGTCTGTGAGTTTGTGTGTTTGTACGAACAGCTGACAGAAACAGAAAACAAAAGGCTGACGTCCCCTCGGGGGGAACAGTCAACCGTCTCCATATGGCATGTCATCAGCCCATCAATCATGCCACGGCCCCTCCCCCCACCTTCCCAACCTGCCTCTGTTCTTTCCTCTTGAAAAGGGAAGGCAGCACTCTCAAAGCCAGCCCTTCGACATCACCGCCACGTCACCTTTCTCTCCTCTCTGGTTCCAAAACTCGGATTCGCTCTCACCTTCGGGTCCAGGCTCTGACCTCATCTTGTTTTTTGTGTGTCCGTTTCAGGTGAGCGACCTTTCCAGTGCCGATACTGTCCTTACAGCGCCTCGCAGAAAGGTAACCTGAAGACTCATGTCCAGACCGTGCACCGTCTAGCCTTCGACAACGCACAGTACCCAGACAGGAGACTCCGCCAAGCCCCTACCAATGAACCCACGGACCCCTCCGGATCTCACTGAACATCCCCACCTCCTCACGACCAGCTCAAAAAGTCCATCAAAAACTGTTTGATGCACAAATACGGCATTCAATGAAGACTTTGTGTAACGTACGGCATTGGATTTGTTCGTGTTTTTAGTTTAGTTTGATGGGAAGTGTTTCCTTTTTTATTTTCACCTGACACAAAGCTCTAGATTAAAATGAAACTACGCATAACAGGCCGACGACATGTTTGCAACATGTTTACACCTCCTTTATCCAGAACTTGCAAAACACTTGAGGGCTAAAGCCTTGGCAACACAAGGTCAAAGCTGATGGAGTATGACAGTGAGCTGCGTTCTCAAACCCAAGGACTTCAGCTGATCCCCTAAACTTGAAATGCTGCCTCCGAGTTCCTCGAATGACTAGTTGTTAAACTAAATAGCCTTAGTCCGCAACGAGTGTAGTTTGTGTGTGCGTGTGCGATTGTGTTTTCCACATTCTATTTCTCAGGACTTGAGTTAGATGAAATTCCAAAGCCTGCATTCATTCACACCAGTGCATAATTGCACGCGAAGGAGACATGCAATGATATTCAGTTCTTAAGATTTGAGTTTTGCTGATTATAGGCATATATAATATAGATGTGTGTGTTTTGTCACTGGTTGGACAAACACTTGGCACTATAATCAATTTATGTCCTAAACACTTTTGTATTGTGCTATACCTGGGATTTAAAGTATTTATGTAAGCGCAGTTGTATTGTTACATGGGTTTCCACTTGCGTTGAGTGTCATATTCATTAACCATCTTTCTTAAGAGTTTAAGGTAAAGACACATGCCATATTTTGCGTTAGTGTCATCTGATTGGTCCAACAAAGTCAGGAATATTATTTGTCTGCGCTTCATTTTTCATGTGTTTCTCCTTTTTTCCATCAAATATGTTTGTATTTCAAGAAAAGAGAAAGAAAACTTAATTCAATGGCGCATCAGGTCTAAAAGCCATGTTAAAATGCTGACGTTCTTGATGAAGGATCTATTTTAATCTTAACATGAAGAGTTGCAAGTTGTCTGTATAATCATTTAAATTATTGCATCATTAAGAGAGAGTAGTAATTAGAGCAAGACTAGATTGGGGGATTTTAGTGCGTTTTATAATGCTACTTATAAAGCTTTAGAATGCCATATTTTTTAGAGTTTGAAAACTTAAAAGCAAAGAAATTCTTGTCCATATCTTTATATGGATGTTGTATATGGTAATTAGGTATTTACGAATACAGTCCCACACAGCTGTGTACTTTTAATTGCATTTACATTTAGATATGTACAACAGTCAAAAATTAACATTTATCTAGAGCATTTATATTGCCTAAGTCCTTGTGTTGGAAACTAAGCCAAGAAAACTGATCCTACATTACAAATTTTGTTTTAGAAGATCCTCCAGTATGCATTTGTATTGATGCTCAGCAGTCAAACTGTAACATGTTGCAGGTTCTAAGCAGTGGTGGTGACCCAGAAACTGAGAGTTACTGATTACAGTTCTATCACCATTGCCCTTGAGCAAGCACTTAACCCTTGGTTGTTCTATAGGGACTTTATGTTCCTGCAATTGATGTCTTGAAAGTTGCATAGGATGAAATGTGACTGCTTAATTGTAATTTACTAACAGTAAATCATGGAATATTTTAAAATTGGTCCTAGGACTCAAAAAAAAAAAAAAACATGAATAGCTTTTCCTGTTAGCTTTTTACTAAATTACCCCTAAGTACTAGAGCAGAAGACCTAAGAAAACTAAATAGCATGTTATGAATTCATTTGCAATTGGATTGTTTTTTCTTAATGTAACACTATTAATTTTGTGGTTTGAATATAGAAGTAGTAGTTGAATGTATGGAATGTATTTTGTGTTTAAAAGTTTTCTTTTTTTTCCCTCCACATATATTTTGTTCAAGTACACAAAACCTGTCAACTGTCATCATCACATCATCTCCATCTCATACATTGTCAACTGTTGAAGTTTTGAACCACTTAAATTAAACTTTACCCTTACCTTTGGTCTAAATTGTGTTAAATATTAAATGGTGTAAATATTATAGATTCCCAAACCTGTCCTGGAGTATCCCCAGCACTGCAAATTTTGTATTTCTCCTTCATCAAACACACCTGATTCAACTCATCAGCTTATTAGTAGAGACTGCATGCAACAGTGGCTGCGTCCAAAATCGCATACTCTCTTCTTGAGTAGGTCCTTTTTTTGAATAAGCAATTACATCACGACCGCTTTAAAATGTACGTCCTATATAGTATGAATAGTCCTACATAGTGTGTAGTATGTAATCTGGACGTACTACATTCGCCATGTTGTCATTATCATGTGACCTACCAGTGTCAGTTACGTCGCTTCAACTCCATTCATAAATCCTCTCCTGTGGCCTCATAGGATAGTAAAGTGTCCATCATATACACACTCCAGAAATCGCCAGAAGTAGTGTACTTTTTGTACAGAAGTAGTGTACGGGTACTTTTTGCCTACTATTTTATGAGAACTGTGAATTTGTACATACTTCTTTTGTCACATACTGTTATATATATATATATATGGAAGTATGCGATTTTGGATGTAGCCTGTGATTGTCTTATTATTGGCTCCACCATTGGAGAAAGCGTAACTGCCAACTTGGATCACGTGTGCCTTGATAACCAATCACATTACAGCCTTGACATCATTGAATTTTCTCATTTAATTGAAGTTGTGCGACAGTCAATTACTGTTTGCGGAGACCATAGAAACTAATGAGAAGTGCCATAAACTGAATCATATTTGTCGCACAATTGTCTGTGACTTCTCTTATAAAACAGCATTTCTTTTCCCGATGTAAACTCAAAAGAGATCAATCCAAATGTTTTAGAGCAAACATGTTGAAGAGTAGATTAAAAAAACAGCCTCTGGTCCTCTTTCCTGCATGCATATCACAGCATTACGCTATTTTTTGCTTACCTTGGAGACTTGCCTTAAAGTGGCTTTGACTGAAATTCCTGAATTGGGTGTGTCTGACAGGGGAGACTTGGGGGTCCTCCAGGACAGGTTTGGAAACCACTGATCTAGGCCACTAGACCACCATCTTTGGGACTTTCATTCGTAGACGATTCTGACTTTTTTATGACTCATATTTCATATTACTAAAGTCTTAACTTTTTGAAGAGTATGGCTGCTCTGCTGGCGTTAAAAACTGACAGTAGTAAGAGCCAATAGCATTCGAGTTCAAGTTGTGAAATAACATTCACAAATCGTTGTTTTATAACTAAACAACTGAAGGAGAGGGACAATTTTGCTGACCAATTAAAGAAGATGAAGCATGTAATGCGCTTAATTTGCCACGTGTCATTGTAGTTAACAAATGGGAAGATGATTTGTGCAAAAATGAATGATGACCAAAATTAAAATGATGTAAGGACGTTATTGACACTTATTAGTCTTTTTTCTATAGTGTGATATTTTATGTTGCTTAAAACTCTCCATATCTACAGATATTCTCAGAAAACCCACAATTTTATGTAAAGACTTAGCTCTTCTGCCATGAAAAACTCGCCCTGTGACTTCTTCCCTACTATATAGTAGATGATAGACAGTTTGTAAAAATAGTAGAATGTCCAAATTCATAGTATTCATAAAATAGTAGGGTTAAAGTACACGGATGACCTACTAGATCTGCTGAGATTCTAATGGACACTTTACTATCCCATGAGGCCACAGGAGAGGAGGTCTGAATGGCAGTGAAGCAACGCAACTGACGTCATAATGACATCATGGCAGATGTAGTAATTCCCAATTCAATTCATACTACGCACATTCATACTATGTAGAACATACCTTTTTAATGGTCGCAAGGTAAGTTCTTGTTAAAATGCAGTACCTACTAGTGCAATGCACTTTTTTAGCAACCAGATTCAAAATATTCAAGTCCCTGGAAAGAATCCCTGTTGCGGGTAGCTATAATTCGATATAAATTGTGTAAAAAAAATCAAGTAGTTGTTCTGAATATATTTCTGTGGCAGGGGAAACACTGCTCTAAACAGCAGATAAAAAGTCAATTTATGCACACTGTCATTCAAGATACTGCATTGCAGCATGCAAATACTGTAATCTACTGTAGAGATTCATCTTTACTTTTTGTGTAAGTGTTAAATGTCTAAAGCGCCAAATTATAATATGGTCTAAATTGCATTTTACTCAATCAGACATATCTCTTTCTCTCCCTCTTTTTCTCTCTGACCTCTCTCGGTCATGTGTGTTCACTTACATTAGTATTGAAGTCCTTTGCATTGAAATGGCTGCTAATTGCATTGATCTCCTTTTGTGCATGCATAGCTACTGCTGCTGTTCTGTGCTGTGACAAATGACTTGGGATTACATTGCTAAACAACTGGAGGAGTCTGTCTGATCTACTAACCACACAATAGACCTCTGACCAGAAACAAACCTCTGTGGGGCGCTGTTCAAGCTCACAGTCGAACCTACCCAGTCAACACATATATGTATGTACATTTGGTATGAAATGGGCTGAAAAACTGGGCATTATATAGGATTGTCTGTGGGTTCCATAATGGCCCTGTGCCAATTGCCCACATGGATTTCATGCAGGATTGCACTTGCCACTAGTTGGGTCCCAACTGGGCAAAATGCGCAAGACCCATCTTGGTCCCAGCGTTACACTGCATTCGCATGGGGCGTAGGCGTCAAGGCTTGACGAAGGGCATGTCAGAAGCTTGGTGCTGACGTGACCGTCGAGCCCGATCTCATGAAAGTGCGTATGAATACCACGAATGTTATTTCTCGTGGCATTTATACGCCAAAATCAGTTTTGGCGTGTATATGATACGCAGTTTTCGCGTGCATATGATACGCACTTTATGGTGTGTAATACGCATGCACCCCCATCCCCCCTCCCCCTAATCCTACCCAAGGGATTTTCAGTGCGTAGCATATGCACGCCAAAACCATTTTTGGCGTATAAATGCCACGAGAAATAACATTCGTGGTATTGATACGCACTTTCATGAGACTGCGTTGGACCGTCATAGTGACAACAGTCAATCACATTACTTTTCCGGTGTTGCATGAACTATGTGTTGGCTAGCGTAAGTGCTAGGGTATTTGCATAGGCAATCTGATTGGCTGACGCCTGCGATTGTGCTTGTAAAGTAAATGAGAAGCTTTAATGCCTCGTGTGAATGCATAGGGGATTGAAATGGGTAAAAGCAAGACAAGACAAACTTTAAATATATATTCAAGAAACTTACCGTAAACTGGAACAAGCAGTTACCTAATACAGATCTACTACTCTCGTTCATAGTTCTTATTTCATTTTCACTTTTTCATAAAATAGGAGAAAAAAAGGCAACAATCAATATGTTCTGCCCAAACTTCCTGTTTAAGCAAGAAAATGCTTTAAACAGATCTCATTTGTGATCTTTTTTTCCTATCAAGAAATTAAACTGCCTCTGCAGCTGGATTAA
This sequence comes from Chrosomus eos, assembly GCA_036326025.1. Classification (NCBI taxonomy): domain Eukaryota; kingdom Metazoa; phylum Chordata; class Actinopteri; order Cypriniformes; family Leuciscidae; genus Chrosomus; species Chrosomus eos. The sequence goes on along the minus strand of CM070827.1, from coordinate 30,238,869 downwards.
AGGGTACCTATCATGGAATTTTGAAAATTGCCCTTCATGTAGTGTGTAACATAGATCTAAGTGAACAAAAACATCCTGCAAAGTTTTAAATATGAAAGTTCAACGTATACAAAGTTATTGTCTTTAAAAAGTAAGAGTCGACTCTGAGTCGCTGATATGAATCGATAGACGAACGATGCATTTTCTCTAACTTTCGTACGTCACTTGTACAAGTTATTTGAATAAGACACGCCCACTCATTGCGCGCGCCAGAAAACAGTGAAAACAACATGTCGACGAGCTGTTCTGAAGTGTGAATCAAAAGCGAACTTTTTTTTCACTGCCCAGGAACGAGCATGTGAAGAATCAGTGGCTAGAGTTTATATTTACAACTATACCACACAAGTATAGCCACCTTGAGCTGTGTTCGCGCCATTTTAATGAGGATTCCTTTACAAACATAAAAGCTTTCATGGATTCGCGAGTCGGTTGATACTGAAGGAACGTTTAGTACCAAGTTTATTTGGATCGGCTTCATCCTCCAAATCACAACCTGTAAGTACTATTAATAATTGTTGCTTTTATGTGTGTGTGTGTGTGTGTGTGTGTGTGTGTGTGTGTGTGTGTGTGTGTGTGTGTGTGTGTGTTTGTGTGTGTGTGTGTGTGTGTGTGTGTGTGTGTGTGTGTGTGTGCCAGTAACGCTCAGCGCTTAAGTCTGTGTGTGTGTTTTTTGAAATACGTGAAATGTTTGTCGTTGTGATTGGAGTTGTCATAAAGAATAGAGCGTATTGTAGTACTGCAGTGCTTTATCAATATGTTTAAGCTTTGGGCTAACGCAAACAATAACTGACTGGGTCGTCTGACCAATCACCACAGATTAGCGTCACGCAAAGGCGGGGTTTGAAAAATGAGTCGTCAAACGACTCATTTGGGAGTCGGTGAGCAAATCAGGTAAAAATAAATGCACATTATAAGACAACAAAAGTGTTTTTTGTCATTGCATGCATGTAAAACTGTTGTTGGGGACTCCCAGAACAATATTAGGAACATTTTAAATGCCATAATAGGTACCCTTTAAATAAATTGACTTGACTGGTGCAGTACCTTCTCATTCCCAGAATGAAGAGCAGTCGTTGGTAAAATATGAATCATGCATTAAAAACTTAGTACCTTTAATCAGACTAAATTTAAAAGGCAAAAGAGGCCACCCATATTTGGGCGATTCAGATGGGGATTGTGATCCACTTCACTGGGCACTTCTCTGGGGGTCAGAGCAGAAACATAGAGTTGGTGCAGGAAAGCGAAGGACGCTGTCACTGTCATCGGAGGTGAGTAGAAAAGAAGTGCATGTGCATATTTGTGTGTGAGCGTGGGCCCCGATCGCCACGCGACAAAAAGGCCAGAGAAAATTACAACACTTCAAGTGTTTCCGACACCCCAACAGTGTCTGCGGCGGAAAATATGTAAATACGCTGCTAATCAAACGATCTGGAATTGCAAATGCCACAGCGAGGTCGCGACCCGGAGCCTTGCTAATGGAGGGTTTAGGGCACCGGCGGAGCAGGTTGGAGTGACGGTACCGCGGGGTTGAGAGCGGAGAGCGGACCCCTGGCGGACGACCTCTGCCTGCAGGCCCCTCACTATGCTGACAGTAATGAATGGAGAGAGCTGTTTATGCATATCAACGATTATTTACAGCCAAACAGCTGAAAGAGCGAACGCTAGTCATCAGGGACGCAGACACTCTCTTCTGTTCGCCTCGCATCGCCATAGTCAAATGCAGGAGGCTGGCGGCCAAGAAAATGAAGTCTCTCGATGTAGAGGCTCTCGGTTATGGATCGACTGAAATTCTCTAAGCATTAAACGTGCTGGCTAAAATGACAAAAAGAATGACATTTTAACTAAAAGACATTGAAAAGTCTAATTAACTTTTAACATTTTTAAGTATACCCTTTAGTTGTAAATGAAAAAATAAAAGATGTTGTTGCCTGTTTTTTTTTTTTTTTTTGACATATACCATGGTAGTACTATCAAGTTACATAAATGGTTATTAATGTTGCACAAATATGTTAGGACCAAATCGATTATTGTTAAATAATATATGAGATTTTTCAGTAATCTTTAGATTACATTTGCCATAATCTAATGCTCAATTAAAGTTAATCTTTAAAAACACTAATAATTTAAAAGCACTTTTGAATGTAATCTTTAAGCAAATCTCAAAATGAATATCCATTTTTATATAACGTTGTATGGCCTACATTTATTTAAAAGTTTTTAATATTTAGTTATTTATTTTGATAAAATAATATAGAATCTTAATACTAGCAATTTATCTGTTATCAGCCATAACACATAATTATTGTATTAGCCAGAATCTTAATATTAATGCATCACTAATGATAATCATGGTATATATGATATTGCCACAGTACTTCCACCCCCAAATTATCAGCAGTAGTAACCCATTCTAAACTGCCCTCTAAAGCAAATAAATCACATTGTTTTCCCTAGCACACTTAAACTAGTCAGGCACATATACCTTTAAGAAGAACAACCCCAATCGTACATATTAACCTGTCCGGCATATTTTCCGACAGCCAGAAGCCTTTGTCTTTTAGCATCATTGTCAAAGCTTTATGGCTCTGTGTGATTCGTGACTCATATCAGCAGAGGAGAGAATTAAACCATATCTAAAGTATGCTAATCAGAAGCTATTCAGTAGGTCTGCACTCTCAAAAGTGCAAATGGTTCCCAGGACATCCAGTGACATTTAACATCGCCCTCACTAATTTGTGCTTAATAGGCAAAAAGTGATTAGCATTAACATTAAGGACATTTCATACATCCCCCTTTCCCATTAATTTTCTTTTTTTTTTTTACTGATACTTAACAGTTGATGTATGTAGCTGGATCCTACAGCTTAAACTAATGCTATGCTTTTGGCAGAAATCCTTCAGAAGTATAGCAAGAGCACCAGTATAGTCTATTCTTTAACAAAAGGACAAAACAGCAAAGAGAAACAGTCACAGAACATTTTAAAGAATCCGTTTAAAGTAAATCCTGTAATACAGGGCCCGGGATATCAGTCAGGCCCTCTTAACAAACCGTCCAGTGTTCGACTAAAGCGACTAGCATGGGATTAGTCAAAAGAGCTAATTCTACAGCTCTTCTAGTGTGCCCAACAGATCCAAGTGTCATTTGTTCATCTAGACCAGTACAAGTTAAGATGAATGGACTAGCGCGATTATAAACATTCGCATGTACCATTTATAACTCTTGTCCTCTTCTGTCAACAGTGGTCTCTAAGCTGGTGGCGCAGAGATCTCTAACAATGTCCTAGAACTGATGTTCTCAAAGTCAGAACAGTGTAAGGACAATGGTTCAATCACTTTACCTTCAACACAAACAACTCTTCAACCTTCTGTATACTCATGGGAAATGGGCAGAGCCAATGATGACGGACAGTCCAATCTTCCAACCAGACACTTCTAAGAAGGACATGACTCTGGCCCACTACCTTTGGCCCAGCCAGAGCTGAAGGTGATAAATGTATATTGGCAAAGTGTCTGTGCCAATGCTATTAGCCTGAAGGTTTAAACTCTTGTGTAATTTTCTTTAGGGACTTCTTTATAGGCACAGCCCGCAGTATTGGCAACTGTGATAGGAAGACTCGACTCTCACAGACCAAGTGGAGTGGAATTTCTGATTAGGCCTCTTCCCATGCATTGAGCTGATAATGGGCTAGAAGAAGGAGGAAAGCTCTCTAAACAAACAGTGATGTTAACAATAGCATAAGTAGTAGTGCTGATGTGTTTAACTAGATGTTTAGTAGACAAATGGTGAATGGCCTCTGGTAATAAAACCAAGTATCTTCAGGGTGACTGTCTTAAAAGCAAGTTGTCCACAACTAAGGGGTACCAAACTGCAAACACTGTTTTCAAACATGTTTACAGAACACTCCCTCCCTCGTCAGTCATTGGTCAACAAACAGATACTCCCGCCCCCAAACTCACACCATTGGGCCAGTGTTGCTATGTCAGGCTGGTCAGGCTACTCAAACGAACAGAGCAATGTTTTGATTTTCACTTGATTTTCACAGATCACCATTAAGGTTTGCATTTACTTCAACATTACTATTTATTTTTAGTTTTGAAATGTATTTATATAAAATAATTATATAGTATAATTTAGTATTACATTAGCCTATATTACCTCAAAAGTAGGCTATATATATCCAAAGGTGCAAAATGTAATTAATTCTAGGGTCCTCATATGCTTTTCCTCATATGCTTTCTCGTAACATGGCAATGTGTCCTAGACTTATCCCCCCCCCCCCCCCCTTCTCTTTTACAAGGAACAGAAGCAGACTTTGTCAGTCCTTAGATAAATGTTCTCAAAAAAGAAGGAGAAAAAAAAAACCTGAGTAATTTGAGTCTTTTGTAATACACTTGACAATCATGCTGGAATCTTTTACCCCAGAAATGCTAATTACTCACAGCGGGAAACAGTTATGGAGAAGGGCGCAGGAGTTTAATGTATTCCAGTGTTGCCGTAAAGTCGACAAAGCGGAGCATTTGCGTGCTTCTCCTTTGCCCAAATACCTTAAGCCAAATGCTGAAGGATTATTGTTAATGGAAGAACCTTTAATGAGCCAAGAGTGACTTTATGAAGGTGAAATTAACCTACGGCTATATAACGACCATCATTGCACTTGAGTTTTACACAGTTGTCTTCAGCGGATTAAATGCTCCCTAAATGACGTACATTAAATTGCAAAGCTGAAGTTTATGAAACAAACATGACGGTCTAACTTCTTAAAATATGTTGCCCCATTCCTGGTAGGTTCTAAGTAATGGGATATGAAATGCAGCATAGAAATAGAAAAACTGTCAAAGAAACATAAGCTTAGACTTACCGCAAAACTTTTCTATAGACCCTTTTTGCATTTCCGGGTTTCTCAGAGGAGAAGGTGTAGTTGGCATTGGCAATGTTAAAATTAGCAATGAATTAAGAGACTACATTTTGTGTTCCCATTTGCTCAAATAGCAAAAGAAAAACTCAAAATTATTGTTTTCACAACTTTCAAAAACAGAGACTGATAATGGCAGTCAGACGAGAGAAAGATGTAAATTTTCCCCTCACTCTCACAGCCACAAGCTAGAAACACCCTCAGCAGCGTTAACTAGTTTCGTGTAATTTGATGCAAAGGTAATATAATACAAAGTATGATGTAATAAATGCACATACTAAAATGCAAATATAAAAAACTTTGCAGATTTACAATGTTGATGGCCAATAAAACGCGTCATCACAGTCTCTATCCTAGTCATTAAGTGCTCGAACTGGAAGTGGCGAGTTTTTTTACACATAGAAACGTAAAAAAAAAGAATCTATGATAATCAAGTAAACCTGTACTGAAATATTTCACTTAATATTATTTTTGTAATTTACTGAAATTCCAGCAGCGTCTTATAAACAGTTACTAAGGCAACCAGCAGATGGCGCGCAACGGCAAGCAGAGCACCCTAGAGCAGTTTATTTCTGAGGGCTGGAGGTAGTTTCAGAGAACACTGCCTCCAGAAATTAATTTTCAGAGAGGTCAGCAATCGCTGTGCAGTTTTCAGTTGTTGTTTTTATTTTCTATCCCATAGCAGTTTCCATTAATTGCACTGCATGAAATTAGCTGATTATTCAGACGTTTAGTAATGAATAAAAATGGTTGGATAGCTATAACAGTTTATCGTCACATCTAAAGGTGGTTATTTTTTCATTTCGTGTTTGTAGAGTGTAATTTCACCCATCCATCTCGATCTCATCCCTGTTGAAACCTGTGTCTGAAATATCGCTGCGCCATTCCTTCCTCCTATACCAGCGGACGGAGGAATCATCCAGCGGGAGCTTCGGCGTGTCAGATCGGCTGAGCGTCAGCGTGTCAGGACCCAGCTCACTGGCAGTGTCAGTCAGACATGGGTTTGACAGACACGGATCATAGACGGCCCTGCCAGCTAGAGAAGACCGCGAGTTCCAGCGCTCAGGGCTCGGGGAGTAGATACCGTTACAGGGGCATATGTTCTTTGGCAGCCCAGTCAACTCAGACACTCGCCCTCTCTCTTGTTGACTCAGCCAGCTGGTGGTGGAAGAGATGGGCAGCCGGCTGATTAGAATGACAGGCATCTCGCTCTGTGAAAGGCAGACTGAGAGGCCAGGGCCTCACGCACGCACACAAACACACAGGCACGGACTCATGTAAAACTAGAGCGAGCAAAAGGGGGAGACAGAGAGGATGAGAGAAAGAAAGGGACAGAGGGGCAGAGGCCTAACACATAGCAGAAGCTACACAAATACAGAGCTTAACAGCGGGTCAGCGGAGCGGACAAAGAACAAGGGGAGAGACAAAGTCCTCAAATGCCCCTTTTCATCAAGATTCGACATGACGGCTCTTGAAGACACTGAAATTCCTGTATTTGGTACATTGCAAACTCTCCAGATGCAAAGTTCAAGTCACAACAAAACCTAGACTTCCTACAATGTATTGTCAGCAAATATGGCACAATAAATTGATATCACTAAGTAAGTAAGCCATTTGTGTCAACTAAAAGCTGGCTCGCTCTGCCGTCGCTCTGATAATAGGCGCTGTAATTGATCCCGCATCAGGTTATTGATGTCTGAATCAATTAGCCTTAAACTGGCTATGTTCGAGGTATTCATTTTAGGAAACAATCTGCCTTTATAATACTGCACATTAATCATTAGTAAATGCCACTTAACACAAGGTTAATTACACTCTTAACGACTCTCATAACCATTTTGAAGCTGAGAGCTCTTGTATGTGTAATTTGCTCGTCATAATCTCAAGCATAGTACATTTTAAGTGGCTGATTGATGGACAGGAAATAGAATCTGCCCATCGTTTTAAAAGATAATAGAACACCTTATACACGGAGGTCAGACTGCGGGAACAGACGGCAGGTAAAAGAGGGAGTTCACGCTCATGCTAAAATGGAAGTTTTCAGGTTTCAATTTTAAAAATGTCACGGTTAAAACTGAAGCCAGGGAACTTTTTTGTCAGTCATTCCTAAACTCGCTGTCATGGAAAACCAGGTACATTTTATGAAATGGTGCTTGCAGGCCTGGAAAAGTCATGGAAATTTCTATAGTGAATATAGTTTTCTAGTATGATTTGTTAAAAAATATTTCATTTGTATTTCATTGCTTGAAGCAAGTGTGAATTCCAGCTTGTGAGTGAATCATTCTTCTGAGCAGTTTTTTTTTCTTCTTCAATGAATCGACTAAATCGGTTCACATAAGATTCATTATAAAAATCAGCCTGAAATAAAAATGATTTCCTATAATCATTAAGGGTTTTCTGTTAAAACAGTGTTGTGGAAGCGGCCCCTAGGCCTAAATAACTAATGAACTTTGCAATGGAAGTGAATCAATCAAAACTAACTTTAGCTTAAATAACTTTATTCTAGAGCTGCTGTAAAGCCACAACAATCCCTGTAACTTTAATTTCATATCACTGTAAAGCTGCTTTGAAACAATCTATATTGTTAAAAGCGCTATATAAATGAAGGTGACTTGACTTGATAAATGACCCGGGAAAGGCCAGGAAATTGTCAACAACTAGAAGTATTTTTATAGTGAATATAGGCTACTATTTGTTTTTCTAAAATATTTCTAAAATATTTCACTGGCTACTTTGTTATTGAGTGAAAACCTTGCAGAAATGTTTGACTTGTGAGCAAATCATTCTATTGTTTTTTCAATGAATCAACCAAATTAATCAATCGGAATTAAGAATGATTTTTAAAAATCCTTATTCAATAATGACATTTCAGTCAAAACAATGACTTGAAAGGTCATGTAAAAGTCCTGTACTCTAGAAAAAAATTATCAATATTGAGTGACCAAAAGTTGATAATAAACAGAAAAAAACACCAATAGTTCAATTTATGAATTATGATGATTCTTTCGTCAAGTTAACTAACTGTTGGCTGTTCACGGGTGCCAATCAACATATAGCGGCACATTAATATAGAATGTGCGGCGGAGTCACAGTTGCAGGTCATCCAATCAGAAACAAAATTATTTGTAACATGTAACAGACCCCATAACAGACCTTGCATTTGCTTCAGTTTTAGTAAGGTCACAGCTTGCGCACGTCCGACTCGTAATCCTAAGATTTATTCACTCTGCTCATTGACTGCAGCATTGTTTCAGCTCGGTCCAACTTCTGCAGGCTACAGATGAAAACTATTGATTTAAAGTCAGTTTACTGTGGATTTCATTTGTTTGGAAGAGCGAGAGCTGTTAATGCATGGTAATATCACCATAAACAGGAAACATACCTATCCCTGCGCGGTCTTAACCTCGTTTCACTACTGATCCGGTGACTCTAATGGCAGCGGAGAGTTAATCTGAGAAATATGTCCATGAATCAAAAGCAGATTGATCGGCTCCTTCATTTCGAGCAACATATTACAAGGGCACGTCGAGCCGGTCTAGGTTTCAGTTCCAGATTAACTACCTTTTTAAAAGGTAGAACCGCGGTCCATCTCTCCAGGGTAAACCCGAAGAATGGCGAAAGGACAAATGAATTCTAGTAACCTTGATATTCTGCCGGATTCACGAAAAATACACTTACATTCCTAGCATTTATCCCTCGCATCCAACCCACCCACCCTCTCGCTCTCTTTCACGCACACACATACACGTTCACAAGCAAGCACGATTCTGGCCCGTGTTCGCACCTTGCACGTTTTCATTATGCGAGGCTAAGTGGGCGGCACGCTAGTCCTCCCCCTCATGCTCGCTGCCATCTTTATATGATATTTTGGGTAATAATCACTGCTATCAGGCCATCCTCTCTCTCTTTGTTTCATTTCCTGTTCATCGGCAGGCACGCCGCCTCTCTCCGCTCATCCCTCTTCTCAGCTTTGTGTAGCGCAGGGCCTTTACAATAGAGAGGCGAGGCAGAGGAGGCGTGCGGTTGGCACAGCGTGTCATTAACTCTTTACTGTTGCTGGAGAGCCAGACAGCAATCTGACTTACTGCACACGATTACACCAGGCCCCTCTCCACAGCCTAACAGTATTTATTAACATGTCTCTCCCTGTCACCTATCAACAGGTACTTAAAGGCCTTTCACCTCGTGGAGCACTTAGCTGTGAGAGGAACACCTGTGTTAATGTGTCACTCCCAAGCTATTTCTGTGAGTTAAAAGGCAGCTATTGTGCCGAATGATAGCGCACGACCCATCTGTAACAATGGAGAAAAGCAGGTGTACGAGCCTTTGCTGTGAAAGACTAACAAAACTAGTTAAAGTAAGAAACAATAGATAATTGTTTCATTTAAATGGTGTTGTGAAATGCAAGGCGATCAAGTGAAAGGCTCCGAAGTGCCACTCTTTAGCCTATCGCATCATAAAACCAACATGGAGGGGTTTATTTTGCAATAACGACTAATATTACAAATGAACCAATAAGTGGACATTTGGTAACTCTTTAAAATAAGGTCTCATTATGCATTAACTAACATGACCTAACAATAAGCAATATTTTTTTTACAATACTTGTTAATGTTATATAGGCCTAATAAAAATGTTCACGTTCATGTTACTTCACAGTGCATTCAAATGTATTAGTAAATGTTGAAACTGACAGTAAATAAGATTCATAAATGCTGTAGAGGAATAGTTAATTTTTATAACTAATGTAGTCCGTTACTTTTTTTGTGGTCAAAATTTATATAATAAGCCTCATTCTTAAAGAGTACATTAAGAATCCATTTTCCAAATTTTTGTCTTATCCTGAATAACTACAGTAGGCTACACCAATAATAAGTGTTTATATTCAGACTATTTTAGACTGGTAAGGGCCGTACCACTGCTGAGAAGCCCAGAACCTGCGTGACTCGTCATAGACATAAACAGAGAGAAGTAACTCTGGCTGCAATTTTTTTTTCAGCAAGACATGTGCAGTTCTATTAACCGCTAGAGCACAAAAAGTTACGGACTGCAGCTTTAACAAGTGAAACCTTATTATAAAGCGTTACCGTTTTTTTATTATGTGAGAAGAAAGATACTTCAAATCAAAATCATTTGAAATTACAGGTAAGAAATTGGTTGCCTGGCACAAATTCAAATATTACAGGTAATCATTATAAAAAAAACACATGACTGTAGAATGCAGCGATCGCCCCAATCAGAATCAAGTATTCCAGAAGTGAAAGTCAGTCGCTGTGCAATGCTCAATACCATCAGCACTTTTTTTTTTAAAGATACTTTGCATTCAAACCGTAAAAAGGTCATGGAGAGAATCTTTCTCTATTCAATAATAAATGTGTTTATTCATTTATTCTGAATAAATAAGAAGAGCATTGTACTGCTGGGTCATTATCTGATGATTTTTTAATTACCAGGGCTGCAAAATGTCAATAGGTCTAAAACGAGAAGAAATATTTCAAATGTACTTAGGGAATGTATGAGAATCGTTTTGAAATATTTCATCTGGTCCCACATAGTTTGCCATTTTCACCTTCTTGAGCTGTCAAGGTTGCCCACGTTAAAACACATTACCAAACAAACCTTGTGGAAGAGAAAAATCTGACAGACAGGAATTGATTTCCTCTCTGTATCAAAAGAACACTTAGATTTAGACATTTTACAGGTATGTTTAACGGCTTTTGAAGAGACACATTCAAACACAAATACATGGATGTAGCTTACTGTGGGGTCCATAAGTCTGAGACCACTTGTGAAAAAGCATTAAAGGGCACCTATTATGGCATTTAAAATGTTCCTAATATTGGTTTGGGAGTCCACAACAACAGTTTTACATTCATGCAATGACAAAAAACACTTTTGTTGTCTTATAATATGCATTTATTTTTACCTGATTTGCTCACCGACTCCCAAATGATTCGTTCAACGACTCATTTTTCCAAACCCCTCCTTTGCGTGACGCTAATCTGCGGTGATTGGTCAGATGACCCAATCAGTTATTGTTTGCGTCAGCCCAACGCATATTGATAAAGCACTGCACATACCAGCAACAATTATTAATAATACTTTTTTTTGTTGATACTTTTTTTTTATTTTAAATTACCAGTGCTGGAAAATATCAAAAGGTCTAAAACAAGAAGAAATATTTCAAATGTACGTAGGGAATGTATAAGAATTGTTTTGAAAAATTTCAGCTGGTCCCACCTTTAAAAATGGCAAATTATGTGGGAATTTGAATGCTGGATTTCCATGGTCTCAGGCTTTTGGATCGCATTATATTTGATGTCTACAACTGAACTGAAGTACAGTGTTTCAAATCTGAAAAAAATAAATATATCAAACCCTGAAATTATTCTGAACATGCAAACCACTCTCTTCAGGCTGCGTTCAGTCATGCTATACACCACATAATGCATACACACTTAAACCTGAAAGGTGAACGAGGCATATTGCGAACAATAAAACACCCTGCCTGCAGACCCTAGGTGAATATACATGTCTTGAGAACAAAAAAGCAAAAGATTTTGGTGTGAACGCCAACACCATATTTTGGCATTCTACATGTGTGAATTGTCCTATCTGTTAGTCTCGAGGGACAACAGGACAGGTGGCCATCATAACCGAAACAGATGCTGAAGAGAAGCAGTGCTGATGAGATTGTCTGGCTACTGAGAGAAAAGGAAAGTGGAGATGAAGTCAGCACTTTTGTTCTACTTCGTACACGGTCAAGGCCGCCATGTTGAGGCACGTGTAAACTCTCGCTCCCCTGTGACAAAACGAGAAAAATAGCTCTCGGCAAAATGCACGTTTCTTTTTTTCCTCTTGGAAGAAGGGATTTGGTTTTTTGTCTGTTTAACATATGAGGGTGTTTCTCTAGCATAAAAGGCTGTTTCTGAGAGGAGTTATGAGAGAAGGCAACACTGAATATACCGTTTGCACCATAAAATGTCTCCTTTGTTTGAATGGAAGGCTAACAACAATGCAAAGCCCAACAGAACAAAGTGAGGTATTTTCTCCGTCTGACGAGGAGAGGGATTGTACTGCAAAAAAAAAGAAAAAGAAAAAAGATTTCTATAGCAACGCAGGATTCAGAACCTTAAAGTCTTATTTTCCAGCATACAGCAGAACTTGATTACACAATGAAAGGTGCTAATTTAAGGGATGAATTTACATGCTAACAATCCTTCCATTCAACTATCGCGATTCAGATGATCTATATCTCATTCGAGCCAGGCATCTGAATGGCGTGAAACAAAAGAGATACACAATAGTGTATGATGTCGCATAGACAAATGGGATTTATTTTCAAAAGAACAAAAAGCACAGGACTACTCGTTTCAGCATACAGTTATATGTGGAAATAAAGAAAAGGGGCCGGACTATGAAATCGCATTAGGCCTGTCGCGATTATTTACATTGTGATTATTTTAGATAACTGTGACCTTTGCATTCAAATTATATACTGCCATCCAAAATATGGGAATTTTAAGCAAACATGCACATCTTGGAAATGTCAATACAAATAACTCCAGATTCACTTTTTTACATTCACATATTTACAAATACCTTTGGATGTCACAATGGTAAAACCACTCTATCACATAGAGCAAGAGATCTGAAGATGTGAAGAAAAACTATTATCGACAACTCTTCCTTAATGCACAAAAACGACTCAAAGACGGCTTAAAATGTTGTGTGAAAGTTATAAATTAGAATAGAAATAAATTACTTATAAAGTAAACTTATGATGGAAAAAATGTAAACATAATAATTTATTATTATTATTATTATTATATAAATGTATTATAATTTATCTATTTAATAAAAATGTTTCCTAACAAAGTTATTTGATTACTTACTGTTAAATGACTAAACGTAAAAATGTAAATGTAAAAATATCACTTTAATATTTAGGTTGGCAAACTACGGAGCCACTAAAGGGACATAAAAAAGTATGTGATGGGAGTAAAAAAGTAATAAGTCAATGCTTTTGCGTTCTCTCGCAAATGTTTTGTGTTCCCAGAGAAACTTTGTGTTTCGCTCACAAAAAACCTTTGCGTTCACTCGGAAAAGTTCGCCCTTTGAGCTCTTTGTGAGCAAATGCTTCTTGGTGGAAATCAAAAGTTCCCTTTATCGAAAAGGGAACTTCGAGATGCGTCGAAACGCTGCGGGAACGCCTTCTGCGTGAATGCGTCTGAAGCATCTATGCCAACTAGTCCAATGGAAAAAGGGAATGAGCGTCACGGGCGGGTGACGTCATGACCAGGAAAGGATAAGAGCACTTCCGCTGCTCGCCGGCATTTAGCTTCTGTGCCTCAGCAAGCGATCTGTGTCAAACTGTCCCTGTCTATTTATTGTTGTCTGTTGCAATATTGTTGGTATCGTTATGGCGAAACAAATGTACAAACAGTGTGTTCCTCCCTGCCCGCGTTTATTTAAACGGGTGGGGACACACACAGCTTTGTGTCATTTTGTTTGAGATTAAGAGCATGCTGAGTGCTAACATTGTGAAAGTGAAACTACCGGATTAGCATGCTCTGCTCTCGCCTGTCACTCTGTATGATAGTGGCAGGCTCGCGATTCTCACGGGATGCAGGACCCGCGTTTGCCGAGGCGGCGCGGAGAATGCATTCCTGGGGATCGCAAAAGGATCTTTTGGAGGGGTGGGAGAACGGTCCGAGGGCCTTTTCTTCTTCCTTGCCCGGAAGATCCAGCTCTATCTCCCCGGTGTTGGAAGCACGCTCTGCGGTTTCTTCCGCTCGGGGAGAGAGAGCCCTTTTTTCCTTCATATTCTTCCTCCGAGGAGGTTTGTGTTTGAGAATATTGAAAGTGAAAGCAAGCACACACACTGTTGAATTAGATTCGCCATCTATTTTTCCAGTATATGATGAACTGGTGGAGGTTTTGTCCCGTGCTGTTAGTAAATTAAAATATTTAATGGTCAGCTGAGAAAAAGGAACGCTCGTCCTAAGAAACTTGACGAGCGTTTTCTTATTTCTATCACATTATCTCCACCACAAGGCTTCCATTTTTTCCCTGATTTACACACTGAATATTTAAATTATGGAATAAACCGTATTTATCACTACTTTCAGCCCTCGTGTTAAATGTTTATTCAAGATTAGAGGGTTGAAAGATTACGGTTATGATATGATGCCCCAGGTTGAACAGAAATAAAAATAGGAAAATGCTATTTTTTCACCTGGTCCAGTATCATCATTTAAGCCTCTGCTTTGCTCATAAGCCTATACTAAAGAATCTCGCGTTTGCCGAGGCAGCGTGTAGGTTTAATGTTGTAATCAGAATCTAGCTCGGATCTCGCGTTTGCCGAGGCACCGCTTAGATTTCGAGTGTATTTTGCAAAAATAAGATTCTGTGGCTGGGATCTCGCGTTTGCCGAGGCAGCGCGTAGGTTTAAGCAGAACTACTTTGGTTTTATGGGTAAAGCTTATACGGCAGCAGGTCAGCTGGAGAATGTTTATAGAAATCTATATTATAATGCTCCAGGCTTATCAGGCCGATCTGCTGGGGTTCTGGATATAGCGAAATTTGAGCCTCCGGGTCTCTTCGGCGACGCATTCCATGTGGTCGTTGTTAGGTGATACAAGATATATATATATATATATATATATATATATATAAAAATATATATATAATAAGGTTTCTCCCTCGCTGTGTCCAGCCCCCCTGGGGCTGCTGGGCGTGAGCACCCCCAGCCGTCGAGTTCATCATATTATGTGCACTGAAAGAGAGTGCTGCGTCTCGTGTTCCTCCATGTAGATACTGGAGACAGACGCAACCCTCTCAACCGAAGTCGCCTAAGCCTAAGCCGGATCTGAGGACCGTTCTTCAGGCGAAGAAAGCTTCGGTTCAAAAAAAAAAAAAAAAAGGTCCTGATGCTTAGGCATCAGGCCTGTGAGGACAGCCCCGACCGGAGTGGAGCGGTGTTCACCTCATTATACGGTGCCCGTTCCACTTCGGGGTCCTCACGAGACCCTCCTGCCAACCCTGCCACCTCTGGTGCTTCAGGGCGCAGTGGTCTCCAGCGAGTCGCTGGTGCTATGCTGCGGCACAGCATCGGTTTCGCGCCCTCTGAGGGGGGTTTTAGAGCAGTCAGGTCAGGTAGTTCCTGCCGGTATGTTTCAGGCTCCAGATTTGGCTCTCTCAGTAACACCAGAGACCAGCCTCGAGAGGCTGGTTCCCTTAGTAAATTTTCTGGCAGCGTGGAAGCTTCTGCCGAATATTTCTCATTGGGTCCTGCAGATTGTAGAGAAAGGATACAGAATCCAGTTTGGCTCTCGTCCTCCTCGTTACAGCGGGGTGCTACCCACAGTGGTGCATCCCGAGCAGGCTCTGGTAATGGAGCAAGAAGTAAGGGCCCTGTTAGCAAAAGAGGCTATAGAACAGGTGTACTCACCCGACCGAGAGTCGGGTTTTTACAGCCGTTATTTCATTGTTCCAAAAAAGGATGGAGGGTTGCGTCCCATTTTAGATCTTCGCCTGTTGATTCGGTCAGTTCAGAAACTCAAGTTCAAGATGCTGACCCTCAAGCAGATCGTGACCCAAATCAGATCCGAGGACTGGTTTGTCACGATAGATCTAAAGGATGCATACTTCCATATCTCCATCCTCCCTCAGCACAGGAAGTTCCTAGGGTTTTCTTTCGGGGGCAAAGAATACCAATATCGGGTTCTTCCTTTCGGTCTAGCTTTATCACCCCGCACGTTCACGAAATGCGTGGATACAGCTCTAGCCCCCTTGGGCTTCAGGGCGTACGTATTCTGAACTACATCGGTGACTGGCTGATTCTGCGGAATCGGAGCAGTTGGCGGTTCGGCACCGAGGTGTCGTTCTCGCTCTTATGCAGATGTTGGGGTTGATGCTCAATACCAAGAAGAGTGTGCTTTCTCCAGTATTGAGAACCACTTTCCTTGGTGTGGTATGGGATTCAGTGACGATGAGGGCCAGCCTATCGCCCGTTCGTGTAGCTGTTATCCTGGCAGCCACCAAAGAGCTAAAGCTAGGTCAGTCACGCACTGTAAAACAGTTCGAGAAACTGTTGGGTCTACTGGCAGCAGCGTCCAACGTGATACCTTTTGGCCTGCTGTACATGAGGCCTTTACAGTGGTGGCTCAGGACCAGAGGGTTCTCCCCGAGGGGAAACCCTTTCCGTATGATCAAGGTTACGCGGCGATGCCTTCGTGCCTTAGAGATATGGAGGAAACACTGGTTCTTAACCCAGGGCCCGGTGTTGGGAGCTCTTTGCCATCGAGCTACTATCTCGACAGATGCTTCCCCTCACCGGCTGGGGAGCGGTAATGGAAGGCCGCTCGGTTCAGGGTCTGTGGAAAAGCCATCATCTTTCGTGGCACATCAATTGCCTGGAGATGATGGCTGTCTTCAATGCGTTGAGACATTTCCTTCCGGACCTAAGAGGCCATCATGTGCTCGTTCGAACAGACAACACATCAGTGGTCTCTTATCTGAACCGCCAGGGGGGTCTGAGGTCGCGTCCGCTTTGCAAACTGGCGCACCAGATCCTCCTGTGGTCCCTGGGGAAGGTACTCTCCCTGAGGGCAGTGTATATTCCTGGGGACCAGAATATAGGAGCAGGCATCCTGTCGAGGCAGGAGCTGAGGCCAGGGGACTGGAGACTCCACCCCGAGGCGGTGGAGAAAATCTGGGAGGCATATGGCAGAGCAGAGGTGGACCTGTTCGCGTCTCACAACACGACGCACTGTCCCCTCTGGTATTCACTTACTCACCCGGCCCCCCTGGGGCTGGATGCCATGGTGCAGACGTGGCCGAGGCTACGTCTGTACGCCTTTCCCCCTGTTGCTCTGCTCCCAGGAGTTCTGGAGCGGGTCCGTCAGTGTGGGGATAAGCCTGCTGCTAGTAGCACCACGCTAGCCAAGTCGGATCTGGTTTGCGGACCTGATCCTTCTGCTAGACGGGCCTCCATTGGAGATCCCTTTGAGGAGGGACCTTCTGTCTCAGGCCGGGGGCACAATATTTCACCCTCGGCCAGAGATATGGAATCTTTGGGTTTGGCCTCTGAGGGGGCCCAACTTGTAGATAGTGGTCTTTCAGCTGAGGCTGTTGAGACCATCCTAAGCTCCAGAGCTCCAGCTACGAGGAAACTGTATGCGCTTAAATGGAGAGTTTTCTCCTTATGGTGTCACCGACATCAGTGGGATCCGGTTAATTGTTCTGTCAACACAGTAATCGAGTTCCTGCAGGAGCGCTTTGTGTCAGGTCTATGTCCTTCCACACTAAAAGTTTACGTGGCAGCCATTGCGGCTTACCATACCATGGTGGGAGGTATATCTTTGGGTCGAGACCCCCTGATTACACGTTTCCTTCGTGGCACTTTGAGGCTGAGGCCTGCAATTCGCACTAAGGTGCCAGCTTGGGATTTGACTGTAGTTCTAGTAGGCCTGTCTATGGCTCCATTCGAGCCCTTAGATTCGGTCTCAGAGAAGTTCCTTACTCTTAAGACCATCTTTCTCCTAGCTATTTCGTCCCTCAATAGAGTTGGTGACCTTCAGGCTCTTTCGGTCTCCCCCACCTGCCTTGAATTTGCACCGGGGATGGTCAAGGCGTTCCTTTATCCAAAACAGGGATACGTCCCTAAGGTGCCGACCTTTACTCCGAGGCCTATCGTGCTGCAGGCTTTCTGTCCTCCTCCGTTTGCAACTGCGGACCAGGAAAGACTGCACTTGTTGTGTCCAGTGCGAGCATTGGACACATATGTACATCGGACATCCTCAATCAGGAAGTCCGATCAACTATTTATTTGCTTTGGATCACCTAAAAAAGGTCTTCCTGCTTCAAAACAGACAGTCAGTAAGTGGATAGTCGAGGCTATTTCACTTGCTTATGAGTACTCGGGCCAGCCTTGTCCTTTGGTGGTCCGAGCTCATTCTACCAGGAGTATGGCGGCTTCTAAAGCCTTGCTGCATGGGGTTTCTCTCCATGACGTTTGTGATGCGGCGGGCTGGTCCTCTCCGCTCACATTCGTGAGGTTTTACAGCCTGGACCTGGATGCTGCCCCAGGTTCTCAGGTGCTTTGTGCTTAGCTGAACAGTCTGACACTCAGGTACTTGAATTATGGCGCATTGGGTATTCTCGTTCCCGCAGCGTTTCGACGCATCTCGAAGTTCCCTTTTCGATAAAGGGAACGTCTCAGGTTACTATTGTTACCATAGTTCCCTGAGAACAGGGAACGAGACGATGCGTCCCTCTGCCATACTTCTGGCGTCCCTGCGATCGGCTTGCTTCGGCACTGTCGAAGCTAAATGCCGGCGAGCAGCGGAAGTGCTCTTATCCTTTCCTGGTCATGACGTCACCCGCCCGTGACACTCATTCCCTTTTTCCATTGGACTAGTTGGCATAGATGCTTCAGACGCATTCACGCAGAAGGCTTTCCCGCAGCGTTTCGACGCATCGTCTCGTTCCCTGTTCTCAGGGAACTATGGTTACAATAGTAACCTGAGACGTTTTTGCGAGGGAAAGCAAAATTCCCACAAAACATTTGTGAGAAAACGCAAAAGCGTTGATAAATAATTTTACCTACATCTCATTTTTTTTCCTTCACTTATATTTTTGTCCCATCACCATGTCCCTTTGGGCGCTCCGTAGCAAACAACAAAAAAGTTACATAACTTTAATATTATATCATTTATTTTGAATATTATGGTACACTGTGCATATACAGTCAAACCAAAATTTATTCAGACACCTTTAAAGCAACACCAAGTATTTTTTCCTCTTCGGTTGCCCTACTGGTTGGAAACGAAATTGTCCATTGCCGCTGTCGTAAATAATTTAGCCTACCATCGCACGCACGCTCGCTGTTTATCCAGCACCGGCTTTAGAATGAACAATGTCCACAGACAAGGTAGAGTATGTTACATGATTTCATGAAAGGATGATGTATTGCAACATCAGAAACGAAGAAAAAACAAAATAATGACTATTGTAGCGCTTGACGTAAAGCAGTCCAATTCTGTTGTTCTTTTTGTGCACGGGTTCCTACCCGAACCCCGAAGTTACATAGTGCCAGTAAAAGCGATACAGACCCCATCAGGCTATGGCAGACGTGTCATTTAACTTATTTTAAGTCGATGTACCATCACAAGAGTCTTGGAAATATATTATGAAGGTTGAAAAACTACTTAGTGTTACTTTAACATTTCTCACATTATCACAGTTTATTCGCTATAGTTTAGAAAATGGTAATAAAATATGACAAGAACTCAGAGTTATCAAATCAGTTGATATTTCACTGGTTTTGGCCATTCTTCCGTTAGCCTGTCTCAAAAATGAATTCAGTTCAATATCTGTCAGCTGTTAAATTTAAGTAAACAATTAGATAATACTAATTTAGGTCAGCCAATTACCAAGCAATGCTTAATTTTGTTCAGGCTGTGGTGTAAAAAGGTTACATTAGCAATTAAAGAAAAAACACTTCAGCAAAACATGGTCAGGTAGGTGTCTGAATACCTAATAGGTGTCTGAATAATTGTTGGTCCCACATTTGCATAAATTTTACTGTTTTTAATTTGACTGTAGTCCACTGCATGAAGAATTTTTGAGAATAATATGTTACAGTTTACTTTATTTTGCTATCCTCACTTACATAAATGAACTATAGTGTCCTGCACCCACTAGTAAAAAAATATCAAAAAATATTTTTGTCTGAATAATTTTTGGTTTGACTGTATATATATATATATATATATATATATATATATATATATATATATATATATATATATATATATATATATACAATGTATATTTACTGCATATATGTTTCCAGTTTGACTAAATGAATTCAGGTGTGTCTATTACAATACAGAACATTTATGTACGACAATTAAACGCAGGCCAAATTTTCACAATGGCGTCAGCCCCCCTGGTAAAAATCTAAATGTACGCCGATTTGAGTTCTCCTGCATTGTTTCCTATCAGTATACACTGTTGTTGTGCAGCTTCGCTGGGGTGTAGTAGTCTGTGCTGATGAATTAGGAGAGCTGTTGGCTGGCGTTGGAGAGGAATGCAGCAGAGGTGATGAATATTAGTGTCTTCTCTGGTGTTAAGTTTGAATTAATCATCTCACGGCTGGTGAGCAGAGCCACAGTCCAGCGGCTTTACCACTACGGTCCCACAAAGAGAATGTATTGCATCAGTCCAGCACGGTACACTGCACCCCTAAATGTTTGCTTCCCTCCTTTCCTTTTTCGGACAAAAGGACAGAAACAGCGAAGAATATGGGGGAATCGAGAGAGGGCCACACAAGAGGAATAGCTTGGAGACGCTCTTCGCAGTTTATCATCTTGCTCCGCTTTCAGAGGATTGTTAGAGGGGAAACTGAGATCAGGAGCCTTCTAGCCATGAATGTCCAATTTGGAGACCGGTGCTTGTACGTACTGATGACTACAAAATACTAGCAGCTGTTCTCACACCATTTCCTCCCTATTGGCTTTTTCCCGCTCACGCTGCTCTTCCCTGTTTCTCTCTCTCCCCTCCAGCACTCTGCGGTGATAGATAGACATATGTCTGCGACACCAAAGTGCCTATCTGGCCCTGGTGTGTCAGCTCACCTTTATCAAAACATGCACAGGTATATCCAGCTGCCATGGCTCATTACACCACCGCAGCGTGCCTGAAATGTTTGAGCTGCTTCTGTCGCACCCCTCCCTCTACATTCCTCCCCCCCAACCCATCACCCCTGCGCTCTACTAACTTTGTAGCGCCCGAGCTAAAGGAGACAATTGAACGAAGGCCATTAGACAGCGGCGGCGGAAAAATGGTCGCGGGTGAGTGATGGATGTTAGCACAGGCGCTCCGGCTGAGGGCAGGTGATCGGCGCTAACGAGGGAGCCATCAGGCCCGCTTCTGACAGATGGGGACGGGGCGGCTGATATTGGCAGGCGATTGACAGCGAGCGCGGTGATTAGCGTCGCTTAAAGCCCCCGCTACCTCTCACAAACCTGCCCCTCCTGCATGGAGTCTGACCGCTGGATGACACCGGCTGATTGTATTGACCGAGGGACAAAAGGACAGAACGGTACAGAGTTTTCTCTGGGAGAATTTGCGTTTTTTTTTTTACATGCCGGATTGTCTTGTTTTATGAATACAAGCATTTGCATTTTTTTTTTTTTTAAATCGACAACTCCAAAAGTATAAGCAAAAGGTTTTTGTTTTAAATCAAGATTTTAGATTTAAAAAATGTATTTAAATTTTTTAAATAAATTAAAAAAATATATATATATATATATGAATTAAGAAACACATTTTTTTCCATCGGCTATTAGAAAATGTCATTTTTAACCATGCTGTCATTCAAAGAAATTATGAGCACCAACAAAATATTAATAATGGATTTATTAATAATAATTAATAATAATAATAATTAATTATCACAGGATAATAATTTTCCTGTGAGCCTTTGGGGAAAAAATGTGTATGTGTATATATGTATATATATATATATATATTATATATATATAATCATGTTACATCACAAATTCTGCCAACACAACAATGTCAACTAAACAACTACTAAAGACTGCAAACTTTTTTCTAAATTCCTTCTCAAATTAGGTTCAAAACTCACTTTTCTCTATCTTTCCCATGTATTTCTGCAGTCCATCCTTTACTCTCATGTGCTATTCTACCGAAACTCCTTTACTCATCCGATTATCTATCCATCCATCATCCGCTCTTCAAAATTGTATCAAAACAATGAGGCAATAATGATCTAAGCCCTCTGCTAGTGTGGTGGACCCACTACAATGAGACTGCCGCTAACATTCATGGCCTGCGGACACGCAGATCTATAATAAATCCTTCAGCGCTAGTGTGCTGTTCCGGAGGAGCTGGTTCACCTTGTTAGGAGCTAACAAACAGCCTTGGGCCTCCTGGTTAGCTGCACAACTCCATTAGTCATCTGATGAAGAGCCCATGTCTGATACCAGCACAACAGCAAGGCAACCACTCCATCTTTACCTGCGAGAGAAGGCTTCAGTTATGGCCCTGCTAAAGCACTTTTCTATCGTAGCATTTCAAATGTACAGTATGAATTAGGGGTGTGACGATACCCTCATGTCAAGATTCGATACATCTCACGATACAATATTATTGCGATTTTCCAAGACATAATAAAAGGATAACAACTGTTGATTTAAATGCTTATTTTGATATAACATTGTGGGTGTAAATAAATAGGCTTGGACTTGGTGCTGATAACCCAACCCAATCTGGTGACACCAGAATACAAAACTGAAAATACATCATTATTTTTGACGAATATGCTTGCACTTGGTAACTGACTAGATATATTTATAATAATGTAGGCATCTTTTTACTGGTAGCATTTTCAGGACCCACAATTATTCCCCCATTGCAGTATATATACATTATACTCAACATTACTGTAGTATATATAGTAGCTTAATGTAGTACTGACACACAGTAATTTTTATTTTAGGTGAATTATACACACACATACTGTACATATTGTCACTATCCACCATACATAGTGTTGCATTTTTGTATTGCGATACATTGTGACACAATATATTGTTACACCCGTATAAATACATTGCAGGCACTTACTCCAATTAATGCTAAAATCCAAAAAACGTTAATCGATTTAACTTTTTACTAGAAGTAGGCTAAGAATAAATCACTATGAATATATGTAAAGATAAATAAAGCTATATTTCCTGTCCTTTCTACAAACAAAACAGTTTTTTTGGTCGTACTATGGTACAACTTTACTCAGAAAGGGAACGACACTCTGCAAGGCTACAGGCTGGGTTTTATCGAACTGAAGCTCTGGCGCTATTTTGTTGGTCAGTGAATCAGTCTAAACTATTTTAGTTCTGATCTGTGGTGCCTTATAATGAGGAAGATACCTTATTCCGGTTGTATTTGTCTCTTTTAGTTTGGGGCCAATAGGATGACATTGACTTGGAAACGGCCTCTGAAATGCCAGACATGGAGCCATTTTGGGTTCGGATCAATGGAGTAATCTGGTGCCTTGGAGACTGTGCACTTCCTCTTGCCTGCATGGGTCAAAGGGGAAGACAAACAGGCAAGCATTACATTTTACAACCTACATTTATTTACCCTCTATACATATTACCTACACTTATGAGAGAGAACTTTCGTTGTGTGTAGACATCATAATTTCCAATTAAACTCAGTTCAAATTGAATGTCATTGTGGCAATGAGGAAGGAAAAGTGTTTTGTTTTATTTTATTTTATGTATTGGCTACGAGAAATGTTAATGTGTTATTTGGTGAGAACTTGTTGCGTTGTTTTAAAGGTAGGTCTACAAGACCTGATACTGGATAGACGTATTGGTATTTCTTCTTATAATGTGTTATTAAAGCAATAAGCAATAAAAGGTCATATTACATATTATACTTAAACATAGTAAAAATAATAAATAATAATAACTATTCATTCCACCAAGTAATATAGCACTTTAGACAAACAAGGTAGTTTTGGTAGCAACTTTATGCAAATACAGGACTCGCTGAAAAAATTAAAAAGAGGAATGATTCACAACTGAATTCTTTCAATCATAATTGATAAATTGGCAGAAAAAAATCTTACACTTATACATGTAGTTGTATGACACTTATAGGCCTACATTACTTTGAAGCAAAGCTGCACAAGGAATAAATGGTTCAATATAAGAAATGTGTTTGAAAAGAAAAAATGTGTGACTATTTGGGACAACTGCGACTTTGCGACTATTTTTTCTCTTTTTTTTAAGATTTAGATGTAATTTACATTTTGTTTTTGTGTTTGAGACTGAAATGTTAGTCAGCTTGCATTTGCAAAATAAAGTTCTTAACAGTGTAGAAGACTATCAGTTTTATAATAATGTTTTATTTATAAAAAAGTAATTTAGTATATGATTAATTATTCAGATTATCATTTAACAGGTGCTTTTTGACCAAAGAATCTAACTAACTGTGCACATGTTAAGCAACAGTCACCTCACGTATTTGTTTTAGAAGAAATACATCTGTAGAAACTGGCTTTAATTAAAATATAGTGTATTTAATCATGTTACATGAAATGCTGATGATCATCTATTGCTCAGCTGTGTTTATAGAAACATTCAGTGGGTGGAGACTAAAAGGGCTTTGAGTTTTAGCTTCACCTCTTTTTCTCTCAGGGCTTTAATTGGGATGTGTGCAGGCTGACACTCAAATGCTGCGTGGGTGATTTGAGGCGAAGAGTATGATATCACCTTCCCACAAACACACACTAAGACACGGAGCAAGAGAGTGTGTAGAAGGCTGCAGGCACTCCAATGGACAGTGAGTCTCATAAATCCAGCTGTGTGTGATTTGTGCTAAAGCATTGTTATGAAACTCGGTTCGTGGAAATAGAGGACAGTGTAGAGAAAAAAGGGAGGGGAAAAACGACACAGAAATCAAAGATATCCATCAAATTAACACATCAATGGCTTGATTGTAATCTCCCCGGCACTGCACCGCAAACACTTGCTCTGCCACCGACGGGCACAGAGCTGTGATTTATCAATGCAAAGCTAATAGCATCAATATGAATCTAACTAAAAATCAATATTTCATTACTAAATTGTTGGAGGGAATGAAGAGGGATGAGAGGGGTGGGATGGTTCTCCTGGGTGAGAGCATCTGGAGTTCACTGTGACACGATGAGTGATGCGTGAATCTAAGGGCGCTGGGAGAGGACACACGGAGGACAGCAGGCCGGAGTCGTACCACAGCTATGGTTCTACGTCTCAGACTCTTATCCTGTGCTAATATATCCGTCATGTCTTTTTGGCATCTTTGCCTCTTTTTCCCATGTATTTTTAAACAGCCGTAAAAGCACACAATTCTTTTTTACTGCATTGAGCCACATTTAAAATTATGAAGTCACAATTTCTCATAATGATCCATACATCACTCATTCGTGCGTGTCTCATCATAACCGGCTACCTTGATGCGTGTATGATATGGGAATGACATAGGTTATTAGTTGTCACGACAAGTGAGAAAGTTTGACATGGCGCCCCTAAATCTCTAAACTCCGGAGAACCACCCATTTTTTATTTAAATAAAACGGCAAACAGAGGAGAGTCTGCTGGCAAAAAAGAGGATGTGACAGAGCTCGTAATAAAACAAGAATGAACATTGGCTTGGCTTTTCGGAGATGGTGAAAACCGAGGGAGATAAAAATGTTGTAAAAGCGATGCGGAGAGGGCTTTTTTATTACTCAACGATGAGTAAGGTACTATATTGAACAGATAAAATGACATATGTATCTCTCTAACATTGTAATGCATTATCTATTCTGAAGGGTCATAGAGCATCAATATGAGCACAGAGCCAATGCATTACCAAAACAATGTACTTCCTCTAAATGATTGCAGGTTTTTTTTTTTTTTTTTATCATTAGAGGGCCAAAAGTTACATAGCATACCTTTAACCATATTTGGGGACAAATTTGTACCCAGAAATTTGCTAAACCTGACAAAAACGTTTTTTTTTTTTTAAATTGCAGAAAGCTTCTTTAGGGTGTGGGTTATTAATAATTATAACTAGCTGCTTATAAAAACATTAAAGTCTATGCAATGTCCCCGTTTGATAGCCAAATAAATGTTGTGGGGTGTGTGTGTGTGTGTGTGTGTGTGTGTGTGTGTGTGTGTTGTGTGCGTGCGTGCGTGCGTGCGTGCGTGCGTGCGTGCGTGCGTGCGTGCGTGTAATTTTGCACTTGTTTACAGAAATGTGAGTTGTAAAAATACATTATAAATCAATATTTTTTTCCATTTTGCTTGTTTATAGAAGTTATAAAAATTATCATAACTAAACAAAATAAATAAATATATATTATTTATTAATATTTTTCCTATGAATAAATTATATGCATTTATCAGTTAAATAAACATCATATATATATATGTAAAAACTTTTTTTTTTCACTTGTATGAAACGTCTGGTTCTAGCAAATGTGAATTTTTATGTGAATTTATGTGAAATGTGAATTTTGATCAACATATTCAGCATGATTTAAATTTTAAAACATTTTACTAACACTCTCATAAGAAAACATTCATATTTTGACTTTTATCATGCAACAAAAACATCACTCTGTTGGATTGATATATTGATTCCACTTTAACCAAGGCTAAACGTTAAAATTGTTATTTTAATTGGAATTTAAAAAAACAAATCTGCCAAAGTTAATTCATCGTTTACCAATAAATGAGAGTGCCAGAATGTGATTGGTCACGTTGCACATACATTAAGGGTTTATATTTAAGATTCTGTCAGTTCTTTGAAATTCTTCATTTCAATTACAACAAACATGAAGATCACCCTGATTTCACACATCCTTTTTCTTCTCTTTTTCGTTATTGCTCTACAGCATGTTCTACACTCCCTGATTGCACCTCAGGATTATTATTTTTTTTCGATATTAAAGCATTTGCAGCCAGAAAAGAAACACTGTTGAATCTTCTCTTTACAATGTTTTGCTGAGTGCATTTTCTTGTCTGAACCTCTATAACGTGTCAATACAGAAAGATCTGAGACTGGAAGCCCGGCCTTAGAACTCCCCTTTCAATTCAACGCTAACGATCAGACGCTCCGATACACGCACGATTAGCCATAGCATATGAAACGCTAGGCAGAACCCTCTTTGCCCCTCGTTGCTTCCCTATGAACCATGGCAGCATCTATTTTGGCATTCCTCCACTCTTCAAACGCCAAACATTTAGACTATTTACCATTTAAATGATCGCCGTTTTTTATCTAGCAGCCTGTGAGAGTGCTTTCGACATGCACAGATTGACATGCCTATGTTTTTAATGCCTCGGGGCAAACCCTCTGGAGTTTAAAACCAACAGACTTTCTGCTAGTGCTGAGAAAACAGCATTTGATCTCTGAAGGAGCAGCAGCCACACTAATGATGATATGCAAGCGCTAGCTAACTTTTCATAGGGAGGAAGAAGAGAGAGAAAGTGGAAGAAGAAGAAGAAGAAAAAAAAAGTATGACAACTCCCAAAGGTGAGATCTGTGCCAATGATTTGTTTGCTCTTCCTTGAGGGCTTCAAGAATTCGTTTATTTTTCCTGATATATTTCCATCCTATTAATTCATCTCTTTTTAAGGTCAAGTTTGCACTAATATCTCCAAAATAAATGTCCCAAAAGAGGGATGAATATTGCATTCAGAGAGCGCCGAGTTTTAAGAGACAGCTGTAGGAAGAGGCAGGGACGTGATGTTGAGTTATCCCAGTCGAGATGTTAGCTAGCTAGAGCTGTGATCGGTATTATATCACACGGGCTACACCAGAGACGAGCCAAACCCCATGCCGACTGCCGTAATTATTAGCTGCAAACGGACTCAGCTTGAGCACTATTAGAGCGGATTAACAAACGTTCCAGCCATAATTATCAAAGGTGCAAAAGCAGGTGTTTAGGAACTGAATTAACGGAGGAGGAACCGCGGCACTGCTGAGAGCACATCAGGAGAGACGCATCAAGATGGAGAAGAAGAAGAAAAAACTTCATTAAAAAAAAATGTAAATTTGTTCTCTGACTTTTTGTCTAATTTTCAGATTGCCGGGACTCGCTCTATTGTCGCCAGTTTTAACACGTGATTAAACAACAGCACATGGGATGAGGGGATCTGTTGGAAACACATCATCAGGGGAACGCTTCCGTGTTTCACGGCAGATGTTTGTTCATAGGCGGACTGGAGAAGTGTGGCCGTTTCCCCAAGGACAGGCAGGAAGTGGTGAGGTTTTGGGTGTTAGAAAAAATAGAAAGTAAGCTGCTCTTTTACCGGTGCTCTGTAAACGGATTCATAATTTGCATTTATTATTCTCGTTCCCTCTCTATCTTTCCATTTTGTCCCTGAGGAAATAAACAGAAAAACAGTTCTAATGACTACAATATGCAGGCTATTACACTTTCTTTTGTAAATTTACAAATCAAATTCCCATCATTGTCAGCAGTGAGGGTGGGTTAACAGACAGTGTTTGAAGCGCAAAAAATTAGGTGTTGTTGCCCCTTGTTTGCATATATTCACATATGCACACAAACATTCAAAAATGTAGGGTTGGTAATATTTTTGGATGACAGAAGCTGCATTTATTGGATCAAAAATATGATAAAAATTCTAATATTGTGAAATATTATTACAATTTAAAATAACCATTTTCTATTTGAATATATTTTAAAATGTAATTTATTCCTGTGATGGCAAAGCTAGATTTTCAGCATCATTACTCCAGTCTTGTGTCACATGATCCTTCAGAAATCATTCTAATGTGCTGATTTGATGTTCAAGAAATATTTCTTATTATTATCAATTTGTATTATCAGTTAATTTTTTTTGGAAACCATGATACATTTTAGAAATTTAAAAAATTTCAAAATTTCAAAAAATTAAAAGAAATATAATGAATTAATTACATTTCGGGTTCATGTTTTATGGGGACTTTATACTGTACAAACTGTACATTCAATCAAAATTTTGGATATTGTCATCTTTGTGGGGATATTTTGTCCTCATAGCGCAAGGTTTACCTGGACCACACACACACACACACACTAATATTGTTGGCTTTACGACACAGTACCTATCCTGATGCATACAAGATTCTCCTAGATCAACACTGTGTGCCCCAAAATTTGCAAAATATGATTACACTGTTAATATCTCACATTTTGATCACAAATTGACTGAAAGATCAAAGCATATTAAGGCCCCAATAGCTCGATCTCAACATTTTTCACAACCCCCACCCACCAAATTTAGGGCCAGGGTTGGGGTTATATTAAAATGTTAGAATCTGAAAAAAAGAGTCAGTCCAGCAACATACTTCTTTAACTCTTACTCAGTTGCATTGCTTCACTGAAACCTCTTAACTTTGAGCAAAGACATAAAAGAGAGCCGACTATTAATGAGAGCTGCCGGTGCACAAGACTCGTTCCCGAGTTTAGTATCAGTGCAATCAAATGCTAGAAATGACAATAGGCTATGTAAATAATAAATATGAAAACATACCTATAGTACTTTTAGAGAGCTAAACGAGGGACCTTGACCCCAGGGGCCATCAGAAACACCAGGTCTAAGGAGGCCTTCTGTGCTTAAAGCCCCCTCTCTGCCCTCCTTTGGCAGGTGAACAGACAAGGGCCTCACCCACAGACTGTAGGCTCTTTTACATTCACGCTAAGGGAACGGATGCCCTGATGGATGCCAGTTCATGCACCCTGCAATCATGGGCACACCTGCCTGGACGTAAACACCAAAACGAGGGTCACCGCAGCGAGTCTGATGGGGGTAGGACCCTTGGCTTTACCAAGGCCACAGATCCCAATCTGGCGTATGTATGGACGGCTCTGTCAACAAACGGATCCCCTGTCTTAGCGCAAAAGGAGATGTCGGCTGCTGTCCTCTGCGACTTTAACTGACATGTAAGGAGCTAAAGGGCATAAAACACAGTAGACTGGTGCGGCACCCGCACAAGTATGTCCAAACGCCATAACACGCTGTTTCCAAACGGGTCCTGACCTCTAGCTCTGGGGCAAACAGGCTGGGTTGAAGTTATTCATGTCGAGTCTGTGTCTCCTCTACCATCTTCACTTACACATAAGGAGCGGTGGCTTGTTTACCGCTGCCCTGGCCTCGCCTGCCAGGGACCGTTCTAATCACATTACCAATTTTACATTAGCAATTTTACCTCGTACGTCTCACATAATGGCTGACACGTATCGTAGATCTTGATTTCTGCAGGAAGCGTTTAGAGTGAAGCTTAGTCTCCTGAGATCTAACCATTTGTACCTGACCCTTTTGCAGGGCAACATGATGTATTTTTGTATGTTAAACAGCGGTTTTTGAAAGTCACATGTCGACATGCCTTGACTGACCCCTAGGGGCTGCCGTGAGCTGATGTTATATGTGCATTTGTACAGATTTAATGGCTTTATAAGCAATGACCAACTGCGAAAACAAACTTTTCAGTTGAAGCTACAGATTTGGACCGCTCCCAACGAGAGGACAAACCGATCATTTTTCCTCTTCAGTGCCTTCCAACATCTCGTTCTTATTTTGGCATCGCACGTCCTCCTCTGTGTGCGGAGTAGAGGATAGGAAAGGAGAGGAGGAGGTGAGAGAATGAACACAGGAGAGAAACCGACAGAGAGAGGGAGCGTCTCGAAGCACAATCGATCTTTGTTGAACAAACTCCTAGCAGATGGCGCTGTGTGTTGGTGACACATTGCCACCCACACTGCTGACTGACTCACTGTTTGCCACGTTTGTGATAAATCACTAAGCTCGAACGATACTGTACCGTAAACATCATTCGGCTCGACACAAACAAGCTCCGATCTGAACCTTCATTCAATCCATTTGATGCCTAAGTAAATACATATCAATCAAAATCGTCTTTCCATATCTGAAAATCTTGTAGGTAGGCCTACATGTATTTGTCTCACAGACAGGGCCATCGCTTGAATTCATGGGCCAAAATTACAATTGTGTGTGTTTAGTGGGTTGCCCTCATCCTTTAAGAAAAAAATAGAAACAAATGAGTCAATTGTTGACATGCAGTAAATGTATAGAGCTATACATATTTTTATAAATGGCATAGCGCAGATCTTTTGTTCTGAATTTAATGAGAAATGTTTGAGTTCATATTGAAATCACTCACCTTTTAGTGAAAAATCTTCACCAAGACTTTTCTTTTACCAAATGTCATTACAGAGATCTGTTCTGAATCTGAATTCTGAGAAGCAGAAAGGCACAATTTCCTCATTCTTGTATCGTATAAAAC
This sequence comes from Chrosomus eos, assembly GCA_036326025.1. NCBI lineage: Eukaryota > Metazoa > Chordata > Actinopteri > Cypriniformes > Leuciscidae > Chrosomus > Chrosomus eos. The sequence goes on along the minus strand of CM070827.1, from coordinate 30,208,037 downwards.
TTTAGACGTTGGTGTAAACTATGAGAAGCAGAAAATCTCAATTTAGTCTGATTTCATTCTTATCTAGGAGGGAAAAAAAGTGAAATTAAAGACACTTCATTTCTGATTTTATTTCTTATGAGCAGTCACAAAGACCATAACGTTCATACTATATGTCAATATCTCAATTTAAAATCAATTTCACACATCTAATTTCATCAAAATTAACCTGGGTCACAGCGTATGCTGTAAACTATACTAGCCATGGCATGTTCCTTCAGTCCCAACTTTAATTGTCCCTTTGTATGAAACTTGATTAAAAAAAATGTTGTCACGACTATATGAAATACAGTACATGTTTAGGGAGGAGAATTTGGGCTGGAGCTGAATGAAGACTATTCCGCAGAGACAGGAAATCTTCAGTGGCTCTATCTCTGATGAGTATCAGCTATTAGCTGCTTTTGGCTGGATATTCTCCTGGGCTCTGCTTCTGCTGAGCGCTGGGCTGCACTGCTCTCTCCTTATCATGCCTGTCCACCTGTCACACTTGGCCCTTCTGTCCACTCCCTGCTGCGTTAACTATTAAACACACACTCACACACACATTACTCACTCATCTAATCAATCACTTGAGATCACAAACCTTTTGCATGTATGAAAAAACGAACATGGCGGCACACACACAGTCTACCCACCTAATGTACCCCCTTAGTGAACCAAGTGGATCTTGAATGTGACTTATGTCTAATAAATGATATAAGTACTATATGTGTGTGTGTGTGTGTCAGTGTGTGTGCGTTGTGCGTTCGTGCATGTGTGCGTGCGTTCGTGCGTGCGTGTGTGTGCCCCTTGAATTAGTGAGCCAAGTGGATCTTACATAATATAATATAATATAATATTGTTTTAATTATTACATTTTTAAATGATTAAACATTATTAAATAATGTTTACATGACTTCATGGTGGAAATCTTTGTTTTAACTCTCAATCAGTCAGATTTGGTCACTGGTAAACTTAATTTTAAAACATGAACTTTTCAATTTTCAATAAATAAATAAATTAATTAATTAATGAACGTAAAAAAAATAGGGTACCATAAGAATTTCTATTACAATTCAGTGAACCAAGACTGTCACTGGTGCTCCCTCAAAAAAAAAAGGTACATGATGCCCAGCATAAAGGTCTTTGGCATCCTCAAGGAAGCAGAATGAAAAAAAAATAACAGTTAAAGACTTGTGCACATGCACTAATATGAATAATCACTCAAATGAATGCGTACAACACTTAAAAACTCAGTCCGACATTCACCAGCCAAAGGTCATCTCACAAAGGCCCAGTGGACACAGATTGTGTGCCAAGCTGACACGTTTATTCTTGCATTTCAAATGCTTTATCAAAAGGCAGAGCGAAGCAGGAAACCTCTAGACTCTTGCCTTGACAGAGTTAAAACTGCAGGTCGCCCTCATGCGATCGCAGAGACTAGAACTGCTGTGACAGGTTTTCTCCTCGCACTCTTTCTCTGTACTGTTCCATAAAAGCTCACGCGCTTTGACGCTAATGTTTTTCCGAAACCCTCCCTTAACGACGCTGAAATAAAGTCCTTCCCCTGAGGAGACACTGGCATTAGAGTCAAGCCAAGTCGCGATAGTGCCACCACCGCGGCACCGGTTTATTCGCGAGCGCTCGCTGCCGCTATTGACTCGGCGGATTAGCGAGCAGCACATGAGCCCCCCTCGGCCCCCACGCCAGGATCCGCGAGAACAGAATGGGGTCAGAGGCGCGTTAGGACAGAACACACTTAGATGCACCAGATTAGATTATTTGAAGCCCTTTGCCGAGCTCTCGTCCTGACAACAAATATCCCCGGGCCCCTCGGAGATGGTCACTGGGCGACTGCTCGCGACGTGGCAAAAACAATGTGTTGATTTTGATCTAGCGTGGAGCCGCTCCCTCTGTCCATAGCGGTTATGTAAATAAACGTGTCATTCGGGAGGTTAAAGCTAATTTCAGACCCTCCGTTTTAGATTATGTCAAAGAAAGAGGAGCAGAAAAACACGTTCGTGACCTTTCAGCTAAGGCTGTCTGTGTGGCTAATTTACAAGTGCTGTGTTAAAGTCCGGGGTCAGGCGTTTTAAATGGCTGGGCATTCTTTCCATTGCCGGTTTCATTAAAAAAGCATTGTGGGCTTCAGGACTTGCAACTCTCCAGATCTGACCTCTACATCACGGAGGCATGCTCTGTTAAATTAGTCTGATGTGTTGCCCTGAGCGCATGTAGCATTTAGTCTATTGTCCACTTTCACCTCACAGCTCTCGCCTTTAACCCTTTGCATTTAATAACGTGTTCCTAATGGAAATCTACATCTCAGGAATGACGGACTGGGTTGCTGCGAGAGAGAGAAAGAGCAGCGTTTCGAATCCGGCGCCGGCCAAATGTGGGGTTTTGTCTTCCCTTTAATCTCCTCATCCATCCTTTCACTCCTTTTTCCCCCCTTCTTTGTTGTTCTCATCAGAAAGCGAGATTTGCATTGCTCTTCGGTGTCCTATCCTATCTCTTTTGTTCTCGCTCTCTCTCCTGATTTGACTGGATTGTGGAAGAGAGATGATTGTGTAGCCTCAGGTAAGATTTTGTAGCTTTACATATCAAAGTCACTAAATATCTTTTTCTTTCACACACGGGTGTAAAGGGAGGGGGCTTGTCGAGGGGGGGAAAGTTCCAAGCCAAGTTTTTTTTACGGGGGATTGTTTGCTTTAGCGTATGAGAAGAACAAATCCAGCGAAACAAAAGGGATTACGGAGCAGTGTCGCTGTTGTGTTATTTATCTATTCCGCTTCTTTTCTTTTTTTCCAGGGCGATGCGTCAATGTCAGGAGAATCAACGTGCAGGCGTTCGGTAAACACGGGAAACTAAACAAGGTGTTTGAAAATGGCAGAAAATGGGGCTGATCTCTCAACTCTTCCTCTTTTGTGCGCTAACATCGCTGTCTTTCCTTCTAACTCCCGAGGAAAATACATAGCCGGCGTGATTTATCATCTATACATAATGTAATACTGCATGAGCTTCAACGGCTCAATCACTTACGTTATTTCAAGATTAAACTATTAAATACTCACATCTAATAAAATATCTATACCGTTTGGGATTAATATTCCATATTGAGAATCAATCAACAAACAATGTTCTTTGAATGAATTTTTCAACAGCCTTTGAGCTCAAGTGAAGAATGAAAAGCGAGATGGATGTACAAATTTATAAGTTCGGATATAAAAGAGTAACGTTTTAGATTTAAGCACAGAACACAAATGGTTTCTGTATATGTCTTCGACAAAGAAATGCACGCACCACTTCATATGCTAAAAGCATTTCCTTTAAACAATTTTAGGCTGCTTTAATCCCAACTGCAGCTGTTTATTTTCAGACCCCGGGGACTTGTTTGTGATGTAAAGATTGTGAGGGCTACGAGACATAATGCTATTGATTTGCTTGCGAATCGTGTGGACAGCGACCATGCCGCAATCTGGGGCAACGTCAGAGCATGTGTGCGTACCACATCAGAGCTCTGCAGAGAGGACATGACAACGTTTTGATACGGTCATCATGTTCTCATGCCTGATGCCCTGTAATTCCTCTCTGACAGAGCCGAGACATAATAGGATCCATATGGGGCTGCTGGAGACCACTAGATCAGCACCATAGATAGACGGGACCAGGAAAGGTCCATCAGCACGACTCCATCAAACTAGTATCAGCGTCATGCCCGCGGCCCACCCCCAGTCTATTCACTGACTGCCTGATGCATATTTCACACAATAAAGCAAGCGCTTTCTCAAACTGACAAGCTTTAATGTGATGAGCTGGAGTCAGCGTGCGGAAAACAAAGTTGTGCTTACAAAGTACAGGGCTGCTAAGGTGGAGAAAAAAAACGTAATAATTGTATAATAGTAGTAATAAATAAATAATAATCTATTAGTGTACTTAAAAATTATATTATACTTCTTGCAAATAAATGTCTATTTATATTGCAATATTATAGAGTATGAGTAGTTTCAAAAGCACACACACTGTGTGTAATATGTCACTTCTGATTGAGAAAATAGAACCGTTTAGAAGTATAATAAAATATGCTTAAAATAGTGATTTGTAGTTTGTGATATAATGTTCTGGTACTATGGAGTTTGTCTTTGTACCTTTAAAAATAATAATATAATATAATATAATTACCCTACAGAAAACAAGCGGTTTGAAGAATATATGGCTGGATTACATGTTACTAAATTGTGTTCTGATTATTTTACTGTCGGAGCCTCCCAGATCCCAAATTGTAAATATCAAACATGTTTGATATTTACAATTTGGCATCGGGAGGCTTCAACAATTTTGTTTGGACAATAGACGGAAAATCATAAATAGTACCATATAATCCAGACATATATACTTGAAACTGCTTGTTCTCTGTAATATATTATATTTATTATATAATATTATATTACACTATATTATATGAATGAAATTATATTATTATTTTTAAAGGTACAAAACAAACTCTATAGTTCCAGAGATTGTCTAGTATGTCCCAGACATATCCCTATATCATATTTTTACCTTTAAGTTCATGTGCTTTTGAAAAATATTGATACTTTCTAATTTCATAATCTCTATTTATATTAAAGTGCCAAAAACTCCAACTGCAAATGCATCTGTATCTGTGGCCATAAAAAAGTCCCTTGGATGTGCCTCTCAGCCCTAACAAATTAGCCTGAGACTTACGATGGAGAAAAGCATGGTAAGAGAAAGAAGAAAGAGGGAACGTCTGGTTGCTGTCTTGTTCGTGTCACTCCGAGAATGTCAGTGCTCGGCATGCCGGGATGTGTAGTCCCCTGGGCCCGTGCGGGGCGCGTGTAGCTTCTAATTGGACCTGTTAGGGTCAGCAATTAGTGTACAGCCATCAAGAACTGCACGACAGCTTCTCCTTTCATGCTACTTCCAGTCCCTCAGTGAAGACTGAGACATATCCAGAAGGCCTAAGAGAGAAGGAGTATGAATCCAGAACAACACATGGAGTTTGGAAGAGTAGGACAGCTGCAGGCTTTTTGTGTGTGTGTGTGTGTGTGTGTGTGTGTGTGTGTGTGTGTGTGTGTGTGTGTGTGTGTGTGTGTGTGTGTGTGTGTGTGTGTGTGTGTGTGTGTGTGTGTGTGTGTGTGTGTGTGTGTTGTGTGTGTGTGTGTGTGTGTGTGTGTGTGTGTTTGTGTGTTTGTGTTTGTGATAGAGGGACAGAACTTAATGGGATGTGTTCGTTGCCCAAGGCTCAAAGAGCTGAATCCATCTGTTATTTTTTTGGATGCTTGAACCAACTGCGGCTCCTCTAACAAAGGCCACTTTGTAGAACTGTCTTGTTCTTGAACTACAGCCGCTGCTGCAACACTGTGCTCCCTTTGTTAAACACACAATGATTAATCTAGTAAACGAAGGTGTTTGGCCCAGCCATCAGGTGGCAGTCAGGAGCAGTTAGAGGCATTCTTGGGCCCCGGTTGCCATGGTAACCCTCAGACAGACGCTAGCAGTGCTGAGGAAGCAAAGGCCTCGAGTCACCTCATTATGGACTTAAAATCAGCTGTACTGAACTGTGCTACTGTTGCCATTACTGTGAGCTGAAGTGTTTTCTTCAAGCTTCTAGCTGCTATTTCAGTCAAGAAAAGCTCTAACAACAATATATATACAGGTGAAACTCGAAAAATTAGAAAATCGTGCAAAAGTTATAATTTTGATGATTATGGCTTACAGCTTATGAAAACCCCAAATTAAAAATCTCAGAAAATTAGAATATTACAAGAAATCAATTTTAAAAAAAAGGATTTTAAATATAGAAATGTCGGCCCTCTGAAAAGTATAATCATGCATATGTATATAGTTATATATACTAAATATATTAGTTTCACCTTTTAATTTGAATTACTGAAATACATGAACTGTTGCAGGATATTCTAGTTTTTCGAGTTTCACCTGTATATATATATATATATATATATATATATATATATACTGTAGGAGCATTAATTATTTTATATTTATTATTGGTTATTCACTGTCACGTAGGCACAGGTGATCACTTCCGTTTTATTTATTATTTCCTTTGGCGGATTGTTTGATGCAGTGCAGAAGCTAATTTTCTGTTGACCATATTGCCTTCATTGAATCATGTCTGAATATGTCAAGCTGAAATAAAGGTGAAAACAAGTGAGATCGTCAGTCTATTGTTTTGGTAACGATATGACGACCGAGTCACGAGCCAGCGAGTCACCAACCATCCCGCTACGTAGCCTCTATGTGGCTATTGGATGCCACATACATTCTGTCCAACAACATATTCAAATAACCTGAATATAGTATATTTCCAGTATGTCTGCTTTAATTATGAAAATGCTGCTTGTTTTCAAACTTTTTATTAACAAACTACGGGCCCTATCTTGCACCCAGCGCAATTGACTTTGTACACCGACTTTGTACACTTATAGGTTCAGAAATGTTAAGCTTTTTCTCATTTAAATGCATAGCCTGAAAAAGTGTGTGTGTGTGTGGGGGGGGGGGCAGTAACATTACATTACTTAATAGTTACTTCATGGGTCTGCATGACCTAGGTTAAATCATCTTAAAGGTCATTTTGATGAAAGATTATGAAGACAAAGTTTTTTTTGTTTTGTTTTTATATAAATTTCACTAATCATTTTTAATTCCATGTTGACTGTTATTAAAATTTGTGCCCCTAAATGTGCACTTTAATTGTCATGTGGTGAAACAAACATCCCATGTAATTATTACATAGAATGTAATAGTTAAGGTCATAAAAACTACACTGTACACAAAATTGTATGATCCATAAGTTATAACAACATATGTTTTTACATTGTTTTAACGCATCAAAACAAGTTAAGCAATTTTCAAGTTTTTATAAGTTATACAAGATTCAACTCATTTTTAAAGTCAGTTTAATGTAATTAAAGGGTACCTATCATGGAATTTTGAAAATTACCTTTCATGTAGTGTGTAACATAGATCTAAGTGAACAAAAACATCCTGCAAAGTTTTAAATATGAAAGTTCACCGTATACTGTACAAAGTTATTGTCTCTCAAAAGTAAGAGTCGACTCTGAGTCGTTGATATGAATCGATAGACGAACGATGCACTTTCGTATGTCACTTGTACAAGTTATTTGAATTCGACACGCCCACTCAGTGCGCGCGCCGAGCAGACAGAGAAACCTGACAACATCATGTCGACGAGACTCTGTTCTGAAGTGCGAATCAAAAGCAAACTTTTTTTTTCACTGCCCAGGGACAAGCATGTGAAGACTCAGTGGCTAGAGTTAATATTTACAACTATACCACACAAGTATAGCCACCTTGAGCTGTGTTCGCGTTATTTTAATGACGATCGCTTCACAAACACAAATGCTTTCATTTCATCAAATGATTCGCGAGTCGCCTGATACTGAAGGAACGTTCAATACCAAGTTTATTTGGATCAGCTTCCTCCTCCGAATCACAACCTGTAAGTACTATTAATAATTGTTGCTTTTATGTGTGTGTGTGTGTGTGTGTGTGTGTGTGTGTGTGTGTGTGTGTGTGTGTGTGTGTGTGTGTGTGTGTGTGTGTGTGTGTGTGTGTGTGTGTGTGTGTGTGTGTGTGTGTGCGTGCCGTGCGTGTGTGTGTGTGAGAGAGTGAGAGTTACGCTCAGCAGCTTCTAGGTCTCCAATGTCATTTTTTTTGTTTTTTGAAATATGTGAAATTATGTGAAGCGTATTGTAGTACTGCAGTGCTTTATCAATATGTTTAAGCTTTGGGCTAACGCAAAATATAACTGACTGCGTCATCTGACCAATCACCGCCGATTAGCGTCACGCAAAGGAGGGGTTTGGACAAATGAGTCGTCAAACGAATCATTAGGGAGTCGATGAGCAAATCAGGTAAAAATAAATGCATATTATAAGACAACAAAAGTGTTTTTTGTCATTGCATGCATGTAAAACTGTTGTTGGGGACTCCCAGAACATTATTAGGAACATTTTAAATGCCATAATAGGTACCCTTTAAATGTAAACAAGTTGATTGTACTTAAAACATTTGAGACAACAACTTTTTTTGTACAAGCATAATACAAAAAAAATAATCTGATGTTTTCGCTAAGGCCTAATGAATGGCAAGATGAAACGCGTTTTAAATTTTTTATTATTTTCAAATAAAAATACAGTGTCCTTGCATTTAAAAATGTGACATTGTTTTGGGCAAGGCTGAGCGAAATCAAACTGTTCCCCACAAGACGTCCGAACCCCCATCCAAACCTGACCTGAGAGCCAACAAAATTTTTGTAAAAAATTGTTGTCATGGTAATGGAAACAATTCAATTTTTTCCCTTTTTTTGTCCCATTTTTTACCACCCACAATCAATGCTTTAAATGCGCTGACTGATTTAGCTGTGCTCCACAGACAGATCAATATTTAGGGAGATGTGAACAGTGGGATCAGGTGAGGTTTCGATAATTAAAAGCAAAGCTGACGACGCCATATGAACCTCGTGTGAACGAAATGGAAGTCATATATCACCGTGATAGTCCTTCGTGTGATGGATTATTGCAAAGACTTCATGAAGGACTCAGGCCATTTGACAGAATAGCCGGTTCAAACTGAATCCACTTGGACAAGAATCACTCTTTCATCTTGTCTTTTCTTGCTACTCCTGCGCGACTCGTTTTGGACGTTTCGCAAAATTGTTGCACGTGTCTTTAAACAAAAGCTGAAATAACTTGTCACACACCCCCTCACTCCTACACTCCCAGCATGCAATGCAAAGGACTACCTGACCTCCTGCCGTTGCCTGGGAGCCGAGTCACCCACACAGCTGGTGTGTATGTGTGCGCGTTTGCGTGCGCAAAATACTGGCACTGGCCCAGGATAAAGTTATCTGATACTGTACTGCCCCCACATCCATGAACAACAGTGAAGAACAAGAGAGAAGAGAGATGTGGCAGGCCTCCTCCGCAGGGAAAGAGAGAAAAAGAGACTTGAGAGAGACACAGATGGAGACAGAGTGAGATCTGTTATGAGTTTGAGTGCTGAGACTGTGGAAATGCTATAAATGTGTGAAGAGGATACAAAAGTTTTTGCTTTGAAACGCATATGCATTGTTATGCTTGACTCCTGATGTACTGGCTCTCAAATAGTAATGGCAAACAAGTACTGCACACACTTAGACCACCCACACATACTTCAGGGGGCAAAAACTAATCAAAATAGTTGTACTGTTTGTGTCCACAGTTTTAAAAAGAATAGCTACACAAAAAAAGAAAATGCTGTCATTATTTACCCAACTTCATGCCATTCCAAACCTGCACTTCTGAATATTTAAAGGCACACTATGCAGCATTTGTGTTTTTGTCAAACAGCGACCCTAGAGTCGCTGTGGAATACTTGCACTGTCGTAAATAGCAATATACCAGTGGCTATAGAACATGCTTTAGAAGCGTCAAGGGCATGAAACAGACACAGATACACTCCGAAGATATTGACCAGGTAATGTTTCACGATTTCATACAAATATTAGGTTACTGCATAGTTTACTGAACTACTGATGATGGTAATAGGATAATAATAACTATATGTGTCAAGTGTTAGACTACTTTATAATAATAAAGTACTCTACTGCGTTTGCTGTCTTATAACGTTTTACACGATTGCTGCTAAATCACAAGTAAATAGCCTATAGTCTAGGCCTACTGTATAATTTCATTTGTGTTTTTTGCTTGTAATGTAAACATTACAAAATGCCAGATGACATCAATAAAGTACGTCGCGTTATTTCATAACATTGGCCGTTATGATGTCATTAGACACGATTATTGCAATTTATCACACTACTTTGCAAATTGTGCTCGTTTACACTATTTACAACCTCTAGGCTTATATATGTCTTGATAATTATGTGAGATATTGACAACGGTCTTCATGATAATCGCAAACATGGATGAATGAACAGCATCGTAAAAAAATGACATACTACAAGCAAGCGCTACATAATACAACATAGAACGCAAACAAGTTTACAAATAAGAGATTTACTTACTAGTTCATCAACAAGATCGCCAGGTCAGTATCACTGCATCACTCGCCTGACACGGGGCTCGACTCGCTTGACACGGGGCTCGACTCGCTTGACACGGGGCTGGACTCCCTGACACGGGGCTGGACTTGCCTGACACGGGGCTGGACTCCCTGACACGGGGCTGGACTTGCTTGACACGGGGCTGGACTCCCTGACACGGGGCTGGACTTGCCTGACACGGGGCTGGACTCGCCTGACACGGGGCTGGACTCGCTTGACACGGGGCTGGACTCGCTTGAGACGGGGCTCGACTCGCCTGACACGGGGCTGGACTCGCCTGACACGGGGCTGGACTCGCCTGACACGGGGCTGGACTCGCCTGACACGGGGCTCGTCTCGCTTGACACGGGGCTGGACTCGCTTGAGACGGGGCTGGACTCGCCTGACACGGGGCTCGACTCACCTGACACGGGGCTCGACTCGCCTGACACGGGGCTCGACTCGCTTGGGACAGGGCTCGACTCGCTTGAGACGGGGCTCGACTCGCCTGACACGGGGCTCGACTCGCCTGACACGGGGCTCGACTCGCTTGACACGGGGCTCGACTCGCCTGACACGGGGCTCGACTCGCTTTTCACGGGGCTAGACTCGCTTGACACGGGGCTCGACTCGCCTGACACGGGGCTCGACTCGCTTTTCACGGGGCTCGACTCGCTTGACACGGGGCTCGACTCGCTTGAGACGGGGCTCGACTCGCTTGACACGGGGCTCGACTCGCTTGAGACGGGGCTCGACTCGCTTGACACGGGGCTCGACTCGGCGCTTTTGCACGCAGTGCTGCATGCTTTTTAGCTCGCGCCAACGAGTGAAAGCCCGACCGAGTGACTCTTATCCGGTTCCTCACACGGTCAGATTCTCTATTCCTTTTCCTAGTCTCTTCCGACCGCGTTTTCTTTGCTTTTTCCATCGTCGATTATCACGCATGGTATCACGTCTGAATTGCGCGCAACTGTCTTCGTGCTTCCTATGTTGTTGTTGTTGATGTGTGTGACGTCGTTGCCGTAAAGCATGTCGTGATTCTCGCGAGATTTGTCAGGGGCGCTCCTCTCAAACTTACATTGCTGGTTTATCCAGCGGCGTCCCCCCCGAGCTTTACTACCAGGATGATTCGCCCTACTATGAGTTTGTTTACCACCGAAATGACTTTGAAGCTGTTATATTAAGGTACAATTGTTGCATAGTGTGCCTTTAAATGTAACTTTTCTTTACACTCCTTTACAAGATATCTATATAAATATACACACACAATTCACGAGTTCACACTTATGAATGATCACAGAGAAAACGGTTATGCGTTTTTGGCGTGCTGTCCGGGGGGAGGGGTCCGAGCTCGGAAATTGGGCCCGACCCCAGAGTACTCCCCACTTTCTCTGGTTAGGAAGATAACCAGGCAAGTGTAAGGAGATGGGGTGGTGGAGGGATGCTGAAAACTGTCGAGGAATATGGGTGAGTCAACTGTGTATATTTATAGGCCTTACTCATGCTGATTGAGTGGACCTGTTGATTACTGATTGCAGACAGCTGGTTGGAATGACTTGATTGTTTGATCATTAGAAAGTGTTCCTCCCGAACCTTGTTAATAAAACATCATTTGTTCAAAATCTTGGGGTCAGTTATGTTTTTAAAAGTCAAGTCAAGTCACCTTTACTTTACGTATATTGCGCTTTTTACAATAAATATTGTTTCAAAGCAGCTTTACAGTGATAACAGGAAGTTAATGCAACAAAGATTGTTTTGGCTATACAGCAGCTCTAGAAGAAAATCACTGTCCAGTGTAAAGGGGTCATCGGATGCCCGTTTTCCATTTTTTTAGGGTGTTCATGTAAAGTTTGTAATATACTTTGGTTAAAATTCCTAAATGGTTGTGTAAAAAAACACCCCTCAAAAACAGCTTTGTTCACAGTGACAAAGACGAACAGAACACTGCAATCAAGGCATTTGTCGATAGTAAAGATGTCGATCGTCACTTACTGCGTTGTTTTGATTGGTTGTAAGTCTTTCCAATTGAGTGCTCCAGTTTTTTTTTTTTTTTTTCCTGGTTCGGTTAAGACACGCCTCATAATCAAAGCCCTATGGAGCAGTATCAGACTCACATTCTGACTAGAATATGAGTATGACGAAGTCAGGCTACTGTTTCGGTGCATGTCTCTTTAAATGATAATGAGCAACTGCTCACCCCACCCCTCTCTTCCATGGGGGGTGTCGAATGACTGAGGGCAGAAATATGCTAATACGGGACAGTCCGTCAGTGGTCGTGGGCGGAACATGAGCATTATGACATCATGGTGCTCAGAAAATCCAAACGGCCTGATTGTTTAGACTTTTTGAGGACTAAAAACAAGGAGTGAATGGATTTTTTTTCATTGTATGGTGGTTGTGTCCACACACTGCAAAGACACATGTATATGCAAACACCATATAAAAGTGAATTTTGCATCCGATGACCCCTTTAAGTAAGTTGTGTTGATTCATTTCCATTGTAAAAATCATTAGTTATTAATTTAGTTCAGTTCATACAGCAGCTCAAAACAGAAAACAGTGATGTCATCGTACAGCTCAGTTCAGTTATCATATAATGGTGTCAAAGCAGGCAGATCAATAATAGTGTTGAATATTAAGTGTCCCCAACTAGCAAGTCAGAATGTCTCTTATGCTCACAAAGGCAGCATTTATTTATTTATCAGAAATAAGAGTAATACCAATGTATTCCTGTGATGGCAAAGCTGAATTTCCAGCAGTTATTACACCAGTTTTTAGTGTCACGCATGATCCTTCAAAAATTATTCTTTTTTTTTTTTTTTTTTTTTTTTTTTATTAGCAGCTTCATCTTGGGTCTGACAGAGTGTAACAATAACATGTAATATAGTGTAAATAATATAGATACCGGTACATATACACTCATGATGTAACATACATTAATTCAGATTATGAAAATAAAAAGACAAACATAATTATATGCACACATACACACACACACACAAAAAAAAAGAAACACAAATAGGTATTACAATTTTATGTTTTCTAATAATAAAAATAATAATAATAAAAAAAAAAAAAATAAAAAAAAAAAGGTTGATACAAATCACAAATTATGTAGTTGTTGACTCCTTAAAGTACTCCAGAAAGGGGCCCCAGACTTTCAGAAATAATTTTGGCTTTTGTTTCATTGCGAACCGAATCTTTTCCATTCTAAGAGCATACAAAAGGTCAAAAACCCATTGGCGATAAGAAGGAGGAGCTGTTGCCTTCCAATTCATAAGAATAAGTCGCCTGGCCAGTAGAGTTCCAAAGGCTACACTGTCAGCCTGCAATGTGTTTAGACGAACAGGTTCAGGCAGGATACCAAATAGTACTGTTAACGGGTTGGGGTCTATTGTTAAAGAAAAAATAGAAGAAAAGCATCTAAAGATTTCCCCCCAAAAATTAGACAATTTTGGACAAGACCAGAAAGAATGTGATAACGTAGCTGGTTCATTTAAACAACGGAGGCAGGTTGGGTCAATATCTGGGAATATTCTGCTTAGTTTAACTCTAGACCAATGGACCCTGTGCACTACCTTAAATTGAATGAGGGTGTGCCTAGCGTTTATAGATGATGAATGTATTCGGGCAACAATCAGATCCCAAGCATTTTCCTCCAGCGTCAAATTCAGTTCCTCCTCCCAGAGCGCCTTCAGTGGACGCATTGAGGGGGACTGTTTTGTATTGATTATAGTAAATATTTTAGATATAACCCCCTTCAAAGAAGTATGGAGATCTAATATGTTATTAAGTATATTTTTAGATGGTTGAGAGGGAAAGTTTGAAAACTGCTTACGAATAAAGTTCCGTATCTGAAAGTATCTAAATAGATGTGAAGGGTAGGTCAAATCTTTCTTGGAGTTGCGTAAAGGATGCAAAATTGTTATCTATGTACAGTTGATCAATTGTAGATAGGCCATTTTCCCTCCAGATATTAAAAGCCCCATCCATCAGAGAGGGTGGAAATAATATATTACAAAAAACAGGCGCTGTAGTACAAGGGTCCTTAAGGTCCAATGCCAAACGCAATTGAGACCAAATCCTTAATGAATGTTTAACAACAGGGTTTTTTTTAACTAAAGTAGTGTGCTTATAGGGAATTGGTACACATAATAAAGATGTCAAAGTTGCTGGAGTACAAGAGGCAGATTCCAATAGTACCCACTGAGACTTCTTTACTTGCAAATCCTGCTGCACCCAACATAACAGATTCCTAATGTTTGCTGCCCAATAATATGTTTGAAAATTTGGCAGAGCCAGGCCACCCAAACACCTTGGTTTCATAAGGTGACTTTGATTAATTCGTTTAGACTTAACCCATATGAATGAAGAAATATTCTGTTGCAGAACTGTGAAAAACGACTTTGGAATAAAAATAGGGAGGCATTGAAAAATATATAAAAATTTAGGAAGTACATTCATTTTGATGATATTCACCCTTCCTATCAAAGAAAGAGGGAGACATTTCCAGGACATGAAGAGAGACTTCACATGATTATAAAGAGGACTAATATTGGCTTTGAATAGGTCAGAGTATTTACGAGTCACCTGAATCCCCAGGTATTTAAAACGATTTCTGACAACCTTAAATTGAAAATCTGAATATGAAATCTGAAGGGAAGATGAATTCAATGGGAACAGTTCACTTTTACAAAAATTCAGTTTGTACCCAGAGAAACTACTAAAGACATTCAGAATGGAAAAAACTTGAGGAATTGAAATAAGAGGGTTAGACAAAAAAAGAAGAAGGTCGTCTGCATACAAAGAGACCTTGTGTACTATACCTGCACGGGTAATACCACAGACCTGTGCACTAGACCGCAGGGCAATCGCAAGGGGTTCAATGGCTATGGCAAATAGCAATGGGGAAAGAGGACAACCCTGTCTTGTGCCCCGTTGTAATTCGAAATATTCTGAAAGAACATTATTAGTACGTACAGAAGCTTTAGGGGCCGCATATAAAATTTTGATCCACGAGACAAATGTAGGGCCAAATCCGAATTTTCCTAAAATCTGAAAAAGATAATTCCATTCAACACGGTCAAACGCCTTTTCAGCGTCGAGTGACAAAACCACCTCTGGGTTGTTTGATTGGGAAGAATACAATATATTAAAAAGGCGCCTAATATTAGAAAAAGAATGTCTATCCCGAATAAATCCAGTTTGGTCATGTGAAATTATTTGACCCATAGAGTTTTCCAGACGGATAGATAAGAGTTTTGCTAAAATCTTATAGTCACAATTTAACAAAGAGATGGGACGATATGAACCACATTCAAGTGGATTCTTGTCTTTCTTTAGAAGCAAAGAAATAGACGCTTGGTAGAGACCCGCAGGCAAATAACCATTCTGAAGACTTTCTGAAAAAACGGAAAGTAAAATTGGGCTTAACAATTTAGAGAATACTCAGCCCATTCTCACCCCAAGGCGTCATCTAACTGACGCCTTGGGAATCAGTTTGACCATGCTTCAATATTCGACGCTAAAGGTACCCTTTAGCGTCAGTTAGTTGACGCGATCCCAGGGCGTCATCTAACTGACGCGTTACCCTTAGCGTCAGTTAGATGACGCCCTTCTACCCAGACCTAAACCTACCCGCGTCATCTAACTGACGCGTTACCCTTAGCGTCAGTTAGATGACGCCCTGGGATCGCGTCAACTAACTGACGCTAAAGGGTACCTTTAGCGTCGAATATTGAAGCATGGTCAAAATTGTCAGTTAGATGACGCCTTGGGGTGAGAATGCGTTGGAATACTTTATAAAATTCGGACGGAAATCCGTCCGGCCCTGGGGCCTTACCAGATTTCATGGATGCTATAGATTCTTCAATTTCCTCCACCCGAATGTCCTTCTCTAAGGAGTCATGGGACAATTTATTAATAGCGGTGAATTCAATTCCATTAAGGAAAGTATTCATTGTGAAAGCATCTGGTGGGGATTCTGAGGAGTATAAGTCAACATAAAACTTTTTGAATTCAGAATTTATTTCTTTATAGTTTGCTGTGATGGCTCCTGATTGTAATTTAAGTTGGGGAATCATACGGGATGCTTCAGCCTCACGAATCTGCCGAGCGAGCAACCTCCCTGTTCTATCACTTTGCTCATAAATCCTATGTTGAGCACGCAGAATCAGTTTTTCAGCCTCTTCGGTTGATAATATATCATATTCTGCCTGTAATAACTGACGCTCTTCAAAAAGCCCAGGGGAGGGATCAGAAGAATACTGGCTATCAATACGCGCTATAGAGTGGGATATTTCTATTAGTTTTTTTTTCCTTTCTTTATTTTTATGAGATGAATAAGAAATTATTAGACCACGCAAATAACATTTCAAGCTTTCCCAAATGGTTGAGTATGGCATGCCTGGTGTGGTGTTGACATCCATATAACTCGATATATTGGAAGACACTAGTTCAACAAAATCCTTGTCAGATAGGAGACCTGGATTAAGACGCCATTGACAGTATTTAGGGGGCTGGTGTGGAATATTAAGCTCTAATATAATAGGTGCATGATCAGAAATTACGATACTTTGGTAAGAACAGTCCTGTAAATATGGAAGAAGTTTATGGTCCAGAAAGAAATAATCAATACGAGAATACGTCTGGTGAACATGAGAAAAAAATGAATACTTCCTATCAGAGGGATGCAAGTGACGGAATGCATCACATATACCGTACTTTTGCATAAAAGTGTGGATAACTGATGCACATTTTGATAAAGCTATGATTTTTTTGGAAGATCTCTTCAAAAATTATTCTATTATGCTGTAATAAATTATTCTAATATGCTGATTTGTAGCTCAAAAAACATTTCGTATTATTATCAATGTTGAAAACAGTTATACTGCACAATACCGGAAACAGTGATACAACATTTTTGAGGATTATTTGATTGATTGAAAGTACAAAAGAACAGTTTTTTATTCTTTTGTAACATTTCAATTGTCCTTACTGTCACTTTTAATCAATTTATTGCAACCTTGCTGAATAAAAGTATTCATTTCTTCCAATAAAAAAATCTTGCTGACCCCAAACTTTTGAACATTAATATATATATATATATATATATATATATATATTTTATATATATATATATATATATATATATATATATATATATATATATATATATGTGTGTATGTGTGTGTGTGTGTGTGTGTGTGTGGGTGGGTGTAAAAATATTATTTAAATGAGATGCAAACAACAATTTTTTGTTTGTTTCCCACACAATGCTATCGATTACAGAGTCATGGACTTCTTTTATGGTATTTGTTTTTATCTTTTTGGAGCTTGAAAGACTGTAGTCACCATTCGCTGGCATTGTATAAAAAAGAGCAGCACAAACATTCCGCTAAACATCGTCTTTTGTGTTCTATTAAACAAAGAAAGTCATTCAAATAATGCAAAGTAGTGTTGGCCACTTGGTACAATGCAAAAACGAACTTTAACAAACCATTGCATGTTTTCGTCAAGCTAATATGATCAGCACATATCCTGCTGAGAGATGACACAGAGATTTTTCTTTTCAGCAAACTCACAGGTGTAAGCCACTTTTCTGAGGTAGCGTTCTGTCTCTTTTTCCCTGTCTGTAAGGATGCAAGTGTTTTTAAGTAGAGTAAGCAGACTTTGGCAGAATTTGGCTGAATAGTGTTATTGTTCTCAAACTCAGGTGAAGTTGTGTAGTTCATTTCAAATGCTGGCTCTATAACTGCAGAGTTTTTTACTCTTTTATTTTTAGCATTACTTTAATTCCAACAACAGAGAATGGTGCTAGCAACACCAAAGCCACAGACAGTATTGTTATTTTTTTAATTAAATTAATACGAATTTAAATATAGGGAAATAAAATATAAATATGTGAAAACGTCTCGGTTACATATGTAACCCTCGTTCCCTGAGTACAGGGAACGGAGACGTGTCGTCGGGGGAGTTCCCTGACGAATTGGGATCACGCTAGGGAGACCAATCGACTTCGAGTGAACTAAAACGAGCCAATGAATATTGGCATGCAAGATTTGCATTCCGCAACCCGCCTACCAGTGCGGGTATAAAGGGCGGAAGCAAACGCATTCACAATGCTTTTTCGCTGAGGAGCTGAACAGTGTCCAGTCCTCCGCAAGGTACAGCAACATGGCGAAGGGACGACATGTCTCCGTTCCCTGTACTCAGGGAACGAGGGTTACATATGTGACCGAGACGTTCCCTTTCGTCCTGGGAACTCCGACGTGTCGTCGGGGGAGTTCCCTGACGAATTGGGATCCCTAATAAAACGCCATGGTGCTGACCCCTTCCAGCGCCCAGCTAAGCTCCGCTGCAGCAGTTTCTTGAAAAAGATGCAGGAGCTAGCTAGGGAAAATCACACTGCTGTTCCGCAAGACCCACTCAGTGGATTTGGATAACACTGGGAAAGCGTGCCCAACCCGTAGGAGGGAACGCTACGGAGCCCCTGCCCGCCCGAAGGGAGGCACTGGAATACATGTATGTACTAACCCGTGGGGTAGTGAAACATACGGCAGTCCTTGAGGTAGTCCCAGCCCGAGGGGTGGGAGCGTACTCAGCAAGGACGACAGAGGGATCTGTCGAGAGGAAGACACGGAGCTAACCCGGAGGGTAGCTGGAACGTGGAGAAATGGGTCGCCGAAGGGACCACTGTTAAGGCCACCCAGTCTAATAGCAACTCCTACGAGAGGTAATAGACCTGGCACCGGGCGATCCGCCTCGCCTGATGCCGAAGGGGTGATGGAGGAACTCACGAGGTTAGCCGTATGTTGGGGAACCAACGGAGTAAAAGACGCACGTATCCGGCACACGGGGCGGGAATGGCGTAGCAAGCCGACATAACCTAATTCCTCGCGCTACTGGCCGTAGCGAGTACACGGGAGGAAGCAGGTTCAACACGAAGGCTATAAAACCTAGCGAACGTGTTAGGTGTCGCCCAGCCCGCAGCTCTACAGATGTCTGTCAGCGAGGCGCCTTGCGCCAAAGCCCAGGAGGAGGCAACACTCCTAGTAGAGTGAGCCGTCAACCTAGGTGGGCAAGGCACGCCCTGGGACTCATAAGCCCGGGCGATAGCATCCACTAACCAGTGGGATAACCTCTGCTTGGAGACAGCCTTCCCCTTCTGCTGGCCTCCGTAACAAACAAAGAGCTGATCTGAGGTCCTGAAGCTTTGCGTTCTGTCCACGTAACAGCGCAGGGATATCCCAAGATACTCAACTCGACCGTAGGCAAGGGTTCAAAAGGGGGCCCTCTGGAGTGCTCTAAGCACTAGAGTTAAGTCCCAAGAGGGTAAGGAGTGCACATTACGAGGAGGATTCAGCCTCCTGGCACCCTTAAGGAATCTGATGACCAGATCGTGCTTTCCCAATGACTTACCTTCTACTGCATCGTGATGAGCGGCTATTGCGGCAACATACACTTTGAGGGTGGAGGGGGACAGCCTTCGCTCCAACCCATCCTGCAGGAAGGAAAGCACGACCCTGATCGGGCAAGTTCGGGGGTCTTCCCAGTGGGAAGAACACCAGTCGACGAACAGGTTCCACTTCAACGCATAGAGGCGCCTCATAGAGGGGGCTCTAGCGGAAGTGATGGTGTCTACCACACCCTGTGGTAGGCCACCTAGAACCTCCGCGTCCCGTCCAGGGACCAGACATGAAGTCTCCAGAGGTCTGGACGCGGGTGCCACAAGGTGCCCCGTCTCTGGGAAAGGAGGTCCTTCCTCAGAGGAATCGGCCAAGGAGGGGCTGTCGCGAGGAGCATGAGTTCCGCGAACCAAGTCCGGTTGGGCCAATACGGCGCAACAAGCAGGACCTGCTCCTCGTCCTCCCTGACCTTGCACAAGGTCTGTGCAAGAAGGCTCACTGGGGGGAACGCATATTTGAGAAGACCCAGGGGCCAGCTGTGCGCCAGTGCATCCAGGCCGAGAGAACCCTCGGTCAGGGAATAAAACAACCGGCAATGGGTCGTGTCCTGAGAGGCAAACAGATCTACCTGAGCGGCTCCGAAGATTCCCCATATCAGCTGGACCGTCTGGGGGTGGAGTCGCCATTCTCCCGGAAGAGGTGGCTTCCGTGAAAGCTCGTGAATGGCTCAAAGCGACCTCAGATGCTTCTGACTCCACAGGAGGAGATGGCGGGCGAGTCGCGACATACGACGGGAGCGTAGACCACCCTGACGGTTGATGTACGCAACGGTCACAGTGCTGTCCGTACGGACCAGTACATGCTTGTGCAAAAGTAGCCCCTTGAGGCGAGACAAGGCTAAGCGTACTGCTTGCAACTCTAGGCAGTTGATGTGCCAATGCAGTTGAGGCCCCGTCCACAGACCTGAAACTGCATGCCCGTTGTACGTGGCCCCCCATCCGTTGGCAGAGGCATATGTAAAAACCACAGCATGCCTGGAGACCTGGACTAAGGGCACTCCGGCCCGTAGAAACGCAGGGTCTGACCAAGGACTAAGGGTTTGGCGACAGTGTGGGGTAATGTTGACCCGGAACGTGCCGCTCTGCCACACCTATCTCGGGACTCGATCGTGAAGCCAGTGCTGAAGCGGTCTCATATGGAGCAGACCGAGCGGCGTTACTGCGGCTGCGGCTACCATATGCCCCAGGAGCCTCTGAAACTGTTTCAGTGGGACCGCTGACCTGCCTTGAAGGTCTTGAGGCAGTTGAGCACTGACTGGACGCGCTCCTCGGTGAGGCGCACAGTCTGAGCGACTGAGTCCAACTCCATACCGAGATAAGAGATCCTCTGCATTGGGCAGAGTTTGCTCTTGTCCCAGTTGACCTGAAGACCCAAACGGCTGAGGTGCTGGAGCACCAGGTCCCTGTGTTCGCACAACAGATCCCGCGAGTGAGCTATTATGAGCCAGTCGTCGAAATAGTTGAGAATGCGAATGCCATGTTCTCTCATGGGAACAATGGCCGCCTCTGCAACTTTCGTGAAGACACGGGGCGACAGGGCCAGGCCGAAGGATAAGACCTTGTACTGATATGCTCGACATTCTAATGCAAACCGAAGAAAGGGTCTGTGTCGAGGGAGAATCGAGACATGAAAGTACGCGTCCTTCAGGTCGATCGCTGCAAACCAATCCCGGGGACGGATGCACTCGAAGATGCATTTCTGCGTGAGCATTTTGAACGGGAGCTTGTGCAGGGCCCGATTGAAAAACTCGCAGGTCCAGGATTGGTCGTAACCCCCCGCCTTTCTTGGGTACAATGAAGTAAGGGCTGAAAAACCCCGACCTCATCTCGGCTGGAGGGACCGGCTCGATCGCGTCCTTCGCCAGCAGGACTTCGATTTCTTTCCTCAGGACAGGGGCATCGACACTCCGCACCCGGGTGAAGTGGACACCTCTGTACCTGGGAGGCCGGCGGGCAAACTGAATTGCGTAGCCGAGCCGGATAGTGCGGGTGAGCCAACGGGACGGCCTCGGAAGCGCTAGCCAGGCTTCGAGGAACCGCGCCAAGGAGCCCACTCGGACCACCGGCGTACCCGCGGAGGGGCAGCGAGGTGGAAGACAGGGACCGGACTACTGCGGCCGAGAGAGAGGTCTGAGTGTGCGAGGCAACACCTACCTGTTTCCACGGAGGCGAAGGAAGGAGGGGAAACGAGGAACAAGGCTCGGGGGCATCGAGTCCAGGTTTCCGCACCTCCTAGCCCAGCGGGAGACGAGAGCGACGAGGCCGGGGCGGCGTCACTGTCACCTGAGCGCTGGAGTGAGGGGAACGAGAGTGGCGAGGCAACGAGGCGGCGCACACCGTCATTCTGACCCTCTTGGATGGGGGAGACTGAAAAGCCAGTCTCGACCGAGATAGACCCAGAGGAATTGGAAACTGCTCTTTTATTGAGAAAGTGGGTACCGCTGAAGGCAGCGGCGGAAGAAAAACAAAAGGAAACAAAAGATTCTCCAACCGGCCCTCCTCCGGGGGAAGGAGGGGTGCAGTGGCACCTTCCTGAAGAGCAGCAGTCAGGTCCTCTGGGTCGCCCGTCTCTCGCCCGGGCAGGCTGGGCACCTCTCTTGCGGCCGGCCGGCTGCTGCCTAGGAGGCTGCTGCTTAGGCGGAGCAGGGGCGGAGGCGGCGGCAGGAGGGCGCCCTCGGCGACGAGCAGCGCGAGGTGGAGCCGCGGGGGACGGGCCAGCAGCAGCCTGTCTCCGGGGCATGATGTGCTTGATCACCTCGGACTGCTTCTGGGCGGCGGAGAACTGTTGGGCGTAGTCTTCCACCGCGTCACCGAATAGGCCACCCTGGGAAATGGGGGAGTTCAGAAACCTACTCTTGTCTGACTCCGTCATGTCGGCCAGGGTGAGCCAAAGGTGTCGCTCCTGGACCACAAGTGTGGACATCGCTCGGCCCATCGCTCGGCCCTCCTGCATGTCGCAAAGCGCTCTCGCCTGATGGACCTGGAGGAGCGCCATGCAGGGCAGAAGCAGCTTCTCCACACGCACTATAGGCCTTACCAGTCAGACTGGAGGAGAACCTACAGGCGCGAGAGGGGAGAGTAGGGTCACCCCTCCAGGTGGATGCGGACTTAGGACACAGCTGCAAAGCAACCGCCCGCTCCACCGGGGGAATGCCCTCATAACCCTTCACTGCCCCGCCATCGAGAGTGGTAAGGGAGGAGGAGGGAGTTGACCTATGTCGGGCCGCCAGAGGGGCCTTCCATGATCTCGTCACCTCCTCATGCACTTCCGGAAAGAAAGGCACCGGAGCGGGGCGCTGAGAACCAGCACGGGCCGCCCCGAGAAACCAATCGTCGAGCCGCAAAGGTTCGGGACACGGTGGAGGATTCCACACGAGCCCGACACTTGCGGCCGCCCGGGAAAGCATAGCGGCCATTTCCGGGTCCGGCTCGGACAACGCTACCACACCAGAAGGGGGCAACGCAGCCAAGTCGTCATCCCCAGAAGATGACCGCTCTCCCTCCGATACAGCGATCGACATCTGGTCCTCCGGCGGCGCCCCGAAGGAAACGACCGGGACCACACGAGATGGCCCAGCGCGCTCCTCCAAGGGCTCCAATGGCAGCAGTGTGGAGGAGTGAG
The DNA here is from genome assembly GCA_036326025.1 of Chrosomus eos. NCBI lineage: Eukaryota > Metazoa > Chordata > Actinopteri > Cypriniformes > Leuciscidae > Chrosomus > Chrosomus eos. The sequence continues at coordinate 30,184,838 of CM070827.1, read as the reverse complement.
GGGTCCGTGGGGGTCTTTCACCCGGCGGATTATTCCTCACTGTAACCCTCAGACCACCAATGGGATTAGCCGAAGTAGCCGCCTTCTGAAATGAACCAGAAGACGAACTAGATCGGGGCATCTCCAAAGGGACTCCCCCTCGTCTGAGGGATCTCAGTCTCGATCTTAACACTGCGACGGTCAAGTCAGCGTGCGCGAGGCCCAATCATATGACCATCAACCGGAGGCAGAATCTGACCGCATCCAGAAACACACGGATGAAACGTCATTCTTAAAAGGACGCCATCTTCACCCGTGTTGCTCTTTCAGAGAAAAATACTCTCTAGTTGTGCTGAAGCACACAGGGATCAACGCGGCAACACAGCGGGGAAACTGCAAGCCCGCTGCGTGCACTCAACCGTATACCAGCTGTTAAAACAGCTCTTAAACACAGCGCGTGTAGTAACAGGCAGCAGACGGGAGATCGCGAAGACCGCTGAAGCGCCGTCACACCAGCACAGAGAGATCTCAGGAAACAGCAGACTCGTTGAGCAAAGAAAGCACAATCTTCAAACTCAATCCACTCAGAGGACACAACTGGTCGGCTCCGAAGCAAAAAGCATTGTGAATGCGTTTGCTTCCGCCCTTTATACCCACACTGGTAGGCGGGTCGCGGAATGCAAATCTTGCATGCCAATATTCATTGGCTCGTTTTAGTTCACTCGAAGTCGATTGGTCTCCCTAGCGTGATCCCAATTCGTCAGGGAACTCCCCCGACGACACGTCGGAGTTCCCAGGACGAAAGGGAACTTAAAAAACTTTAGCTGAAATAAAGTTGAAGTTGAAGTAGCTAAATTACTGAAAACTGAAAAAAATAATAAAGCTAAAAAAATAAAAATCAAAAAAGTTTATAAAAATGACAAAAGCATGTAACAAAATTAATAAAACTTAAATTAAAATGAAAATGGCAAATTTTTACAAGATAATTTAAATATGAATAAATATTATAATAGCACATAAATAATAAAATACTAATACAGTACTGTTCCCAGAGCATGTATAAGGTGCTAAAATGTATGCCTTAAATACAGTATATATATATATATAAACATCTGCAGAATGCATATTTTGCCTACGAGCATCTACACAAAATCGTTATTGTTGTCTCATGCTTTCACTGAAATATTTTATAGTTTTAGTCAACACATCATGACACATCAGGCAAACTTTGCTGTGGCCACCCACTGTAAACAGTCTAGAACGATCACGCCTGGTTAGGACACTGTGTTACGGTAGAGTTGCAGTAGTCAGTACATATAATCACCTGGAGAAAGAGACGAGAAGACAAGAGGAAGAGGTCTGAGACAACTGCATCCACAGCCAACTTTGTGTATATGTGTTTGTGTGAGAGTGTGTGGAAGAGACAGAGAGTTTAATTGTCCCCTGCTTGTCCTAATTTGACACGCGCTGGCATGTGTGGGTGAGTCGTGTGTGTGCGCGAAACAAGTTACCGTTCGCTCCTCACTTCCCCGCAGTCTTCCCATAAGCCCCTGTGTACGAGCGCTGACTGACACACCTTACAGGCCTAATGGAGGGCTGGCAGAAGAAGATGGCAGCTCTCAGAGACTGCCAGGGGGATCTGCCGCAGGCAAACACAGCTTCATACACCACCCTCTGAGGAAGCGAGAGAGATAGAAATAAATATATCAGCTCTACCGCTCCCCGTAAACAGTCAAACAGGCAGGCACACACTTTCCCGGTCTCCTTCGCACACACTCAAACGCTCACGGTAGTGCTGGTGAAGTCTGTAGAGTTTTTTACACTTCCACTGAAGAAAAAACAGCTCTGCATAAAATCTCCCTTTACAATCGTAGTTAGCCTAATCGTTCAGATTAGAAGATATACAGATTTAAATATAAATATAAATATATATTTCCCTTCTGAGAAAATTTTTGTTTTTAGTTATGATTAGCAATAGCAAATAGTAGATCATGTTCATGGGTGTGATGTAATGCTAAGGCTATTGGTGAGATAAAATGAAAATTCACTCTATTTATTTTCTAAATGCATGTTATTGATCTTATTGTGAATGATTCAACCATGCATGTTTATTTTGTGAAATTCTTGGTCATTTTTAATAAAAAAAATCATAGCATGCAAGTCCTGATTTTGCAGCGTTAGTGTACCTGGGTCAACATATTTCGTTGATCCTGAAACAACATTCCTGTCTGAAAATGTAGTCCTACCCATAACCCTACCCCTACCCATATCTTATCCCTAAAACCAGAGGGAAATGATCGGTGAATAACACTGATGTAGAAGCCCCAGGTTGTAAGACTAAACTTGACATTGTAACTTGTCTCTTAAATCTGATTGGTTGATTGAAATGTTGTTTTCAGGATCAAGAAAGATGCGGATCCAGGAACATGTTGCACTTGGTGAAATCAGGAACTCACCCAATAGTTATAACAGTCGCCCAATATTTTTTCCCTGTTCGATAATCCATTTCACTCAGATGTGCGTCATAATAGGGAAGCAAAGATCTGTCGCTACTTTCATTTCATTGCAATATGTAAACTTCCTGTTTTAACAGGAAATGTGTCAACAAGAAAGAAAACCGCACTCATCAAGCCAAGGTCTTGTTGGTCTCGAAAAGAATAATGTCAGAGGCCGATGTGCAAGATAATGTCTTTACAAAGCGATGTATCTTCTTAATTCAAAATGTAAAACAAAACTAGATTGATACCCCACTCACTCCAACATAAGCAACATCCCCGTTGATCAAGGATCTGTAGTTCGTACTTCAGTCCAGTTACTCAGCAGCAACCTCCATTACTCCACGGACTTCACGGATCAGTCTCATGATGTAATGTCATCTTTACCTGTAGTTGTAAAAAAATATTAGATACATTTTTATATTTGTTTTATGTTTTTAACTAAAAGCAAATTACAATACATTTTTTATGAAGTGGACAGTGGAGCAAGCTGGGGTTAAGTACTTTGCTCAAGGGCACAACGATGGCCTCTTACAAATCGTCGCCTCTGGGGTTCAAAGCAACAATATTTTGGTGACCAATCTTTTTACTTGTTTTTGAAGGAGCTTTTTATGGCTCTTTAAAGGAACAGTTCCCCTAAAAATAAAAATGTCTTTCTTCGGTGGAACACAATTTGAAAAATGCCTCAGCTGTTCATACAAATGTCCCACAAAGAGACATAAAGGTAGCATAAAAGTAATCCATAAAACTTAATTAAAGTCTTCTGAAGCAAACATTTAAGTGGTCATTTCACTCTAAAATCATATCACTGATCAGTGCATACAGTCTCACAAATCAATTATGACACATCAGTAACATTAAACCTCATTGGTTTTTGAATGTCACATTGACGTCATGACACAAGCGTCAATGTTATTGATGTGTCACCGTTATTAATTTTAGCTACAGAATACACATTAATTGATCAACGGTTTGATTAGAGAAATATAGATACATGCAGACACATAAAAACAAGGACGCAAATCCAACTCAACTCAGATTGTTTAATCACTAAAGCACACTATCCCTAATCAGGGAGGAATTGTCTGCATTTATAAGGTGATATAAGATATGTCTGATTGCAAATCAATCGTAAAGAAACGTTGGCATGTTCATTTTTTACGGTCGGTGCGCATTATGCCCTGCAAGGGCTCGGTTTAATTGTAGCAGAGTCAGGTATATTAAAGAATAATAGGATGAAAGAGGGATCGGTGTGTTTAAGATTTGCCGACACCTCAAGACAATCATGCACTAACTACACATCTCCTTTCTCTCCTGTTCCCTCAAAGTATTGATCGGCCTGTCTGTTCTTAATGGTCCTGTTAAACACAGTCACCAGCCACTTTAGTGTGCCTAGGCCCACTTAGCAATAAAGCTCTCGGAGCTCTCTTTAAAACTGCCGCTGAGACAGGAGGGAGGCTCAGGGTCACTTGGATGGAGAAGCTCTGACTTTATCCCACACCTGGTTTGACTGGAAACTGGGAAAGGGGTGGAAGCGCCTCTCCGTCTAAGAGTCTTGTGAGATTTTTTCTGCATATTCGGCTTTGTGTTGGGTGGATTATGGGAATTTGAGGTTCTGAAAAATGTTGCCTTGTTTTTGTGTTCTTGAATGCATTTCCTCACCTCACACCACACACACACACACACACACACACACACCGCGCGCGCGCACACACACGCACACGCAAACACAAATCAATCAAAGCTGCTTCTGACTGACATATTGATCGTGTTGCATCTAAACTCTCCCTCTTTCTCCTCCGATCTCTTGCTTTTTCTCTATCTCTCTGTGTCTTTAAGTAAATTCCCTTTGAATTCTGAGGGGGACAGAGGTGTTAGTTCAAGCAATCCAATGCCGAATTGCTGAGACAGAACAGATCAACAAAATCACACTCTTTCTCTCACAATCTCTCAATAGTTTCTCATAAAATGTAATGCAATCCCATAGACTCCAAACATATGGATAGAAAAAACCTGCAAATGAAATCCATAGAAAAGACAACATAGAGTTTTTTAAAGAGGCATAAGTGCAAAGTGCCAATTAATAACCAAATTATGCCGTTTACAGCTCAGAGTAAATTATTTACCTCAACCGTGTATGGGCTTTTTTTCAAGTCATACCAATATATACAGTACCATTTAGGATTGGTAAGATTTTTTTAATGGTTTTGAATGAAGTATCTTATATGTTCACCAAGACAGTAAAACAGTTATATTGTGAAATATCATTTAAAGTTTAAACACCCATTTTCTATTTGAATATACAGTATTCCTGTGATGGTGAAGTTGAATTTTCAGCATCATTACGCAAGTCTTGAGTGTCACACGATCCTTCTGAAATCATGCTGATTTGGTGGTCAAGAAACAGTTGTTCTGTTTCATAATTTTGTGGAGACCATGATATATGTTTTTCAGGATTAGTTTATGAAAATAGTATTTAAAAGAACAGCAAATATTTGAAATATACTGTAAATCCTTTCTAACATTGTCTTTATGTCACTTTTGCTGAATTTAAGCGCTAAATAACAGTATAAATTTCTTTTCCCCCCCTCCCCAAAAAATAAAACACCCCCATACATTTGAATAGTAGAGAACGTATATTAAAATGCACTTAAGAGAGGAGAAACATCTGAAACATAACTGAGAAAGCCATTACATCTCCTCAGCCATGAAAGACCAAAACAATTTTCCTCTGGGAATGACTGAATATTGTTTAACGTCTTTCAGAAAGGTTTCACGTCGGTTTGTTGCTTCGCAAATAATCAGACAAGTCATATGAATGTAGTCTTTAGGGCAAACGACATCATAGCCCATTTCAGAAAGCGGATCTTGACCATGCCCTGGAGGACTGAAAGACCGGCCAATCAGGAACGGCACAAAACTCACATAACAGTTGTACATACAAAAGGACAAGATTATTCCACTACACAAGCGAGCATGTTTTAAAGATCTCTTTCTCCAGAGCCAAATCTCCTCATCTGGCAGGATCAGTACTCTTCAATTACACTTTATCTCAGTACTGCACTTTAAAGAGGGAGAAAATCAGAGAGTGAGACAGAGAAAGAGAGCGTGACTGCAAATTCCGCAAAGAAGGGGAAATCGGGAGAAAGAAAAAGAGAGAACATGTTCTGAAGCAAACAACTGTGTTTGCAGTACATTTAGAACAATGCTCTATTGGGACACCGAGTCGTTAGTAAACGGAGTTGCCTTTTATTAGTTGAATGATATAAAACATGACAAAACAGCTACTCAGAGAGGATCTGCGATTCATACACTCCCACTGGGATTTCTATATAGGCCATGAGCTCTCCTCTCTCCCATTTAGAGGAGAGGGAAAGAGAACGAGAGAGAGATCCAAGAACAAACGGAGTGCAAGAAAAGAGGATAAAGGGAGCATGAACGAGAGAGCACAAATGAACAAGAGCAAAAAAGAAAAAAAACATGATACAGAGAGAGAAGAGAGAGTACACACTAAAAAATGTTAACTGTTGTAATCTACAGTAAAAAATAAACAGGCATTGGTATACAATTAATATAATACACTATCTGCTTTATGATTTTAAATATACCGATACCCCTACAAATGATTCAGGTGATACAATAAAAGGCAGCATTATGAATTAAAGTTGGCCTTTCATTTGGATAGCATTGTTTGTGTTAATAAAATGATTTTAAAAAATCCATCAACTACATGTAAAATGAAACACACTACTGTTCGAAAGTTTAAGATAAGATTCTTTTTTTAAGACATTAATACTTTTTATTCAGCAATGTTTCTTTAAATTGATCAAAAGTGACAATTAAGACTTTTACAGTGTTACAAAATATTTCCATTTCTAATAAATGCTGTTCTTTTGAACTTTCTATTCACCAGTTTCCACGGTTTCCACAAAATATGAATCAGCACAACTGTGTTCAACATTGATTATAATAAAAGCTTATTGAGCACCAAATTAGTATATTAGAATGATTTCTGAATGTGACACTGAAGATTAAAGTAATGATGCTTAAAATTCAGCTTAGCCATCACAGGAATAAATTATATTTTAAAACATATTAAAATAGAAGACATTCTTTATTATTTTTTAACACAATGTGGCCATTTTTACTGTATTTTTTTAAATAAATGCTACTTTATTAAGCATGAGATAGTTTTTTTTCTAAAACATCAAAAAATCTTACAGACTCCAAACTTATAAACGGTACTGTACATGTATCCCAATGTACATTTATGGTAGCTAAGTAAGAAACATAACCAAGAAAAGTCTTATGCAACACATTTAATTTGGTGTCTACCAATTTACAAGTTCACATATGTATTCACTTGTGTATTCTCTCATTAAGTATAAAATAGATTTACCGTTTACCAACAAACATGTTTTAAAATTAAGCACATTTACGTGATCTTTTCAATAAATTACAAAAAATGTGTTACAGTGATAACAAATGAAGCAGAGTACATATATAGTCAAATATATTCATAGTAGCAAGAGAGAGAAAACCGAGAGATACTAGTCTATGTGGAATAGATAGAACGAGACAGAGACAGAGAGAGAAAGTAAATGAATGTTAGCAAAACTCTCCGGTGTGTATTAATAGTAAGACCGGAGTCCCATGAGCACAGGTTTCAAGCGAGAACGCTGAGGCAATATAGGACTCAGGGCAGACTGTAAAGTAATGCAATCCCATAAGAAGTCTAGTGAGGCGCTACCCTGCATGGTGACGAGAGCATGTGTGCCTCCTTTACGTGTTGAAAACAAACAGGGGCTCATCTTATGGGAAACACTGAGCTACAGTCCTAAATAATAGATTAACGTCAAAATGTTATAATTACTCCAAAGGAGTCTTAGGGTAGCAACAATATATTGACTTTTAACACTTTTTTTTCTATTCAATGCCTTAACTCGCCTGCCACAATAATGTAACATCTCAGCGAATATTGACATATGAGTATTGCATGCCTCTGATCACCCTGTCTGGGTGCATTTTGTAATAATAACCGACTGACTGTACATTATGCCTTACATAAATTGAACTTTCATTATATTAAATTACTATCGAAGCTTCAAATGACAACACGACAAAACAAAAATCTATGAAACGGCTTTGTCCAAATGATGCTTCCTGATAAAGGCTTTCAATGCATGAAACTTGAATGTATAGTCACCGCAGGCCAGTGATTTGATGGTCACACAACAGTGCAGACAATCAGACTATCCCTGATATTGACAGATCTCGCAATATCTGACTAAGTCACGGCAGAATATATACGATATTGTGTCTTAGTTCGACTATCTGTAATGATTGTGTTTAACGATGACGACAATAAAAACATGAGCAAGATGTTTACTGACAATTTCTGTAATGAACAGTGTCACTTTAATTATTAATTAAAGCAAGGCACAAGTGTGTGTGTGTGTGGTGTGTGTGTGTGTGTGTGTGTGTGTGTGTGTGTGTGTTTTGTGTGTGTGTGTGTGTGTGTGTGTGTGTGTGTGTGTGTGTGTGTTCGCTATTGTTCCCAGCAGTATGACGGGATCAATAAGCTCCGGATAATGATGTTGTCAGTAAATGATCAGACCGTCTCCAGGGCACACACAGCAAACACCATTAGTGACAATGACTGCAAACTACACATTTTTGTATGTATGTCATAGACTGTAAAAAATATGGACAAAGCGTCTGTGACGTCACCCATAGACTTTCTGAAGAACGGTTTTGAGGCCATTTATGGGGGTGTATGGGTGGTGCCATCTTGGAAAATCTTTTCAGAAATGATACAGAGGTGGTATGATGTGTTGTGTCAGATCATGGCCGAGACGTCCAACTTTCAGGAATTCCACTCGGCGCAGCTCGTTATTAGCTGTCAATCAAGCTGTCAATCAAAGTTAACCACGCCCTTATTTGTCATACATTTTATATCTAAATACGATCTAAACTAACGAGTTAGAAAAAAACAATCACCCCCTCACAGTTGTCAGGCACTCGGAAGTGGGACCAACCTGTAAAAACATGAATTTATGCTGTGAAAACTGACATTTTAACATGGGGGTCTATGGACATTTGCTCCCTTTTGGGACCTGCCCCTAGCGGATTTTAGATGTATTGCAGTTTTTCGCACTTCCGGGTAGGCTTCATTTTTCAGATTAGAATGTTGCCGCTTGATGTATGTGCACGTGTGTGATATATGCACAATGAACAATGCACAGAAATGCACTGTTGTGTGTTTGAAGACACAACATCATTACACTGGTGTAAATTATATAAGGTAGCAGAGTATTCTAGCAGAATACTTTGGTAAAATTTGTGTCCTTAATATTTTTAAATTTTAGTAAAAGTTTTATAAAAGCAATACGACACCCGGCTGTGCTATATTGTAAATATATATTTAATGGCTGAATGGATTGCAGGCCATTTGCGCAGCCTCTCGAATCTTATTGCTTAATAGGTGTAGCAGTAAGCACACACAAGTACAGCTTTAGATAAGAAAACATCTTCTTAATGACAGCTAACCAGCTATCTGAATATGGTGTTTAGGAATTCAATAAATCCTCTGGCATTACAAATATCCCAATAAATAAACACACACACACACACACACACACACACACACACACACACACACACACACACACACACACACACACACACACACACACACACACACACACACACACACACACACACACACACACACACACACACACACACACACACACACATATGTTTTACAATACAATGTACTACAAGTATGTGTATATGTATGTATGTGTCTCCTCCATCCTTCTCTTCTGGACCGTGCAGTAATGTAGATATAATCGTACTGTATGTCCCCGGTGCAGTGATGTATGTGTGTTTGCTGACAGTAGATTTCTGTGGTAGTAATAAAGGTAGCCTGATTCGCAGAATAATTACCGTATGCAAATGCCGCTGATTTCAGTCCCAGTCTTTTATAGATGGCTGAGTTGAGCTGTTCATCAGAGAGAGAGAGAGAGAGAGAGAAGAGAGAGAGAGAGAGAGAGAGAGAGAGAGAGAGAGAGAGAGAGAGAGAGAGAGAGAGAGAGAGAGAGAGAGAGAGAGGAGAGAGAGAGAGAGAGAGAGAGAGAGAGAGAGAGAGAGAGAGAGAGAGAGGAGAGAGAGAGAGAGAGAGAGGTGGCATTATTTACTTTTTAAACCATTTAGGATGATTAGACACAGAACAACATTAACAGTGTAATACAATGTGAATTACTATTACTTCAAGATTTAGAGCAAACATGCTTAATCAGTCAGGTATAAGACTTTATTTTAAAGTTAATTTTACATTTTTAGCTTTCCTTTATAACAATAACAAAATAATAATAATATAAAAAAAACAACTAGAGTCATATTATTAATATTAATATTATTAATATACACTAATTGAGGTTTGAATTGTTTATACTATGAATTATACATAATAATTTAAACCAATACAACTAACTATTCATATTATTATAATATTTAATATCCTTTATGGTTAAACTAGATGTAGTTTTAGTTGTTTATACTGATTATGAATACTAATATTTATTGTTATCATTTCTTATTAATAGGTGCATTATAGTTGCCGTTTTAGTTGTTTATACAGATTAATAATAATCATAATCATAATAACATATTTATTATATAACAGACAATGTCTTATGATTACATCCAATATGTTCAGTTACATAATGGTACTTTCTGAATGCTCTAATATTCTCAGACTTACCAACCCCCCCACTCGGCGGTGCAGTTTGGTTTGATCTGGTCCCGTAGAGTGGTAAACGGCATGAGGGCTGTTTCAATCCTCATCACTGAGCTGTTAATTAAAACTCCCTGATATACTGACCAGCGCTCCATGCTTCCCTCCTGACGGGAGCCCTCCTCCCCCTCTCCATGAATTTGGAAGGGAAGATCATTTTGATTCTTTTGTCCTATTCAAGAACACAAAGTGCCAAATGTGAATACCATAGAATTACAAGGGAATCTCTTTTAACTCTTATGTATATTATCTTTAGTTAATTTTCAAACTTCAGGCCTTTATGCGTGACAGGACAGGCTGCTGTGAACACTGCACCCCTTGAGCTTATGCACTACAACTGGAACACACCTCTGAAATCTCTCTCATTTTCAAAGTCTTTTTTGTCTCGTACTCTCTGGAACTCTCCGTTATTGCAAGCGTTGCCAAAGGTTGCGTGACAGATGCCAATGTCGCCCACCGTGACAAACATGTCACACTCTGAATGCTTTTTCCTGTCCCCTGATAGAGCAGCTCTCACCTCTCAGAGAGGCAAAATGCACAAACTCAATCACGCATCACGTTCTTCCCCTTCCCTCATCAGTCTCTCCTCCTTTCTGTCTATATCTCCTCATCTTTTTATTTGTTACCTCTTCTATTTCTCTTCTTTAACTGCCCTCTAGACATGCTCCTGCTCAGATGAGGAAGATTTCTCATGAGGGACCTTATTAAAAAAGGCCTAGGTCTCTTCTGCTGAGAGGTTCAAGCGCAGCTAGCCAAGCATGCAAAGCCAATAGAGAAAAACACAAATGCCAAACAACACTTTGCAAATGATAGTCGGCAGTAATATAGTGGAGAGCACAAAGAAAATAGAGAGATGTCAGGAGAGATTTTTTTCATTTCTGTTCCATGTCTGTTTGTAATTAATTTATATTTGAATCTGTTCGTATTGCGATATAACATTTTTCCCTATAATTTAAAGGGAAAGACCAAACCATTTAAAACGTTCATAATTTACTTGTTCCAAAACACAAAAGGGGATATCCTGAAGACTCTGTATTGAAGTAGCATGATTATTGCAGGTAAAAAGCTATTTGTCAAAACCAGTATGGCAGAAATCACATTTTAGATCCCTTTTAAGTATTTGTGCCCTAGTGAGCAAGAAAGTGAAAAAAAATTTTTTTTGGTGAGTCACATTGCCAACAAATGATGGATGCCTCAGTTTCCATAGGTCATGAAACAAGAGCCTTACCTACTGTCCAACAGTATAGGGGCGAAAAAGGAGAAGAACAGTGAGAAAAAGAAAGATAGAGATTGAGGAACAGCGACACAGATAGAGAAAGAGACAACGATGGAGGAGTAGCGGAAGTTTGCTCTTGTGTCTGTTCTTGAAGAGGATGTGTCGCATTTGACAGCCTGCCGCAAAGAGCTTGAGCTCATCTCTCCTGACAGCCCGGCGTTCCCGTCCTCTTCCTCAGGTGCTACAGATGGAAAGCCTGAAAGAACGGAGACGACTTACAAGACAGTTTGGAAGGGAGCATCAATATTTCATCACAACTGCGTTTACACTCGCAAACAAACAAAAAAGATTGCATGTGGAACTTTCCTGCGGCGCTCCCTCCTCTCCGTCTTTGTGAGCTTCTCTTTCTTGTCTGAACATTTGCTTTTAGACAGGTATGGGATTTTGAATAACAACTGATAACAGGTCATGTTGTTTTTCCTTTTGTTTTGTGTGAAGTTTGAGCAAGCAGTAGTAAAAGTATGTTCTGGAAATAAAATAAATATATATATAGGCTACACCTATAAAAATAGAGTGATTTATGGTGCTTTCACAGTCTAGTCTGCAAGAGAATGCACGTCGTAATAAAAAGGGAATCGTTGTAAATCTTGCTAACTTAAATAACATCATTATAAATTCATTTCTCGTTCACAAAAAGTGTGATCTTGAAATTTTGTCCCAAACAATTACCACACTGTTAAAAAAAATTCCGTTAAAAAACGGAAAAAGTGCTGGTAATTAATTACCAGCACTTTTTCCGTTATTGTACGGGCACTTCCGTAAACCTCAAAACGGATATTTCCGTAGATTTATATGAGTTTTTCTGTACCATTGACGGACATTTCCGTTAAACCTAAAATGGAAAATTGTTACTTTTCTGTTAGTTAACAGTGTAATGATAACTCTTGTTGAAAACATTTCAAACAAATCTTCTGTGATTAAAAAATATTTTTATTTACTTATAGATCTACAACAATTCCATGAAAACTAAAATATAAAAGGAAAAAAAAAAACACAAAAGGGAAAAGTGTATTCTTCTTGTCTTCAGGTAAGATGAAGGCTGTAAAAGAAATACAAAACACTATTACTGACATACAGAATGTGTCAAAACAAAGAAAACAAAGATTCTAGGTGGGAAAAACTCACTCACCAAGAAATGTGTAGTCAATTCTTCAGAGTCACCGGACTGATTGGACCAGGTCCTGGTAGGACTGCAGACTTGGGTTTAGCCACCAAAAACTACAAAGGGGAGAGAACAGTATGTGGCCAAACCATCATGATGTTTCAAATTTAGTTACCGTGTACTGTAATGGTTCTGTCTGCGGTTAACCGTACCTGTGTCTTGCGGCGAGAGGCCTGCATCACGGCCCAGCTGTTCCTCCAGGTTGTCGTTGTTCTCTCCGTGCCGACACAGGTAGAGGGTTCAGGGCTGGACGTAGATGTTCATCAGGTAGATTATCCTGGATCTGTTTGATGAGGAAGTGCTGATCCCGGTCTATCGCCTAGATGAAGGAGTGATCGGTATGTTCAGTTAAAGTCTCATTTTGAGATTTGACAAAAGCTAATACTTTACATTGTTTTTCAAAGTTGTTCATACAGGAACTTCGGCAGTCTTGGAGGAATGTGTAGACATTTGGTTTCCTTCATCTCAGTCTTTTCGGCCTTCGTTCAGGATTTCAGCACAGAAAAGTTGGATATGAAGAAAAAAAATATATATTTTAGCTACACAAGAAATTAAATGAAGGAAAATTAACTACAAAATATCATGCAGACCAGGTTGAGGAAAACAATTGTACAGTATTTTACGTTCGTAAAATTATCAACTATAAATAATCAGCCATCCCTAATGCCATCCTTTCAAATTCAAACACTGTATATACAATGCTAAGACTTTTGTTTTCAGTGGACTCCAATTGCATGTCATGTTAGCTTGTCTGCTCAACTATACATTATAATATGTTTAATTATTTTCAACTAAATAAACAGAAACACAATAACAATCTATAAATCATTTAATTAAAAATGTGTTGCTTACCTTTATATGAACTCCAGGAAAAGTTGTAGTTGCATTTTCTTCAGGTATTTTGTAGCTCACTGCCTCAATGGGGTAGAGATGTGGTCAATAATAACTTCTTGAATGACAGCAATCCTGATTGTCCACCACCTTAAACAAAAAAGATATTACAAAATGATATTACAATCATAAAGATATTACATTACACGATCACTTCAGAAAACTGCTTTAAATGGGTAGTTCACTTTAAAATTAAAATTCTTTCATTATTTACTCACCCTCAAGTTGTTTCAAACCTGTATGAATTTCTTTCTTCTGCTGAACACAAAGATATTTTGAAGAATGTCGGTAACCAAACCGTTAACTGGAGCCATTGACTTCCATAGTAGGAAAAAAAAAAATACTATGGAAGTCAATGGCTTCAGTTAATGGTTTGGTTACTGACATTCTTCAAAATATCTTTGTGTTCAGCAGAAGAAAGAAACTCATACAGGTTTGAAACAAATTGAGGGTGAGTAAATGATGACAGAATTTTCATTTTAAAGTGAACTATCCCTTTAAACATAGTTGTTTTAAATCGTCACTATACAATTTGTATTTCTACTGATCATGTAAGCATACACATCTTTGAAGGGGGTATTCAGCAACCACCTTTTTCTATCAACACTTTTCCTCAGACTTTAAATTTGAATGTGTGTTGCCCGTATTGAACACTCGTAGTAATTAATAATAAAAAAATGGTAATAAAACAAAATACAAACCCATAAGCAGCATGCAGGTGGTGCTTGGTATGCAAACTACAACAGCAATGTCCTATCAATAGATAAGAAAACAACAGAAAAACTATGAATGAAACAAACTGAGGAGGGATATGGTAACGTTTAAGAATGACTAACGTTACAGGCAGAAGAGTAGACAGCAGTCATGTAAAACGTAAATTATATTTCGTGGTCATTATTTGTGGTTTAAAGTCGCGCGCGCGCGCTGTGAGTGTGTTTGTGTGTGTCGTCTAAAACAAAAAAAAAGTCTAACGCAAACAACGTTAACTTACCTCATTTGGCAGAAAAACTGGTGGTGTTTTCCATGATCCAGCTGTAACAGTTACTTCATCTTCACACACAGTATCTTCACGTTGTATCTTCATGCCTTTTAAATCAAGCAAGTCTTAATGGCCTTTACTTTTCTTGACGATTCCTCTGGTAGCTTTTGTTTGAAGGCATTAAATTGCTCCGAAAAAAACTAACGTTAGTAACGTTAGATGCTACTGCATTTAATCACAGCTGGTTAACGGATGCGCTCGTCAAGAAATAAACCGCATTTTCGACAAATAAAAGTAATTAAACCAAATTACAACGAGGGCACAATATAACACATATATCAGGGAACCTCCACGAGTGTAAACTAAATATTTTAATGTGTGACGATATGCATAAAATGACAAACGCGACGGCTCCGACATTCATTTGCCTAACATGCCAGATGGCAACTAAATAACGTTACGTCAATAGCTTATTTGACATTTAGCAAAACATAAATTTCGTATTTTACCACAGAAGTGTCAGAATGGCTTCCACACACCCGAAATCCGACTTTAATAAGCAACTTTGGCTGCGGTCATCTGCGTGTGTAATGGCGGTTGCGTCTTTTCACTTTTCGCGGCGCCAGGTTCTTGTTCCCACAATGCAACGCGTAATTCAAAATACGGGTAAATGACCTGTAAAAGACAAATACGGAAAATTCCTTCAAATTTATATGGTTCAATCTACCGTTTTTTTACGGAAATTTTTTACAGTGCATGGTTAAGAAAATCTACCATGTTTTTTTCCTAATCTACATTCCTGGCCTTATTGTGTATGATTTATTGGTACACTCACTGTAAAAAAAAAAAAAAAAAAAAAAAAGTATATCAACTTTAAGTACTATCAACTTGGATGTTTAAGTCACCTCAACTTTAATTGCATTAGAGTGACTTAAAAAAATTAGTTGAATCGTATTTTATAAGTATAACTTTTATAATTTCTTAACTTATTTTGATGAGTTATAGCAATGCAATAACATGTGTTGTCATAACTTACTGATCATCATATAGTATTTTTTACAGTGTACAATGTTAAAATTGCACGTTTCAAAGGCAAACAATTTTATCAAAATGTAACAATTTGATGAAAAGCCTTCTAAGTTTAAGTCACCAATTCCAGATAGATTAAATATGCCTCTATTTGTTCTCACTGAATATGATTTTTATAAATTCTACTCAATACTCAAAAATAGGCTGTCATACAACAAAAGTAAAATGGGTTGTGATCAGCGTTTCAACAACAAACTATTAAAACCAGCCTGCTCTGTTGGCTAGTTTAATAGAAGGCACCAGTTTAAACTAGCTAAGACCAGCTTTTATTTTTCTTCAGCTTGTTGAAGGAGATCCGTATTAATGTATTATGAATTTAGTTTTTATTTTAGCACAAACTGTAGTTTATAATGGTACATGTTAAAAGCCTTTTCTGTTGTGTCATATAGTCTACTTTATGCTGCAGTAATGTTCATTTGAATAAGTATGGCATCTAATAGCATAAGTTATTCATCCGCATTTGCCTTTTCATTCATTGATATTCATTACAGGACAAAAGGCAAGCATGAAGTAAATACATGTGATCAGTCAGCGCTTTACTTATTCACTTCTCATGGGATCATAACCTGCGCACACAGGCCCGGAGCCTTGAGGCTGTTCTATTAGAAGAGACACGCCATCACGTCTCCAACTGCGAGTCTGATAAATATCCCCGCTGACTTCTGAAGACATCATCTCTCTTTTTTTAATGATAATCAAGCAAATGCACTTCCCTGCTCAGGATGAACAGCCAGGGTCTATCTGAGCGAGCACCGACTGAACAAACTCCCCGGCGACACGTTGTCAGGAACGCACGCTTTCCTTAAGTTGCCACGAAAATCTTTCTTTGAATCCGTGTTTGTTTGGCTTTGAATTTGCTCCGGCGTTTATCACAGAGATAGCGGAGGAGCGGGGAGGGGAGGGAGACGGCGGAGTCTTAAAACCGCAACGTTGAAGCCGTGATCCCCAACAGTCTGTTGCTGAAGAAAGACATCGAGGCCCGTCGGAGAGGAATTAGGAGAATGTATAAACGAGTTGTTTGTTGCCTGTGTTTTGGAGCGCTGCGCTCTGCTTTCGTCGTAAGGCTTTGAAGGTGGAGAACATCTTTTTGAAGAGTGAAATCGAGTGTGTTTGTTTTACATTCGGTTGAGGTGTCTGTGTCGCGTGGGCTTCAGATCCCTCCTGGTGCGTGTGTGAACCTGTAAGGAAATGTGCACAATCACACATTATTCCACGTAAAACCCACACAAACAACATCTAGACTACTTTCTTGTAGACTTTCTAACTCTTATAAAACATCATGTTAAATCTTTAGAAAAGGGACAGGTCACTCAAAAAATGTACATAATCTTATCATTATTAAACGTTGCGAGTCTTTTCTTCTCTATTGTGACGTCAGTGTTGATGGTAAAGTAACACACGTTTTGTAATCAGATTACTTTTTAAGTACTAGGCCTACTAGTAAAGTAAAAATACTTTTACATTTTAAACAAATTATCTGAGTTACTTTTAGCTGCTGTCCCATTTTCCTCTTTTATTGTTTTCCCATTTATTGACTGACACCTCTCCTGTCCCCATGTTGAGAGAAATCGGGATTAAATGCAGACTGGTTATGTGCACTGTGTAAAAATTATGCTTATTATAGTTCTAGACTATTTTTAAGCAGTCATTTACTCATCTCACTTGCACAAAAACAGATCCAGTATTCCTCAAAATACATAAAACCAGTTAAATGAAAACTCGTGCATGCTAATTAATTTTTATATTAATGTGTTAAATAACACAAATGTACTTATGAATTTAATCTCACTTTAATAGGCAAAGTGTTTGCTTCTGACCTTCCATGATCCAATTCAACCGTACTAATAAACAAAAATGACTTTAGTTAAAAATCACTTTTGTTTTTTAATTGCTAAATTAAAAGTGTTCTTTCTTATGGCTGCATAGCTAAAAGGTTTGTTTGTGTTTGCAGTTGAATTTGCATTTCCTTCAGTCTAAGGCTTATTCGTTTCACTTTTGGGGTTACATTTGGCAAAAATAGAACTTTTGTTTTTTTGTCATTAAAAAAACAAACAAGCAAGCCCAGACCAGGAGGGAAAAGGTAACGCAAAAGTAACACTTTACTTTCCGCACTAAAACTAAAAATATCTAAGAAACACAATTAGTAACCTTTTTTTAGAAGTAACGAAATATTGTAACGCGTTACTTTCCCCAACACTACATATTGTATATTCCCAAGCCATTTGAAAGTTGAGTAAATATCTGGGTAAATGATGACAGTATTTTCATTTTAGGCTGAAATAAATAACTCAATATCAAATAACCAACCACACATCAGCCATTGTAAGACACACGCATACACACACACCCACTCTGTCTGAGTGGTGAAGATCAGTTTTGCTGAGGTTGCAGATGCAAATGTGGAAACTGTCAAGTGCCACAAAACTCACATGTACATCAACATCATCTCTCAATCTTTAATTATCTCTCTTTTTCACACCCGCTCATTTTATGCACAGTACTTCTCATCATTATGTTGTGTCAGCCAGAGAAAATGAATGCTTCACTTAAACACTTGACCATATGTCTTTAGTTTTCCACTTGTAAATGGATAGTATACCCCCACAAAAATGAGCATACTGATCTCATGTCATTATACTTAAAGAATCTAGACACAAGCAACTTTCTACTTTACAAAATGAGAGCATACTATGACATAAATCAAGTCAGGATGTACATTTTTGGATGAACTAATCCTTCAAATCTGGGCCCAGAATGACGTCTTAAACATAAGCTGTATCTTTGTTTCCCCTGGCCACACCTGACTTCTTGCTTCTGTTGATGAAATCAAGACAGGAAGTCAGATGGGAATGTCCTGCTCTGATCTCTCAACGCTCAGCTGGCACTTTTCCAAATTCAAAACGAACTTTCCTCCTCTTTAGATTTTTTAACACGCTGAGGAACGCTAGTGATGGAGCTGAAGCCATCTTGCTTTTATTTATCCAGATCTTGCAAAGATCTGAACTAATGATGGAAAGGAGACAGGGAGAAGGAGATCATTTTAAGAGCTGGGACAAGAGCCAAATAGCTACATCAAGCCGTTTAACAGCCATTCAAACTAACGCCAAAGTCACGCGAGTCTTAGAAACTCTATCAAGAACATTAATCTGCAGACTGAAGGAGAAACGGACGTCCAATGTGTGCCGAAGAGGGGCAGGCTATATATTTGTCATATATCTACTCTGCCCCTTTCATCTTGTGGCCATTGAAACAGCCATCTCTGAGCTTTTCTCTGTGTTAATCCTCTTCACACTGCCCGTATGCCCGCTGCCCCTCGCCTAACCCCCCGTCCACAGCACTTTGATGGTTCTCCAACTCAGTCTCCCATCCACAGAGTTCTTCAGCCTGGATCTGACTCATCATCCCTCTGTACAATCTGTCTGCTCCTGCCATCCCTCCATCCCTCTTCCGGCCCACGTTTTTTTTTATACGCCTTTTATCTGCTTTCTTTCTTTCAGCCACATTATTTCCCCATTTAGTGCGGCTGCATGCTGGCCATCATCAGGGACAGTGCATGTGTGTGTATGTGTGTGCTGGCCAGGCAGCTGCAAAAGGCGTCAGCTCAGAGAGCTGACAAGATGTGACAGCTCTGGATATCTCTCACTGGCACTGACAGTTGACAGATGGATACCACTCACACACTGTAAGGAATAAAAGAGAAAGAGAGAGAGACAGAGAGAGAGACAGACAGAAGCCCTGAGGTTGATTCTCTAGCATTACTCTCTGTTCATAGGGCCAATGTTTGATTGAGTGCTGCAGAGAATAATAAACCTTCTCTAGCTAATACTGTGCCCAAGCTTCTTTCTTATTCCCTCTATCTCATCTCTATCAGACTCTCTCTTTTTTATATTGCTATAGAATGACACATACTAGTGCAGAATATAATAAACATAGCATTCTACATCAAAGTAATATATATAAAAAAATAAACTGAGGGAACATATGATTGCAGTTGCTCATTCAATTTATTATTTAAAAGTCTTGAAAATGAAGGGGGGAAAACTCCACAAGGAAAATGTGTAATTTTGGGGGTTAAAGGAGTCGTTCACCCAAAAATGACAATGCTGTTATAATTGACTCTTCTGTATTATTTATGCTCATGTTGTTTTTAACCTCTTACCATTATTATTCTGTGCAAGGCAAAACTATTTGAGAATCTTGCTAACACTTTACTGTAAGTTTAATAACATTTTAATAACACTTTTATAACACACACACACACACATACATTAATTATAATATAATTATTAATATAATTATTTATAAATAAATATAAATAATATATATATATATATATATATATATTAGGGGTGTAACGATACCCTCATGTCACGATTCGATACATATCACGATACTGAACTCACCATACGATATTAGTGTGATACTCCAAGACCGAGACAACGTATAATACCAAATACAACCAGAAACAAATGTTCAGTCTTGCTTGTGAAAGGTATAATTCCCCGAGACCTGTGTTCAATTGTGCGGCGATTTGTACAGCCCCAAGCTGCACACGAAGCAGGCATTTTTCTCAATTCCCGTTATGAGAGTTATGGGAAAGTTGCACTCCGCAATATGGCGGCGCCGTTGACGTATGATCCAGCGGCCAATTAGAACATCTATGTATGTATTATGTCTATGGGTGAGCCTATTTGAAACAGACTGCAAATAATAGTAAAGCAGCAGATTTGACCTACGCTGTGACAGTTGTGACTGTGACAATTTACTGCGGTTTATTGCTGTTTCAGCCGATATTTTCTCTGCACTGCCATCTATAGTTTCGGAGAAAAGTGCAATGTGTAACATGTCAAGTAAAAACATGTATTGAATGCATTGAGCTGCACACACAGTGGCTAACAAAAGTATACAATAAAATGTAAGGTACTCACAGACTTGTCTTACAACATAAAGTAGACAAAGACTTGCCGCAAACGTGAATTTTAAAACCGTTGAGCTTTTGCTAACAAGTTTCTACATAAAGACTACAACAACCACCACAACAATGCAGGTTTACATGAGTGACAAATCAGAAAACCAGTGTAGTTCTTTGCAGTTTTTATGGAAAATGCTAAAACCGAGAAGCCTTTTCAGTCGGATATACATCACAAATAGGGAAGAAAGACTATTGCAACTTTTTTTTTATGACGACATAAACCAATTTTACCAATAAAAACATGATACATGATAGTTTCTAAAAAATGGCCTCTTGTTTTTCATCCCTTTTGTTTTTCCTGATGGTCTGTGTGACTGACAGTTTTAAAATACAGTCAAATCTGTGATCTTATGCTGGGGAAAGGCAAGATTCTGATTGGTTAATGCCCTTAAAACAACATATTTCATTGGCACACAACAGATGTCCGTATGGCAACATGATTGTATTCTCACATATGACATGAGTGACAAATTTTGGCTATGTGTGTGGTAGGTTTGGCTCATCTGCTTGCTCACAGACTCTTACAAAAATCTCTCTCTCTCCTCTCTCCTCTCTCTCTCTCTCTCTCCTCTCTCTCCTCTCTCTCTCTCTCTCTCTCTCTCTCTCTCTCTCTCTCTCTCTCTCTCTCTCTCTCTCTCTCTCTCTCTCTCTCTCTCTCTCTCTCTCTCTCTCTCTCTCCTTCTGATTTAAATGAGGCACTGTTTCAATGTTAGCTTGGAGCCATTGAGCCAAAGACATATTGCCATCAAACGCTGCCATCACTGGCCTGTCACCCCCTGTCTGTCAACTGTTACTTAGCAACAGCAGAACGAGAGAGAGGCTAATTTGAGCCATCCTGAATCCATCTGCTTCTGATTTTAGCTGCAAAAAAAAAAAAAAAAAAAAAAACATTACTTCCACCCCAGTCAGTGGTCATAGTCATCGTAGAGATGTGCTGAGGAGCGTTAACATGCCCATGAACAGAGATGGGTTTTTACGGCTGTGGTAAAGGTTTAAACTTAACAGAGAGTTAAACGAGACAGAGACGCATTTGAGACAGGAAGGATCAGATAACGAGAATAAATGCACAGTAGAGAGGGGATGTTAAGCAAGATAAAAGGAGAAAACAAAAAGGAACGGATGATAATTAGAGAAAATTGACTTTGGAAATTCGTCCAATGAGGGAGATCTATCGGTCCTATTACCATACAAAGAGAAGAACAGGAAAATAATTGCACATGCATTTGCGAAAAAGGAGATAACAGCAAAAAAATAAATAAAAAGTCGGGTTTCTGTTTTACCAAAGAGCTCCATTTTCTTTCCTCCAGCAGGCTCGCAGTGTGGATGAATGCCAGAGAATCTGCCCCATGGGCCCGGCAGTCTGTCGCTCTGCTCCAGATAGTGGGAGAAGGGAGCCGTGCTAAACTACACTGATCTACACTGCCCTACGCTGCTCTAAACAACTCCACGCCGCTCCTCACTGCTTTACATCTTTCTGTGCCACGGAACACCAATCAAAAATGGTCTGTATATCACTCTATACCGCTCCTCTAAACCTATATTTCTGTCTGCAGCTCTATGCACTACTGCTCTAAATCAATCCGTACAGCTCTGTGCTACTCTCTGTACAACTGTACATTTGGCTCGTCTGGCTGGAGAGGCCTGGATTATTGAGATGTCGTGTCCAGGGAAATTAGACACTTTTTGGGGCCTAATCCCCTTTTAAGATGTTGGTCATGCTGTTCATGCAATCTATGAACATTTCAAGAACGTGTTAAAGGGATAGATCACCAAAATAATGAAAACGCTGTCATCATTTAATCATGCTCTTGGCACTTCAAATCTGTTTTTTGGGAGTACAAAATTGATTATTTTGTGAATTATATGCGTGTACTATATTCCAAGTCTTCTTTGCAAACTTTTTCGACCCCAAATATGCTACATATTTTCATGTCTAAACTTTTTCTAACCACCATGTTGAAAACAAATAAAACTATACATGTCCATTGAATAAAAGATATGTGATTAATCTCATGATTTTCAAACAGTATCTAGAAGTGTTGGGTCCAAGTCCACCTTGTCAAGTCGAGCCCAAGTGCTTATTCAATTTGAGTGGGAGACGTTTAATATCTTAAATGCCATAATATGCCATCTTAATTTTATGTGTTTACTTATTGTCTGAGTCCATGCCCACCCGAGTGTGTCCAAGTACCCCAACTCTAGTATGCAAAACAAAATGGTAGGAATCGAAAAACTGCAGCCAATCATTTGCAAGACCAGCTAGAATCATTGGACAGTAAGTTAGCCAATCAAACGGTCATACCACACCCCCCTCCCCCAAGCGCGTGTGACCCAGTCAGGGCCGGCGTTGAAGGAAAGAAGGTAGGACCATTTGAATTGTGTATTTTCAAAATTAAAAAACTTGAAAATGCAGTTTTATCATCTCACTATCCGTGCACTGGTGGTTCTTCTAACACACGTTAATGTGTATAATGCTGGAATATAGGTAGGCTGTTACTAAGCGATCAGAGTTTTGACGGGTGGGGTCCTCAGGAGGTGGCAGCGTTGTTTGATAACTTCAGTCATTCCACTCAGCCTCAGGGCGACAAACCGCCAGAGATATGAATCTCTGAGCGCAGGGTTAATATCATGTCTGCTTTAGATTATGAAGACATCCAGAGGCACAGAGGAAGAGATCCGCTGTGAAGGAAATTAGAGATTGACACATGACAATGACCTTACAGGCCATGCTGCGATATCATTGCATCTTCAGTGGGTATGGTAGGACATGGATTATGATTATGCTTGACGGAGTCTTTGATTTACTCTCTCTCTAAATATATTCCTGTCTCTCTCTTTATTTCCGTCTCTCTTGCTCTCTACTAATCACACAGGTGACACTCTGATAAAATTCAGCTCACAGTGCTGGAGGCAACATAGCAACACATGCTCTCATACATACACATACGTCTGAGATTTTGTTTGTTCCTGGGGTAGATCTCACTGCTAAATACATCTCTTTGTTACCTCATAAGTCAACTCCCTTGTGACTTGCTGTAAGTAAATTAACATGAATGAATACGTCAACATGTATTCACAGACTCAATTATGCAGCTAATATCTCTCCAAAAAAAACTTCAATCCACAAGGAATCTAGAGAGAACTTTATAACTCATTATAGGATTGTGCCGTCTGTCTCAATTGTCTATATTTGTGTCTGTTGCACTTTAGAAGAAAAGTTTCTATATAGAAACTTAAAGGGTTTTATCAGACTCTTCATAGAAGCTTAGGTTCCCATTATAAGATCATTTTATGAACTTAGTTTTAATGTATTTGGTTTTAATATATTTTTATTCTAAATGTTATGAATTAAACAGCTTGTAAACATACTTCATCACTAGAAAAATTTAAATAACTGGTAAACATAAAGTGTTGTGCAATCATTTATAACATTTTTCCTTATATATATATAGAAACGTTTTGGCATGAAAGGGTCTTTAAAAATTGAGTCAAGATTCCTATATGGTTCTATATAAAACCCTATTGAGTGTAGCTTTATAAATGTACATATCTCTACACATATTTGTTTACTTTTTATTGTGAACTATAAGTCATTTAAATTTAAGGAATAGTTCACCCAAAAGTGAAAATTAATTTTCACATTCCTGAGAGAAGTGAATGAATCATTGTTTTAAGTCTGAACTAGTCTGAATAATTTGTTCAAGAATCTCCCGGTTTAGTTCTTACATTCAAATCACTGACTCAGAAGACTTGACTCACTGACTCAATATGATTTGGAAGTAATATGAACCACTTTTGTTTATACTTTGATGGTGCTTGTTTGTCTGTTTTGAAGCTCCCCATAAATTACATGGGAAAAAAAGAGCGACAAGTGCATTATTCAAAATGTCTGCTTTTGTGTTCTACAGAAGGAAGCCATTCAGGTTTTGGAATGAATGAGGGTGAGAAAAACTGACAGAATTTTCATTTTTGGGTGAACTATTTCTTTACACCACACTCTTTTATGACTGAACAGAAAGTAAAAAGGACAGGAGTGTTCAATCAAACAAGGAATGAGAGAATGACTAGCCGTCCAGTGCCACATTTTTGGTTCTCCAGTATTGTGCTGGTTTCAGATTGCTGCGTTTAATCATGTCTGCGGATCCATTTGATATCAAAGCTGCACCCTCAGGCTTCCCGGAGCGCCATGGAGTCCAAATGTTTTCCTTTTATCCCACCCCATATCCTGTCACCTGAAATGGCTTCTTTCATGTGTGAAAACAGAACGAGAGAGCAGGGTCTCCCAGGAGACGAGCCATTGTGACATCACTGTCTCCAGCTATTGGCAGCTGATGTGGCATCCATGTACACCTGTCAATCAAAGAGAGCGGGTGCAGATGTGCCGCACTAATGCAGAAACTCCATTCGCATTAAAAATGAGAGAGAGAGAGAGAGAGAGAGAGAGAGAGAGAGAGAGAGAGAGAGAGAGAGAGAGAGAGAGAGAGAGAGAGAGAGAGAGAGAGAGAGAGAGAGAGAGAGAGTAACTGTGTGTGACTGTACTGTGAAAAAGATGGTAAATCATGCCGAAAGGATTTACTTGACTAGTTATTTTGAAGTTCTAACAACTTGCAATTAAATATTTATGTAAAGGAATTAAAAAAAAAAAAGCCATCAACTGTTATCTTTGTATAAATACTATAACCCTGTAAAGCCTGATATGAATAGTCAAAACAATCTATTTTTTTAATTGAACAGTATAGATATACAGTAGGTGATATAGGAAAAAATGGAGCTCATACTCAAAAAAAAAAAAGCTTTAAAAAAAACTATGCACATATGCAGTTGCGGATGTGGTCAAAAAGTAAGATGCAATCCTTATGTAAATCAGTGAGCTTTTCAAAACACTATCAGACATGAAATGCATATAAATATCAATTGTCACTCTATATCCACCAATAATATCTTGGTAAGATGACGTTTAAATGCTTAGCTTTATGTATTAGCTCTGTATTTTCTATTGTGGGGGACAAAACATATAATGCAATGCAATGCAATACAATGTTGATTGGGAGATATACAAAAAAAATTATTAAAAAATATTTTTTAATGATTGATATACCTGAACATTTTCACAACAAAAAGACACGTGTACCTGATGGAGTGTCAGGGTTGTGTGCAGGTAGCTGAAGACGAGGACACGGAAGTTTCAATATAATAGATTTAATTAACAAAATGAAACTTCCAAAATCAAACAGAAACAAAATAACAGACTCCAGGAATTCAGGGTTAACATACAACCATACATTGACGACGATCGACAAACACTGAGGGAAAACACAGGGCTTAAATACACAAGGAATAATTGGATAATTAACAGAACACAGGTGAGAAAACTGAACACAAACGAGGAGCGGGAAAACTTAACAGGACTAAACCAAAAACCACAATGACAGGGGGAAACAAGATCTCAAAACAGAACTAAACACACTGAAACGTGACAGTACCTCCCCCCTCCCCGAAGGCGCGTCCTCGCGCCATATAACATCCAAAGGGGTGGGAGGGTGGGCGCCCTGGAGGCTGACGAGGGCATGGTGCAGGTCCGGGAAGCCTCCAGGGCGGAGCAGGCTGTGGGCGTGGCCACGGCGGAGTAGGCTGTGGGCGTGGCCAGGGCAGAGCAGGCTGTGGGCGTGGCCAGGGCAGATCAGGCAGTGGGTGTGGCCAGGGCGGAGCAGGCTGTGGGCGTGGCCAAGGCAGAGCAGGCTGTGGGCGTGGCCACGACGGTGCAGGCTGTGGAAGTGGCCACGACGGTGCAGGCTGTGGGCGTGGCCACGGCGGAGCAGGCAGAACCTCGGGCGTCCAGGGTGGAGCTGTGGGACCCTCGGGCGTCCAGGGCGGAGCTGTGGGACCCTCGGGCGTCCAGGGCGGAGCTGTGGGACCCTCGGGCGTCCAGGGCGGAGCTTTGGGACCCTCGGGCGTCCAGGGCGGAGCTGTGGAACCCTCGGGCGTCCAGGGCGGAGCTGTGGGACCCTCGGGCGTCCAGGGCGGAGCTGTGGGACCCTCGGGCGTCCAGGGCGGAGCTGTGGGACCCTCGGGTGGCCATGGCGGTGAAGACCCTTCAGGTGGCCACGCCGGTGAAGACCCATCAGGTGGCCACGGCGGTGTTATTTTTCCGGGCCTCCGTGGATCTTTGGCCGGCCACGGCGAAGGCGTATAGCCCCCCCCCCCCCCCCAAAATTTTTTTGGGGAGAAGGACAGGTTCAGGAACGGGAACAGACTTGACATCTACGGGCACTGGGTCAACGGGGGCTGGGTCAACGGGCTCTGGGGCTGGGTCAACGGGCTCTGGCGCTGGGTCAACGGGTTCTGGCGCTGGGTCAACGGGCTCTGGCGCTGGGTCAACGGGCTCTGGCTCTGGCGCTGGGTCAACGGGCTCTGGCTCTGGCGCTGGGTCAACGGGCTCTGGCTCTGGCGCTGGGTCAACGGGCTCTGGCTCTGGCGCTGGGTCAACGGGCTCTGGCTCTGGCGCTGGGTCAACGGGCTCTGGCTCTGGCGCTGGGTCAACGGGCTCTGGCACATCATGGGATTCGGAACTGGGCGGGGCCAGCACATCAGGGGACTCGGAACTGGACGGGGCCAGCACATCAGGGGACTCGGAACTGGACGGGGCCAGCACATCAGGGGACTCGGAACTGGACGGGGCCAGCACATCAGGGAGCTTGGGGCTGGATTCATGCTCTGGCGGGCAGGCGACGGTCTCTGGCTGGACGGTCTCTGGCTGGACGGTCTCTGGCTGGACGGTCTCTGGCTGGACGGTCTCTGGCTGGACGGTCTCTGGCTGGACGATCTCTGGCTGGATGTCTCCCACGGTGAGTGAGGAACCACACACCCACAGCGTACGGTCAATGAATTTGACTAAAGGGAGGTGGAGATCTCTCAACAACAGTATCTGGGCGAGGGTATCGTCCATCCCACTCCAGAACTCATGTGTGAGAGACTCCTCATTCCAATTCGAGTCCTGGAAAAGATGGAGATAAATCGTAGTCTTCTAGAGACCGGCCATCTTGTGGTACACAGAGTTCATAATTCATCTTTTGTTTGTAGGTCGATCGTTCTGTCAGGGTTGTGTGCAGGTAGCTGAAGACGAGGACACGGGAGTTTCAATATAATAGATTTAATTAACAAAATGAAACTTCCAAAATCAAACATAAACAAAATAACAGACTCCAGGAATTCAGGGTTAACATACAAGCATACATTGACGACGATCGACAAACACTGAGGGAAAACACAGGGCTTAAAGACACAAGGAATAATTGGATAATTAACAGAACACAGGTGAGAAAACTGAACACAAACGAGGAGCGGGAAAACTTAACTAGACTAAACCAAAAACCACAATGACAGGGGGAAACAAGATCTCAAAACAGAACTAAACACACTGAAACGTGACATGGAGGATGTTTTTAGAATTATACTAAAAGGCCTATGAACTATCAATCAGACAACAGAAGGTACTGTAGTAGATTGTGTACATAAGGTTTTATTTTTTAGAAGCTAAAGGCTTGATGACATCAAGGTTTGATTATGTAGAGGCCTTATATGATATGATTCGGTAGGCTTTATAGCAGGGGTTCCCAACTCTGGTTCTTGATGTCCACTTTCCTGCATAGTTTTGCTCCAACCCAAATCAAACACCTGAACAAGCTAATCAAGGTCTTCAGGATTACTAGAAAGATACAGGCAGGAGTGTTCGATCAAGGTCGGAGCTAAACTCTGCAGGAAAATGGACATCACGGGCCAGAGTTGAGAGTTTATTTTGTGTATTTACTACAACAAAAAGGCATTCCAGAAATGGACAAGATAATAATCTTAAACTTTACTTTAAAAAAAGAAAATAGCCAAAGGGAAATTAAAGGGGCAAGGCATGTTTATAGCAGACAGTGATGTTTCATAGACCCGATTAGCAAGGACGAACGTAATTTAATCAAGACAAAAATAATGTATCCAACGTTTTAAGCGAGCAGCAGTAGACATTGGCGATTTACCCTCTTGTCAGAACAGGGCAAATATACTCGCACATTGTCAGCTCCGCGTCTAATTTACTCAGTACAAATGACTGGAAAAGACATCCAGGCGTCCCCAGGGGGATGCCAACACTAAGTGGCATCTCTGGACGACCACACCTCACTGAAGAACTTCGATGTGCTGTCTGATTGGAGTTAAGGTGAAGCGTCACTGGGCCCGAGCGCACCTGAGGGCATGGAGGCAGTTACGGAGTGCGGAAAGAGCACCACTCATTATGCAGTGGCAAACACGCTGTCACTCATCTCCCGTTCCCCACACACTCAGCTGTTGCGTGTTACTTCTCCTTCACTTCTTCTCCCTCGTTACTTGACCTTTTGAGTGCACATGAGGGAGAGAGAGAGAGAAGCCCGCTGCGTAGACGGCCGTGCAGCTGTGGAGAGCACGACAAAACTCAACTGGAATCAGAGAGAGAGAGAAGAAGAGAAAATAAAACGTTTATGAAGGTTAAAGAGAGATTCCTTCACCTGTGTAAACAGTGTTTATTTATACATCAAAGTAATGAAAGTAATGTACTGCGCTGCTGCTACAACAAAACAACAACAAATTATTTTAAAAATTAAAGATATTCCAATATATATAAAATATATATATTTAAATGTTGTGTTATTTATTTATAATATTCAATTATAATTCAAATGTATACATAAAAAATAATAAAATAGTATTTTATAAATTACACAGACACAATAAAACAGTTATGTGTGCTGCTACTGCAACTAAAAACATTATTATTATAGTATTAAGTAATATAACAAAAACTGATGAATCCCATATACTGTTAAATCTCAGGGGCCGTTTACACAACACCGTTTTCGGCTAAAAATGGAAAACTTTATGCATTTTGGCCGTTCAATTTCAAAACACGGGGGTCTGAAAACGCAAACTTTTGAAAATGGGTTTCAAAGTGCAAGTTTTTGAAAACAATATCGTTATCATCTCTGTGTAAACTACAAAAATTAAATTTGTGAAAACGATGACGTCATCCACATGCGTATTACATGTTCAGTCTATAGGCACGTACTGTAGTTATTCTTTACAGAGTGATGAACTACTGACCTGGCATGCATAATACAGAGTTTTTAAGTTATTTTCGTAGACCCATGTGAACGAGGATTGTTTTTTGACAACGTTGTCGTCTGTCGAAAAACGCATTGTATTAGTTTAATACAACGTTTCAGTCATGCAATCTTTTTCAGCATAGTCAAATACACCCACATTAAAGGGGGGGTGAAATGCTATTTCATAAATAGTGATTTTTTTACACTATTAAAGAGTTGGATCCCCATGCTAAACATGGACAAAGTTTCAAAAATTAAGTTGTACGTTTGATTGAATATTTCTGTTCTCAAAATACTCCTTCCGGTTTGTCACAAGTTTCGGAAAGTTTTTTTCGAGTACGGGCCTGTGTGACGTCAGCTAGGCCGGAATTTCCTTATACGGGTCCTAAGGGCAATTCTCCCGGGAGGGCGCGCGCGCAGCTGTAGCCTAGAGCGAGAGAAGTAACGTTATGCCTATCAGAGCGCTGTGCTCGGCTTTATGGAAGTCATCGGCTGTGATTGTTTTATAAACAAGGCCCAGTTCGACGCCGGATTTGCATATCGTCTAATGCTTAAGGATGGAGCAGTCCCAACGATAAAGGTTTACGGTCGTGCGTTGGAACTGCAGGCGGTGAGTAAAACTGCTTCAAATGTCTGTGAGTTGTTAACTATCGCCGTGTATTAAGCACAACAAGTAAACGACATAATCACGTACAGTGAATGTAAAACTACACTTCCCACATGTACACCTTTAAAAAAAATACGACGACATAAAGTGAAAATTAGTCATTTACAAAAACCGCTAAGCAAATATAAGTTATACAGTTCCAGTACACACCGCTTAGAGACGTCCTGCTGTAGTCGTTGCTGCTCGTCTTCAATTTCAGCCTCGGGATCTGATTCGGGATCAAAAATGTATGGCTGAATCTGATTGTTAGCAATGTTTTGTTTTGGGATATCACAGCTTCCAGAAGCGCTCAACGTAAGCTTCTGGCGCTCGTGATTATTTAACTCCGCCCACACGGCACGCCTCCACCCCACCCACATCTTTCTTTTATAAATATAATAAAACTAAAGACTTTTTGGAGATATGAATGATGCAATACTACTACTCAAGATTAACATGAGATTGACTGAAACTGAGTGTTTCACCCCCCTTTAAAAAAATAACAACCTACTTCAGTAGATCAACAATTGAGTACAATTCGCCAAAACACATGCAGTACATACTGTACTTCCAATGAAAGACAAACAGACTATAGAGAACTAGCCACCTAGTCTCTCTTAAATCCAATTATCCCTAATATACCCCATATTTAAAAAACACTGATATAAAAAAAATTATACACAGACAAAACCTCAAAAGTGCTTTTAAAGCAGTTACGTGTGTTGTCATTTACTAAATAAGAACTACAGCTACCGGGGTTTTGTTTAACATCGTTTGAGCTAACATCTGAGAATTTCCCCACTGATGTTATCTCAGTAGCACGGTCTTTGTTGTCCACCAGTATACAGCTGTGGGTGGAGCTGATGGTAAACCTGCAAGCACTGGTTTTAAGGGGAGAAACAGAAGAGACGCCCCCCCTTTCTCTTCCCCCAAACTTTAAAATCCCTTTTCCTCTCCTCTGCTCTCCACCTCCCACGTGGAGGAGGGCAGACCTGCTGTAACTCTTCCAGTCTCCTGCCTGTCTCTGCCATCTGCTGCAGTCTGTCCTAGCTCAGTCTGACAGCCATGTTTGAGACAGAGACTTCAGCAGAACGTCCATCCATCAGGATCTGACCACACACACACAGGTACAAACACACACACACACATACATAAACGGCCGCATCCGCTCACACAAGCACACACTTTCCGTCTCACACACGCGCACGATGGCAGGCAGAGGAAGAAATCTGCCATGAAACTTAATCAGCGAGGGTCATGTCGGGGAGTGAGGAACAGATTAAATTAGCATAGTATTAGATATGGAAAATGATTTCTGTCAAAACCATCCTTACCACAATTATAATATGTTAATTACGTATTTCATTAAGAGGGTTGATTATGGCCCTGAGATGAAATCATGCGAGTAGTGGCACCTGGAGGACATTGAATCTCTCTCTTTTTCTGTTCATCCTACACTCTTTCTTCTCCAATCAGTCCTTCCCAATCCATCCCTCTTTACACCTTTTAACACACCATCACATTTTCATTTCATCTCCTGATTGTCATTTATTTATTCTCTAATTATTTTAACGGGCCTCAATAACTGCACAGGGCAAAATGTTCGTGGTGAGACACAAAAGGCCTCAAACACAAAATGGCCAATCACATCAAGCAATTTGAACGCCACTGTTGGCGATGGTACTAACACACAACTACATTTTTCATTAGAGTGACAATCACACAACAGTGTAGCTTTTCATAAATGTATGGCCATTTCATATCTTCCCTGTCCAGTTATTTATATAGTTTATACAGTTATGAATAATAAATAAGTAAAGTATTATAGAAAATTCTAAAGACATAATTATAATAAAATTACATACACAACATAAAATATTAAATTATTTAATAACATGCAATATTTATAAAACAAATTATTTAATGCTATTTAATGTTCATTATTATTATATTATAGAATATAATATTTTATTAAATACAATTATAATTTATCAAATAAAACAATTTATAAAAAGAATTGTGTGAAAACTTTTAAATAGAACATAAAATATGTTATAAAAATTTTGTAGCCTATACATGCATATAAATACAGACAAAAATGAAAAATACTACAATAAATATTTAACTACATAGTAAACTGTTTCTTGCTTTATTAGTTTTTACATTTTTCCTTTTCACTTTCCAATAAACATATTTTTATTGGACTGTCCTGCTTTTAATGCAAGTTTTATGTAAGCTCAGTTAAGGACTTAGTTTCGTTTAGTAAAATTTGACCAGTAAATGTAAAACATTGTACAATCTTAACTGCTGTATTTTTCTTTTTGTTTGTTTTTTCTTTTTCTTTTCTTTTTATTCTAGTCCATTTTGTTTACCTCAAATCTTGCCATGAAAATAGCCTCAGCTGCTGACATGGCATTAAAAGCTATACTGTGATAAAAAATAATTGTATCGCTTTGTAGCTATAGCTACTTTTTCTTAGAAACATAGTATAGCTAACTACATTTTTAAATGGGTACCGTGACTACAGTACATCAACTTTAACTACTTATAGCTTGTAATTGCAGTTTCAAAGTAGCTTTCCCAACAGAAAAGACAGTGAAATGGCAAACACACACACACACACACACACACACACACACACACACACACACACACACACACACACACACACACACACACACACACACACACACACACACACAGGGGTTGGCTCCAGGTTAACCTGAATTGAGTGTAAGACTCTAGTGTTCTGAGCCCCTGGTCTCTCCAAATCACACATCAAAGGCTGCATTTGTACAGCAACCCGCTTGGGAGGCTTGAGCCTGGGCTGTTTGGACTCGGTGTTACCCAGCATCTGTGTGTCTCCGGGGAGGCATTACCCTCTACATTATCCTAGCCTTGTTCCAGTACAGAATTACAGAACGGTCCCAGAGACGCACACATACAAACACACACGCACACACGCACACACGCACGCACAGAAAGCGAGAGTGAGAAAGAGAGATAGACTGACAGATGGAGAGAGAAAAGGAAAGTCCGAATGTTTGTGTCTAGCATCAGGGCATTTGAGGTGGCGAGAACAACCCGAGATCCAAATACCGCGTGTTAAACAGAACACGTGCCACCGAATTGATGACCTGTAAATATCCCGTTTTTTAAAACAAGATGTCCTCTTGAAAGCGCTCGGGAACGGGCTGTGAGCTGAGTGAGATGGTGTAACACGGCGAGAATGCTTCTGAGGACATCCAACAGTAGAAATACTTTAAATAAAATGTGATTTACTCCCCTATGTTGCAAACTACCATTGAGATGTTTGAAGTGTATTTACAAATAACAGGCGTGCATATCAAGCTAGTTTAGAGATTCATGTCCTGAATCCCAATAACAGAGGCAGATTCTCACATCCACACATATTCCACTGAGCAAAGCAGATCTGAGCACTTCACAGCACTTTGATGTGCACTCACAGATATGCTCCGCTGAATGGGTGCACTTTATACATTTCAAAGCTCGAGTCCTTCATGGCAAATATTTTGAGGAGGGAGAGAGATCACACCGCAAGCCGTCTTAAGTTATCAGAAAGCGTTTGAATTAGCTCTGAATATTCCATTAGGGCTTTTAAACAAACTGCTTAGCCAACTAAGGAGTCTTTTAGTTGTTGGCCCTCATCAGAAAGGGTGAACACGCAGGGAAACCTATCAGGGGGGATGAACTTGATTCTTGGGAAATATACAGTCAGTCACTTACAACGGACTGACACGAAAATACATGATTACATTAATAAATGATAAAAAAAAAATATGAATTTAGTATGTAATACATTATAAACATATTCATATCATAATGCCTTATAACAGAATGCAAGCAACCTCTTGATAATTTTGAAATGATAATATTATTGACTAAAAATGTATATATTTCATAGAAAAAGTTATCATTTATTGTTTCAATTATTTATTTTCAAGGATTTGTAACTGATTGACTATATTGTGTGTAATTCCAAAATATTGACATAATATAATATTGACAAAAAATTATATATTTTTATTTTCAAGGATTTGTAACTGATTGATTATATTTTGTGTAATTAAAACATATTGAAATAATATAATATTGACAAAAAATACATATATTTCTTCTATAATGTATCACACAGATTCATAGAAAATGTTATTATTTATTGTTTTAATCTTTTATTTTCAAGGATTTGTAACAGATTGACTGTACTGCATTTAGTTCCAAAATATTGAAATAATATATTGACAAAAAACAACAACATCTATTTCTCTATAATCTATAATACCCACAGATTCATAGAAAATGTTATAATTTGTTGTTTTAACCATATATTTTATATGATTTGTAACCGACTGACTGAATTATCATCTGTGGTAACAAATATTTATGCAAAGACATAATGGATTACAAAGCGCATTATGAATTTCATAATCTATTTTCAAATAGTCTAATTTGGGCTTGATTTACATTACAGTACTCTTGTAATTCTAATAAAATGCATGTAGCCTGCTGCCTAATTAATGTGTGATTATTTTGTGAAGCAGATAACTACTGTTGCTGCTATTCTAACTAATTAAATTACAAACTTTGATCTAACAAACTTTATGCCTTTTTAATAACAAACCTCATTCTGCTTGTTATGTCACAGTAAAGGCCAACTCTCCGGTGACCTTCTCTACAGCCGCAGATGTGGATGAACTCGAGGGTCTTGGTTCAGAAAGAGGTCAGGGGTCACGGAGAGGTCCTCGTATGACCCTCAGGCCAGCAGGGCTTCTGTCCGTTGATTATGTGTGAAAGGAGAAACAGGTTGGACCCTGAAGCAGAAATATACACACCAAATTATACAGGCCACACATGAAAGACATTTCATTATTTACTGCTTTCTATCAGATTAAAAATGAGTTTGGTGGAGCTTTCATTGTGTATATTACAAAAGCAAAATAAAATGATGTTGGCGTAAATGTATATGGTGCTTTTGCATCTTGAAGCATAAAAGAATAAATGACATGTGAGGACCACAACAAAACTAAGGGTGCACATTTTGAATATTGTGTAAATGAGTTGAGCTGTGCTAAAGTTGATGCTGTTCAGCTTTTTTGGCAGGACAAGGTTAATTGAAGCTGTGATGCAGAAATGATCGTTCTCAAACAAGCAGCACAGCAAGGCCTCGTCGAACGCCACGGCATTGATAAAGACGATATATTGTGTGACTATGTGGGCGCAGATGTGTTTGTGTGGACAACACTATGTCTCAGCATGTGTTCCTTAGCTTGCACACAACACGCAGTATTCATGAAGATGATCGAGGGGGTCGGAAAACAGATATTTTAATCACTGTTGTCTTGACGCGAGCGGAAAATGTTGTAATCGGTACAATGACGGTGTAATCTGCATGTGTGTTTACCGTCGAAACAGCGATGCGTGAGCCACAGGAGCTGCCGAAAATTCTCTGTAACGCCACCTACTCAAATTATGGAGCAGGAACATATTTGCCAGGGCGATGTGTTAGTGGGCTGGTGAGCTCAGTTTTGAGTTCTCACTATTCTAAATTTTCACAGCGCGATTATGAGCCATACTTAGTTCGCCGATACCAAATAAAGCAGGTTTCTTTTTATGTCTTATGTCACCTATCAAAACAGAAAGTCTCCCTCAGGTAACAGAAAAAAAAATCAACATTTGTGAAAGGACATCAATGACTTTATTTTAATGGAATGAAAGCCAAAGGTGTGGGTGTCCGAGGTGTGTGTTTGTTTGTGTGTGTGAGTCAGGTGTGGCTCATGCCTGGCTGCACAATGACCGATGTGAGGCTGTGTGTGTGTGTGTGTAGGGTGTTTTTGTGCGTCTGTGCGCCCCCCCCCTACACAGTGAACACTGGCAAACAGCTAAAAGCTTCAGCAGAGAGTGCCATATGTGAACAGAACTAAGCCAAAGCAGGGGAGCCATATGCACTTCGACTGCTTTTTTAGCTAATTATCCCAAAATGTCTGTTTTATAGAACAAATCCGTGAGTTACACTGCAATTAAAACATAATAAGCACTCACACAAATGTATATCTACAAACAACATAAACATAGAGAGGCTGACAGTTTAAGTTTTTGTTTGGGGGGGTAATGAATTTATTCATTCATTCATTTTTTGTTTTTGGGTGAAATGAGTAAATCA